>OX578147.1:6329046-6929046 GCA_951213105.1 Amaurobius ferox
AATAATTTTTCCTACTTTTATTGCAATTTCTGAACTATGATATCTGTGAGAAAATTAAGCACTTTGGTATAAATTTAAGCGGCATTAAGGTTCTTAAAAATTGAAATCAGGAATTAAGCAGTTTTTAAGGAGGACTGCAAGTACTATGTTCAAATTATTTTTATTCAATGACTTGCTATATTTGAAACTTTTACATATGTCAATGTTTTCGCTGAACTGATTTCAAGTCGATTGAAAAAAATATTTGTAAATATATCAGAAATGTGTGCATACATAAAGAATTCAAAGGTGGTTCTAAAGGAGTTTCTTAAATTTTAGTTAATAATTTGTCTAATTTTGAGTATCTTGTATGTACAGGATACACAACAATACACAACTTTTGAACTCATTGCTGTATTGAATTAAAAAATGTAAGACAAATTCGGCAGAACGGGTACCATACATGGTCTTATCCTTGCTCAAATACATTTGTGCACATTGGTAAAATCATTTAGAAGAGAAGCTTATTTTATGGTGTTCTGTGATAGCTTTGATATTCAGATGACTGGCGATAGTAAAATGTTTAATTTAATATTTGTCACTATCATTTATAGAAATATTTTCTAATATATTCTCTGTAATTTATCGTAACATCATTTTTCCATTCATATGTTAATTACTAATGCTTTGTGATTGCATTTAATATATATCAGAAAAATCCGAAAAAAGGCTAATTGAACATTGAGAATTGAAAATAGCTTTAAGTAACTTATTGAAAAAGGTAATAGAAACATAATGTTCAGTTACTTTATTTTTTCACAAGTAACTGTAACAGTAATTCAGTTAGTTACTAACAAAGTAACAGCAAATGTAATTGTTTCAAAGTAACTTTATCCAACCATGATTCCAACTATAGCATATCAAGACTCAAAAGTTGGTGGGCAACTGCTTCAGAAACAAATTGGTGAAAGAAAAACTAATAACACAACTTAAAACATAAAATACATGAATTAACTGATTTCAGGTCCACGAAATGAGCTACTCTAAGATTATAGTAAGACAGAGCAATCTTTCTAATCAAATAAGACTGTTTATTCACTGGTGGTTAAACAATTTTGAGAGCCTATCACATTAAACCTCATTTATTTAGCTTATAATATCAGTTTTCCTAACATAAAAAAAAATTAATTTCTTGCAATGTGGCATGAGAAAGTTTAGTGATACTATAAAAAGGCTGATACTACATTGAAGAATTTTTTGTTTTATTTTAGAAGTGAAAGTCCTAAGGCCGCAAAGTACCATTGTGAGTCCTCTTTATTTTATATTTTCCAGACTCCCTCACACATGTTCTTGTATTGAAATCTTTAAAGTTTGGCTCTGTGATCAGAGATTTTTTAATGCCCCCCCCCCACACACAAACTTTAGATAACAAATCTTGGATAATGGCCCATATTAACTCCTTTACTGTGGATTCAGGGGAAATTCTTTATTTTTTCACTTCTTTTCAGAATTAATATTGGAGTAAAAGATAAATATATATTAAAATATGAATATGTCATGCAATTAAAAATAAATAAGTTCTAATTTGTAACTTTTAAATGTGTCTACATAAGGCAAAAGAATGCCCGAGCCCAGGTTCCAGCCCCAAACAGTGTTAGATAAATCAGGCCAGGTCGACCTAAAGCCCGAGCCTGTGCAGACTTTTAATGTGCATATCTGCATTCTATAGCTTGAGTGTTTAGTCTGTGGAGTAAGAATAAGAATTAAAAATGTTTTGTGTTTAAATGTTGCTTATTTATAAGCCTTTAACACAAGTTTCTGAGTTTAAATTTTGGTGGATTATGATTTGACCTAAAAATAAACTTTGTTTAAATGCCTTGCATTAAAATATTATATGCAAATAATGTCCTTAATTTTTAAAAATGTTAGATGTAATAAAAGATTGTGAACCCTGCACAAGTATAAAAATGTTTAAATAAATTTTTTACACTGAGTATAAACAGACTTTAAGATAGATAAAATATTTCAATTTAGAAGATGTATATTACATTTAAATGAGCATGTGCGCTTATAACAAGATCTGCATCGAGCTCTGATAAAACATTCTTTTTAATATGTTGCAATAATCTGTAACATTTTGCTATCTTTATTTATCTTTTATATTTTTGATAATGTTAAGAAAACCCAGCCTTACCTGGCATCTTATCCTTGGATTCCATAGAGATGAAACCATTATCTACATACTTACATATGTGTTGTTTTTCATTTCTTGTTTTTCAATTTTGCATTTTGTAGTTTTATATTTGCTGCGTAATATGTCTATTTTATGTATATTCAATTTGCATGCATTTCTTTTGCCAATCGGCTATTAATAATATGCAAGTTTTGTTCATGACTTGGCTGAATGTAAAAACACCAATGCACTTGTTGTATCTTGTCACAAGCCTCTGATGAGGAGCATATAATGCGCAAAAGTACTCGGGTTCATTTAAATGCAATTTACATCTTTTAAGTTGAAATAAACTTTTCATCTAATTTGGATGTGTCACCTTATTGCAATTGATGCCAAATTTTAAATCAGGGTTAGCACTCATCACAGAAAAATTTAAGAACCTTTTATGAACTTAAAAGTACATTTTTACATTATGCAAAACTTTATATTATACAAAAATTTTTATTCAGCAACATGTAATTTTCTGTTTAAGGACTGCATGTTGTTTAACTAACCTATAAAATTATTTTAAAAAAAAAAAGCAATTTGACCTAAATATTCAAAATACGAAAGACTTTACTTATTTTTTTAAATTCTAAATTTCGAAGATTTAATATTTAAATAAATTTAACTATTTCACCCTTTACTTAAAGTGTAAAATCATAAAATATCTTGTATTTGAAATCGCCAAATTAAAAAAAAAAAAATATTTTTTTTTAAACTCACAAATGGTGCTACTCAAAATATCTGCATTACATGAAGTAGTAAATAGTGGTAAATACAGATTATTGTCTGCTAAAAGTAAAATCTTCCCAATATTTTCCGGTGCATTGTATATTAATCTTTACTCTGTGATCATTTAGAAATTAAAAACTCTTAAGTCTAGAATTTTAAGGGACTTAAAACAAAATTTACCCACCATTCATTAAAATATACAATTTGAAAATTTTACCTGCAACAATAAAAGACCACCTAAACTTGCTATCCAAGGTATTTTATTACTGTAGAACCAATCTACTAACTTTTCCTTGCAGCCTATCTATAAACACAAAATAGAAAAAGTATACATATATTATGAAACATAAAACTTCGAACATAAATTAAAAGTTATGAGCTACACTCTGCAACACATTTATTACATATAGGATGTTAAGCCTATCAAATGACAGGGTGAATAAAGTTATGTAAAAGATTTTGTGCAATTTATCCACCTGCAAAATTTGCACTCCTGAAATACAGACACAGAGACAATGTACCTCTTCTCATCAATGTTAATTACCGTATGACCCCTTAACAAAATTTAATTACCATATGATCTCTTAACAAATGCGTTTGTTCCAACAACAATGAAGCTTGCTATATTTTCAATAAAAAAAAAATTGAATTAATAAAGAAACAGGGATTATCAAAGAAATTCAATTTAATACTCAGAGATATTACATTATTACCAACTTGGCAACATTTCCCAAAGCCATCAAGTTAGCAGTATTGCACCAAATTTGTCGGTATGATTGATAAATTTGTCTTCAAGTATGATAGATAGAGATACAGGATTTTCTTATATCACCGGTGGAGCTAGAAGCCTATATATTTGGTCAAAATCACATATTTTACATTTTAATGGACAAAATTTGAAACCTTTTTTCTTTTACTTGTATATTGATTTCGTTTTTAGCATAGAGCATTCTATACTCATGTAGTTTAGCAGGGTGAAATAAAATTTAAATCGAATCAACCCCCAAAAAGTTATGAAACAAATAAAATTTCCAGTTTTTGTCATCTTATTGTTGTGGATCATTCAATACAACATGCAGCCAGTGCAAACATGCAAACATCTCAATTTTATGGGCATGCTCTTGCTATATTTGTTCAAATTCCATGAGTAGTTTTTGAATAGTTGAATAAATACTAGAAACATATTTTTGTCGCTATCATGTGAACAATAAGATATTTTTATTTATGTTTTACTCTGTTATATAGAAATTCGTATGACAAATAATCACCTAATGCACTTCAAATATGTATCTAGAACTGTTTCTGATATATTTTAGGTTTTTGAAAATAAAAACAATGTTTGGATATTTCATTCCATGTAATTTTAATTAGAAAAATTGCAAGCAAATAGGAGCTATTGTGATATTTTTACACCATTTTCCCCAGAAATCTAACATTTTATAGTTTAAAACCCTCTCCCATTGCCATTACAAAAAAGTAATATTTCAATGATTTAAAAAAATGAATACACGTATGTCCGGATATAAATTGTTACCCACTTCTAGAAGGAGTAGAAACTTGTAATTTAGTATACCGATGACTCAAGTGGTGCAACTGACCAGAAAATTCCAATTAGCAGCTGGAAGCTTTTTACAGTATGGTGTGCTGCCACTTAGTTGAGTTTCTCTGTCTAACCAAAAATATCTCAAATATTATAAGACATAAGAAACTAAAATTTGGTAGTTATTTAGTTCTTATCTCAAAATAGTGCATGAATATCTTGGTGATGGGAAGTTTTCCAGAGGGCTTGTGCTATCCTTAAGTTGGATTCCTCTGTCCAACCAAAATTATCTAATAAGAGCCCAATATAATTATATCTAATATTATAGCCCAATATATATATATCTAATAAGAGCCCAAAGCTTCATTATTATTAAAATTTTCTCTTTTATATATACACAATAGCAAAGCTGAATATTGGACTCTTTTTGTAACTATCTTATAACAATGGTTATAAAGAATATTTTCAAAATTCAATTGCTATATGGCAACACAAATGACCATGTCCACGCGCACGCATGAAATAACCAATACTTATAATCGTGAATAATTAAGTCGCAATACAAATTTTTCATTTTTAAGACTATATATATATAATGAATATTAAAATAAGTTATCAAAGTACATAAGCAGCAAAGGAACACTAATTAAATGCGAAACCATTATTAAGATGATGGAAAAAGGATTGATATTTGATTGATTATTTAAGATTTTGAATGCTAAAAGGAACACCGATAAAAATCATATTTGCTGCAGATATAATGGTGATAAAAATGCCCATAGTTGTAAAGATCATATGTAGTTTGATCAAATGTAGCATTAAAATAGCATTGGATCCTATTAATATAGCATTAATATGGCATTTGATCAAATATAACAATAAAATAAGGCAATCAAAAACAAGACCAAATATGCAATGCCACAATTAAGTTGGAGTATTTTACATTAAAACTTATTTTGACGTGAAATAGTTTATGGAGGCCATTCTATTTTTTTAATCCTTGGAAAGAATGGATTTTTATGAAAGTAATATATATTTCATAAAAATCATTAGAATGGATACAGTTTCATTATGGTTCATTTCCCTATAATAGTAAACAACAATTTTAATGCAAAACCTTATGGTAAATAATAGTGGTAGTAAAGGGTAAAGTTTATATCAAACTGACTTCGCTGTTTTAACTAAACTCATATTAAAGCAGTTTAGGTATTTTCCAAGCTATTATGAAGAAAGGCTGCAATTGAACACAAGCTCTTGCTACATATTTCCATTGCAGTAGGTACTATCAGTAAACTGTATTCCTTTTCAGTTAACATAAGAGATTGAAAATCTTCAATAGGAAAAAGACTTGAATAGAATTATCTAAGTATTGAGATTCAATGATTTAAATTTGTATGAATGCATTAAAATCGATGAGCATTTGAGGATGGAAGAAATATTCTCAAATATTTTTAAAATAACTGAAGAAAAGAACTAAAGTTGCAGAATTAACCAGCTGAAATTACAGTATTTCTGGTGGCCTAAAATATTCGTAACCATGCTATAGATGTAGCTGATTCTGAACATTTTAACAAACTATCATATGCTATCATTTTATTAGGCAAAACTTTCTCAAAACATTGCAACTAAGCAGACTGTAATTACAAGTTTAATAATACCAAAGTTAATTGCTCACATATATATATAGCACACATATTTGTTTTTATGTCTGATCACAGTTTTTACCTATAATTTGCCTTGGTGATACTTTCAAACAATGGTCACCTCAGAAAAATAGCTAGGAATGAGCAGTTACACTGGGGGCCATTGTTTGGAGGTTTAACTGCATTGAAAGTAAAAGCTTTGAAATAATACTTTGCATACTCTGAATACAGTTCATTTGCACATAATTGTTTTCTAAAAATTCATGTGCATAAAAGTTTTTTTTCATTTTGCAATATATAGAGAAATTTATTGAAATCCCACAAAAACTATCATTTAAAGGAAAAGTAGCTTAACATACAAAATAATATGTAGTCAGATATTAAAAATCAAAGTACAGCACTA
Organism: Amaurobius ferox; assembly: GCA_951213105.1. Classification (NCBI taxonomy): domain Eukaryota; kingdom Metazoa; phylum Arthropoda; class Arachnida; order Araneae; family Amaurobiidae; genus Amaurobius; species Amaurobius ferox. The sequence continues at coordinate 6,335,559 of OX578147.1, forward strand.
AATTGGTTTTTATAATTCAATAAAACTCAACAGTTTACATTTATGCAAACCAACCAAGAAATAACAAAATTAGAAATAATAAGTTTTATTAATGTAAGAGGGAAATTTAATTTATTCACTAAAAACTAAATTATCCTGTAAAAAGTGTAAATCATTAAAAAATTTTGTTGAAAAAGTTCAAAACAGCAATGAAAAACAACAAAATAAAATTAAGAACTATTTTTGTCTAAATAGTTATGAGATTTATTATTATGCAGAATATATTTTTCTTTTGCAATAACATTATTCAAAGCACAGAACTATTTGATGAATCTTTTTACTGAGACAATGGTGAAGAGTGCTGCTACAGACCTAACGGATATTTCATTTTCTGAATTCACATCAGTAATACTGAAAATTTGTGCAGGTGTGTTTCACTGAAAAACTTCAAATCTCATTTTATGATACACAAACCAATTATTTCTGAAAACATTAAAAACTAGGAGTTCAACTGTTCATTCAGATATTTACCAAGCAAAATTGGAATTTCTAGTTATTACTAGGTAGAAATAGTTTTGAACAGTAGTTAGACTTATAGTTTAAAAAAAGGATTTTGGATTTATACTGTAACATATATAAAAGACAAATTATAAACTCATTATCATGAGTATATAGGTAAAACATATATTAGCATATTTTAGAATAAGAATAAATTCTACTAACCCTGTTTAATGTTTTCATTTGTATCACAGAGATGTCTTCTTCTGATTTCACTGTATAATAACAGCTGTCGTCAATAGGGTCTGTAGTGTCTACAAACTCCTGGGGTCCAATGAATCCACAACAATCAAACTAGGGATTACAACAAATAACTAGTAGTACTACCATGTTATACAAAAAGTTTAATGTTCACTTTAAAAGTAGGTAAGAACACCTTAGTTTGAGGGTGACTAATATATATCAAAAATTTTGGCAACTATCAATTTCTGGTGATGTCAAAATCGAAAATAATATATGTTCAGAGTTATTAAATTGCTTTTTAGACTGGTGTATATACTATTTTTATGACAAAAATCAAATAATAATTTTTCTGTAGAAGTTATTTTATTTTCCTACACACAAAAATAAAAATTTTCAATAAATTTTATGCTAATCATGAAAATTATTAAAGATTCTATCTAGTTCTAGATCCCACATAATAATATTGTGACTGCTTTTAGAGTACGTTTATTAATACCATTTTAATGCTGAATAGTTATTATACATCAGGAGATATTTTGTGACCAGGAGACATTTGGCAGATCTGTAAACCAAAGTTCACCTCTCACAGTACAAGATTTTACGCAGGATCCAAAAATTAAATCTTGTTAATGAGATTAACACTAGTTTAACTGCCAAAAGTAAGGAGATGGTCTCTCAATAGAATCACAGTACAGCATGAATGATTCCAAGAAACTCCACCACAAATTTTAGGTCAGAGCAAAGAATTTGAAGACATCTCAGTCTATTGGATATCCCCAGAGATGATGCAAAATATTCATTAAAGTCGAGGTACTATTTCGATGCACAAAATCACACATTTTAATATTTCATACATCAGAAATTAGTTCAAACCAGAATTTAATTGACATCTAATAGAAAAGGGAGTAGTTGAAGTAGTACCAAGTTGTTTTTTGTGATGAGGCAACAGAATTTGAAATACAATTTTTAAACTACCTAAACTGAAAGAATTTAGAATGGGGAAATTTAGATTTAAAATGGTATTAATTGAAGAATTAAAAAAAACAGGTCACAACAATATAATAAGAAAGCCAGTCACACATGAACTTGTTGAAAAGTATGATGGTTGCATTTCTCAGTCACACACATACAAATACATATGGATAGCACTTTAAAATTATAGACAAAATGCTCATACTACTAGATTTAAAATGGTATTAATTGAAGAATTAAAAAAAACAGGTCACAACAATATAATAAGAAAGCCAGTAACACATGAACTTGTTGAAAAGTATGATGGTTGCATTTCTCAGTCACACACATACAAATACATATGGATAGCACTCTAAAATTATAGACAAAATGCTCATACTATCACAGAAAAGACTCATAAATGAAAATTATATTTTGTTTGTACATTTAAAAGCTATATTTCATTTATGCTGTTTAATAACAAAATATTTTCATTTATAGGTATTACTCTAAAAGTGGATGAAACATTCGAAATATGCTCTAACTGCTGCAAAAGGCAAAAGATTTAGTAAGACAACGCCAATTGGATTTGGAAGCAAAATGTGATGTCCAAAACCAGTTAATTTTATCCACCAACAAGTGCTTTAAATTATTCTGCTGTTCATTCACATTTCTCCCTGCTTTTTACTTTTCATTCATAGAATCTTGAAGTTGCTTGTTCACTTCCTCTTCGGTTTTACTTTCATTTCTTTTTATTCCATTTGGCAACACCTTTTTGTTTGGATCCCTTGTGCTACTTTATCGGTAGAAGCCTGTCTTGCGCAGGTGAATGTTGACCACACTGAGTGTTTTTTATCCTAAAAGGAGGCTGATTTCTGCTTCCAAAATCAGAAGACACCCTTATTATTGTGCTATATGTCATTTTATAGCTTTCTAATAATGTTTGATGAAACATATTCAAATCTTAAAACATGCACTTGCTTCAAGTACCAAATTAAAAACAGCATTTTTATACTATAGTGGGAATTAATAAAAAATAGGGAATTAGCTTCAACCAAGTTGCACACATTACACTTCTCGGTAATAAATTATTATACTGTGTTTGCATTCACAAATATTTAAAACCAAAATAGATGTTTACTTGCCAATTTTGATGCTTTTTGAATGTGACTATTATCTACACTTGGTCTTTATTACACTTTTATGGTGTGTAGTGTTTTGGTTAAACTTTAAATTATTCTTATTTAACACGTAAGCAACATTTAAATTAGTGGAAGCAAACAAAATATTTTTGGTTTAAATTATCAAGTATACAAAGGATTAGGTATTATTTAATAGTTGAGCTTTGCTATTATATCTTCTGGTGATTACACTTTAATATTACATCCTTATATAATTAAAAAGAAAATTGAATACACCAATGAAACATTTTAATTCAATTAAAAATGGCCCCATTATTATTTTAATGTATTTAAATTTGAATTTCCATCATGTGTGTTTCTTTAATTGTTTCTTATACAGACTTGCTATATTATGACCCCACGATAAGCGATCCTTTTAATATAACGACTTCTAGTAAAAGTGTGGAACATTTATTTATAAGAACAATTATTGTTTAATCATTATAGCAATCATCACAATGCTTTATCTTTTCTATAAAGACCCACCATTTTACATCTAAATTGCTGAAAATTGATAAAAATCTTTACCTTATGGATACAAAAAAAGCTATTACCACTTCAAATCGGGGAGTTTCAGAGAATTGTCCCTTTCAGTAAAAGGTTTGTAAAAATTACCATTCACTGTGAACTCTGTCACCAAATCAGTGAAAACTACTGGAAAAAGACTTGAAAACTGTTTTGCCTTCTGAAACTAATGAGAATTCTTAAGAATTAGGCACTGCTGCTGTTACAATCTCTGATGAAGAAGAAATGGAAGAAGTTGGTGAAGAAGAAATGGAAGAAGTTGGTAAAGAAGAAATGTTGCAAGCAATTCATGAGAAAATTAATCTTCAAGGGCTCAAGGATGGGGTTTACGAAGTGCCCAGGAGGGAAAATGAATCTTCAGGAAAATATTTCTTTTGCAGATTTGGTGATGACTGATAACAATCTTCAATGTAGTGATGATGTCAACACTGAAAATCTTTGTGCTAACCCAGAATTGGATGATGGATATGATTTTTGCCAATACATGAGTCCTATGCCCACAACAAAGGAAGCATCTGATGCTGTCATAGTTCTAAGGGCATATTTTGCTGGTCAACATCCGAGATATGGAAAATTTTATTTTGAAAAAAGCATGAAGTCAAACAAAACAGACCAGTACCACAGAATTCTTATAGAAGCAATAAATGAATTCCCTTTTCTTGCTTTGCTTGGTTTATTTACTGCAATTTCCACTTTTTAATACCCAATAAATGTGTTTTTATGAGTATGTATGATTCATAGTTTTATAGTATAAATTTTCCCTTTTTCTTATCCAGAATCGAATCATCATATTGTTTATTTGGTACTCTAACCAATTTGTGCCATCCCTTGAGGGGTTATTGTATTGCAAGCAGTACCTGATTTATGCATGGGTCATCGGATCGTAGCCCTGGGCTCTGAATTTTGCCATAATAGCCTAAAACTTCTAGAAGTTTTAAAAATATCTGAGAATATCAGAGACGTGTAAGAAAATTTCAGCAAAATTATTCAATATCTCAGCAAAATCAATGTTGTATGATACAGATTCCCATCGTGACATTTGATATAAACATTTATTTTTTACTAGTAACGGTACAAGTAAATATTAAAATGTTTAGTAGGCAGCCTACAAATGGAATTAAGTCCTGGGTTTCATCTACTGTAAGTCAGGCCTTGATTGCAAGTCTACCTTATTGTGTTTTGCCTTTGTTTAGTGGCAACACTGCAGTTTTGGATAGAGACAAAAAACACACCAATGGATATAGATATAACATGTAATGACAGGTTGCCACAAAGATTTTTTGGAGAGGTATTTTTAGATCTTTCCAAAAGTTTAAGGAGTAATATTCCAAAGAAGAGAGAGTTTTTTAAATATGAAGGGGTAAAATGAATAATATTATTATCAGAAAAATTGCAATACTTATTTTCAGAAATAATAATGAAAACATCTGCCTATAGATATTTTTCAGCTTTGCTTTATTTATTTCTCCTACACACACAAAAAAAAAAAAAAAAAACATGATTTGCATTTGAAACTAGTAGTTACCCTTATATTTTTGATGTTTTACTAACAAAGGTTTTTATCTACAAATACAAATTTATTTTATTTATAAATAGTAATTTTTTTACTATATCAATAAAATATAATATATATTTATACGGTTTGAAAAAAATATATAAATTATTTTTTGAAACAATATAAATTAACTATAAAATTGCATACATACAGGGTCTTTCAAAAGTCACTATAAACTTTAAAAATTCATTAAAAATCGAAAAATCATCGCATTGAGATACGGTTTGCACCATAAGTATTGCTAGGATGTCGACATGAAAAATTTTTGTAGTTTAAAAAATCACCTATAGGTAGCGCTGAACGCATTGGAAGGACAATTAAAATAACTTACTGTACGTGTCAAATCGTGTGACAAGCCTAAGTAACCCTGAACAGGTGATAGGACCTTTTCCTTTCTTCAGATTTTTCCTAAATCAGAATTTTTGCAAAGCATCTGATGCTGATTCTCCGCTCACGTAATACAGCTTGATTAACAAGGCTTTCTCGATCAAAGTTAATATTCTCGCAAAATCTTCTTTTTTGCACCATTTATTAATGAATCAAATGAAGAATCTGCAGAGCACTACAGCTCTTTTATAACAGCCTCATTTGCATACTTCTGGAAGATGTATTCGGGTAAGCGCCACCTATAGGTGATTTTTTGAACTACAAAATCTTTTCACGTCCCCCCCCCCCCCCCCCCATCCTGATAATACTTATGGTACAAACCGTACCTCAATGTGATGATTTTTGAATTTTTAATGAATTTTTAAAGTTTATACGGACTTTTGAAAGACCTTGTATTATTTAGTAACAAAAAAGTATCACATAAGTGTGATAAAGGTGTAACACCAAGTAATAATAACTGTATAACAACAGACTAAAAAAAATCATTAATTTACCAATGGAAACTTTTCATTAAAGCAGACTTTTACTAACGGAATAACATATATGGTAGGATAAAAACAAAATATATATATACGTATAGGAAATAAAACAAAAAATAAGAAAAATTTCTATTTTAGTAAAAATCTTAATGTCCACTTCCATGCACTGATTAAATTTTGAGGAGTAAATATATATTTTAGTACATAATTATGAATTTAGCAAACTCTGTATGAAAATACCAATTTTTTATATGCTACAGTTATATCATATGAATGTTCTCATGATCAAACCATTTTACATTCTATTGGGTTGGAGGGAAAGTTCTGTCGTATTTTAAAGAAAATATTTGAATTCATTTATAAAAATATGTGTTTAATATTAATCAATTATATATGCTCCGTTATTTGTTACAACCTGCTGCCATCTTTCAGGTAACCTGTGAATTCCTGTTTTGTAGAAGTTCTCATCCTTGGAGTTAAAATAGTCAGCAACTGCCTTAGAAACACTTTCAAAAGACGTGAATTTTTTTCCCATTAGATAATTTTGCAGAGATCTGAACAGATAATAATCAGATGGTGCAATGTCAGGTGAATACGGTGGGTGACTAAGGACTTCCCATCCTAACGCATTCAGTTTTTGTTGTGTCACCATTGCAGTATGCGGGCGAGCATTATCGTGAAGGAACACTATTCCTTTTCTGGCCTTTTTTCTTTGATAGCTGCATTCAATTTATCCCGCTGATTGCAGTACAGTTCCGCGTAGATGGTTTTCCCCTGTTTCAGCAACTCGTAGTACACTGGACCTTTCCTGTCCCACCACAAACAAAGCAGTACTTTTCGTTGATGGATACTTGGTTTTGGAACTGTTGCTGATGATGTTCCTGGTTTGCAGTAAGATTTTTTTCTCTTAATATTCTCGTAAAGAATCCACTTTTCATCTCCAGTAACCAGCCTGTCCAAAAACGGCTCCACATTGTGTCTAATCAGATGTGATGAACACATTCTTACATGATCAGACAAATTCTTTTCCGTTAATTCATGTGGAACCCAAAAATTTTGCTTTAACACAAAGCCAAGAGATTTAATGTGATTTCTAACAGTTGTATGATGAATGCCAAACTCTTCTGCAATTTCTCGACTTGTTACAGATGTTCTTTTTATTTACAAGAAAAATCACCTGCCTATTTAATATACGACATAACTTTCCCTCCAACCCAATATCTTATACATTTTTTAATATGAGCTAGTAGGATCATACCAAACAAGTGGGAAAGCATCAGGGGAGGCAAGGTACACAGTATCTACCCAAATAATTTATGACCCAGTAACTTTTATTTTAATTAATAATATTCAAAATAAATTTATAAAATGTTTTCTGTGTAAAATGAAGGAAGATGCAAACACATTTTGCTCTGATTGGTGCAAGACTCTCTAGTGTTCCTTTATTGTTCAGGAGAGAGCCGTTTCAAAATGTCGACCCCGTCAGGAAATATTGCATTGGGGATGAAAATAAATGGGGGAATGTTTGTGCAAATTCTAATATTTAACCACTCAGGGTAGGCATATAGGTCATTTTCTCTAAACAAGCTTTTTCATCTTTCTTGTTACAATATTTTTTTTTTCCATTTTTCAACCTGTTTTCTGCATTATATTTTAACATGGGTGGTTTAAACTAAAAGAAAAACAGTAGCAGCGATCATTTTGGGGGAATTAAATAGAAAATGCAAATTTATATTTTCAAGATAAGTAAATACAGCATGACAGGGGAATGACACTTAATATAGGCAACTGTTTTATTAGTATGTATATATATATATATATATATATATATATATATATATCATTAGAAAAATAACCTTGTCTACCAAGACGGCAGGTGAATGACAACAGGGGAATGACAAATCATATGATTTTACTTTCTGAGTACATGAATTTGATTTGCATTTAAGCCAAACTTGATATTCAGTTTGCTACACTAACTAGGCACACATATATGTTAAAAAAATATTTACCTTTTTATTCTGAGAATAATTAATTACAGGTGAATGACAAGGAATAAAAATATTTGCCCAAAATAGTTCAGTTTTATAATATTTCTCTGCACCGAATGACAGTTAGAACATAGTCAAACTCTTGAAATGGTGAATATGGACTTTAGTAGAAAAGAATACTACTTTAATTATATTTCATTGCATCTATGTACAGAAAGAGGTGGTAAAATTTAGAGACAATTTGAATGACAAAAAAACTAGGAGCCAGTTGTAAAACATTAATTTAAAATATTACTCTAATGCATAGTGGATTTTTTTTATTACTATTTGTATTTTAAATTGTTTAATTTAATATAATTTAAGGCTTGTAAATGAAGTTGTGATTTAATTATTTGACTGTTGGGACACACAGGGGAATGACATTTAATAAAAAACCTAATTTTTAAATATTAAAAATATAAATAGTTTCTTTAGCTAATGGGTGACAAATATGAACTACAATATAGCAAAACTGGTTAGTGTCCAAAATAAGTCCCAAGTCATGCAAACTTTTATTAAAACACCTGGGACATGTTAAACTCCCGTTTACAGAAAATAGCCCATATCTAAGCTGTGGGATTTCTTGAAGGAACTCTTTTTCCAGTTCATTGACAGGATTTCATTTTTCTTTGTTGTTTGCTTGTTTGATTTGTTTTGTTTATTGTCTGAGGACTCTGGAGAGTAATTTAAAAAGTTACTAAATTATATGGGTTTTGATATTTTTGGAATATTTCTATGTTAATCATAATTTAAACTTTATAAAATGAAAAATTAAAGCTTGATGAGTGGTATATTTATTTTCTTGTTTGTTTTCCTTCATTTTTTATTTTATATATACAATATAAAAGAGTTTCCCATGTATCATGTTTTTCAGCATATAAAGTTTCTGAATTCCACAGAGAAATACAAAACCAGGGATCTACTGTAATAACAATATTTCAAAATGACACTAATTTATTTTCATTGTAATTTAGTTATTATATTATATTTTATTTGTTAAAATATGCAGCATGAAAATTTATTTGTTAATTTTGGTTCCTGGTTTTATGCTGTTCCAAATTATTTTACCGCACTTTGTCACTGCACAAAGCATGCTAATCTAATTAAAATAAATAAAGGTTCATAAAATAACGTGCAATCTTACATGTTCTTGCACTAAATTCTTTGTTATTTGATTAACTTCACTCCAAGCAGTGCTGAGGACATCAGCCATCTATAAAAAATATTTAGATCAATGTTCCATTTAGCACAGATAAATTTACATTGAACTAAAAGTAAAATATGAATACCTTCATTCTCAAGACATTTAGAGCAACAATTCCACCAATTTCAGCTGATATTGTCACAACTGACAGCACTAAATACTGAAATACACAATTTATAATTAAATAAAAAAAATGCAAAATAAAATTATATAAAATAAATTACAAGATAATAATACAGCCCTTGTCATTGGTACTGAAATAAGGATATACTGGGATTACCCCTTGTCATTGGTACTGGGATAAGGATATACCAATCACAAGTGAGGATAAGCTCTTTTTAACAGCCAGTGTTATTGGCTCAATGTAAGAATAGAAACTTGGACATGAAGTAATAGGAAGAGAATAAATATGAGTTTTGAAAGAATAAATGAATAACAAGTAAGTAAATAAGACAGTTGATAATAAATAGTGTTATTAAGAAATAATGAATAAACATATGAAAATAAAGATAATTTTGACATAGATAAATATTATAGTGTACATACTTGATATAATATAGAATTGACAAGACAGTGATGTAACTAAAGAATAAGATTGTAAACAAATAATTATTTTATATTCAGTGACAAGTTTAACTATTATTTTAAAGTGTTATATTTGAAGTATAATTTATTATAATTGAAGCAAGGAGTCTATTGGTCTAGTGGGTTTATCAAATGAATAGCAATAATGAAACCATTTGGAGTTATTGTACAGAATGCTCGAAACTTGGGATCAGTACACTCAATATTGTATAATTATATTATAATCAGTTTAGAAAGTGAAATTTTTCAATAACTATGAATTTTAATGAGATTTTGAAATTATATTTAAACACATAGTAGGATATTGTATGAAGTACATGTAATTCCATTTAAGTATTTAAAAATCATCTTTAATCATATATAACCATGGAATTCATATTTTAATTGTCGAATTTGTTGAAAATTGTTTTATTATTAGGTATTTTATAAATTTATAAGATCCTATCAAGCACAACCAACACGAACATAAACACAAACGAAGAATGAACGGTGCGTGTGTGAGTTCCCCTGATTAAGGAACTCTACATTTTTTTAAAAACAAACAAATTCACCACATTTTAAAATAAAGAATAAATTAAACTATTATCATAATGTATCGCTTGTCTATTAAAATCATTTGTACTTATGGAAATTCTTCATAATATTATTGTAAATGGATGAAAACATTTACAGTTCTCAGGCTTGCAAATATTTTTATTATCACTGCTTTTTATATTATAATATTCATTGTGATTTTTACTTTTGATTTTATATTGAAATACTATGCTTTGAAAAGCCTCGGATATTAAGTGTGTCTGTGCATAAGTCTTTTTCTTTTGAGGGGGAATATGATACAGAAATTTTAAGCTTTCTCCATTAACATGCTCTTTTCTTTCATAATTCTTATTCCAAAATTCCTATTTCATGTCACGCACTTATTGCAACCAAATTAAATTCTATCCAATGCTATTAATATTAACAAAGTCTGCATATACTTCCTCTTTTCCTCTACCATACCATATAAGGTCACTAATCTTGACCACTACATAAACTTTCTCATATGAAATTGCATCCCCATCACATTTTTGAAGCATAGAAAATGCAAAGACAGTATGTTTCCCATGCTGTTATCAGATTCCTTTCCGACATAAGACATAAATGTAAATGTAGTTTCTACTTGTGAAAACCTACTTCAGACTGCTGAGATTTCTAGAGAGATGGACATAGATGTGGAGCTCGGCCCATGTAATAACTTATATAACTTATACTCTATAATTATGTATAACTATTACACACACACACATATATATATATATATATATATATATATATATATATATATATATATATATATATATATATATATATATATATATATATATAATATTAAAACACCGTGAAATACTACATTACAAAATCATCTGAAATCACACTTAAAAGGCGCAAAGCTGCACTAAAAAGAGGATTAAAATATTGTCAAAAAGAAAAGAGGTATGGATGGAAACAATGTACCAAAAGATGGCCGGGGGGAGTTGTGACCCCCTCACCCCGGTTAAGCATGCTTTACGTCGCGACAACACTCCCGGAGAGCCGGTACATTGCAAAAAGGAATACGAATGTATCAAATTGTAAGATGTAAATATACATCACACAGAAACAAATATAAGATATAATTGTCGAGATCCAGCCCTATCGAAATTCATCCACAGTAAATGTTTGAAATATGTTAAAAAGTGTGTGAATAATGTTTGAAACATGTTCACAAGTATAAATTAACAAAATTACAAAGCTTCCACTTAAAGAAGAATTTAAATATTGACACATAATAGAACAATAATAACAAAGTCTATTTCCAAAACCATATACCTGAATGACAAACAATAGCATATTACATGCAGATGTACATCCCATATTGTGTAATACAAGACCATGCAAATTTGCTATAACGTATTATACATCATACCCTATTCAAGAGGTCTCATATCAGTTATCACACGCTTTACCTGTGACAATCCAGTATGTATATTGCCAACAGTTCTATTTAAATATAAACGGTAACTTTCGGTTACAGTTATTTTATAAAACTTGTAGATAATGTCACTTAAAAAATTCTTGGGAAAACCCTGTGAGATGGTGTTTTGTAGGAAACGATAATCGCATAAATATCGATCTTCCATTTTACTGTTTATTCTTTGACTACGTATTAATTGTCCCAGTATAATATTTCTAAAAACATTTTTGTGCATACACGAGTTCCAGTTTATGATATAATTGATTTTGAAGTGGAAGTCGTTGCGTTTATCGTACAAACAGAAACCAGTAGAACCTCCTGGTTGCTTGTATATCGTTATATCCAGAAAATTAAGACTTTTGTTGACATTATATGGAGTTTCAGTTAGTTTTAAATGTTGTGGATAGAAAGTAAAATCCATCTGATATTCTTCACATGGATATGCTACCAAAATGTCATCAACGTAGCGAATGAACAGAATTTCGTTTAATATATGTGTTCCATCTTCATATTTATTCAGATATATATCAGCAAGTATTGATGAACAACCACCCCCCATGGGTATTCCATGTAATTGTTTAAAATAAGACGTACCATCAAACAGTACAGTTTCGAACAAAACCATTTCCACCAATGTTTTAAATTTATATTTGTCAATAATCGACTGCAGATTGTATTTTTCGTATATCTCCATGACAATAAGGTATAAGTCCTTGATGTTTATATTTGAAAACAAATCATTAAAATCAAAACTTTTATAATACAAATTTTCATTAATTACATTTATTTTTTTAATAGCTTCTATACTATTACTAATAAAATATGCACCCTTATTTTTAATCTTAATCATTACTATTTTTAAAATAGATAAGAGTTTTTTATTAGCTGTTGTCAAATATGATTGAAAACCATTAGTAATGGGACGAAATTTAACAGGATCTTTATGAAGTTTAGGTATTAAAGTAATATACGGAAAACGGATTTGCCCCATTCTGTATCCCAATTTAATGTATTTTGATTTAATGCGCTTCTCAATTTCTGACTTAGATTGCTGTAAAGGTAGGTATACGCATGGATCGTGATAACTTTTGTATAATAACTGTTTATAAAGTAAAACACAAGTGAATGCATAATTTGTCGTTACCTTGTCGACGTATGTTATTACAAAATTTTTGTGTAAAGATGACAATGCATCTTTGCTATATCTATGTATTATAGTAGGGGTTACAGCATTATGATATTTTAACTTAAATGCCTTCCGAATAGCACAACTCCATTCTTCGAAGGTTTCAATAGGGATACTGTATTTCACTGCCATTTTATAAACAAATGCATTGATATTAGTTTCAAAAGATTTGTCTATCGATCGATAGTCATGCATTCTGTATTTAGTACCTAGTTCAAAAATAGGTTTAAGTATTGATCCGGACAGTATTTCCAAGTCTCCTGTGATTACGTGACCAAATTTTTTGTTAACATAAGGTGTATACCGCTGACAATCACATTCAATAACGTTATCTTTAATATACACCTTATGTTAACAAAAAATTTGGTCACGTAATCACAGGAGACTTGGAAATACTGTCCGGATCAATACTTAAACCTATTTTTGAACTAGGTACTAAATACAGAATGCATGACTATCGATCGATAGACAAATCTTTTGAAACTAATATCAATGCATTTGTTTATAAAATGGCAGTGAAATACAGTATCCCTATTGAAACCTTCGAAGAATGGAGTTGTGCTATTCGGAAGGCATTTAAGTTAAAATATCATAATGCTGTAACCCCTACTATAATACATAGATATAGCAAAGATGCATTGTCATCTTTACACAAAAATTTTGTAATAACATACGTCGACAAGGTAACGACAAATTATGCATTCACTTGTGTTTTACTTTATAAACAGTTATTATACAAAAGTTATCACGATCCATGCGTATACCTACCTTTACAGCAATCTAAGTCAGAAATTGAGAAGCGCATTAAATCAAAATACATTAAATTGGGATACAGAATGGGGCAAATCCGTTTTCCGTATATTACTTTAATACCTAAACTTCATAAAGATCCTGTTAAATTTCGTCCCATTACTAATGGTTTTCAATCATATTTGACAACAGCTAATAAAAAACTCTTATCTATTTTAAAAATAGTAATGATTAAGATTAAAAATAAGGGTGCATATTTTATTAGTAATAGTATAGAAGCTATTAAAAAAATAAATGTAATTAATGAAAATTTGTATTATAAAAGTTTTGATTTTAATGATTTGTTTTCAAATATAAACATCAAGGACTTATACCTTATTGTCATGGAGATATACGAAAAATACAATCTGCAGTCGATTATTGACAAATATAAATTTAAAACATTGGTGGAAATGGTTTTGTTCGAAACTGTACTGTTTGATGGTACGTCTTATTTTAAACAATTACATGGAATACCCATGGGGGGTGGTTGTTCATCAATACTTGCTGATATATATCTGAATAAATATGAAGATGGAACACATATATTAAACGAAATTCTGTTCATTCGCTACGTTGATGACATTTTGGTAGCATATCCATGTGAAGAATATCAGATGGATTTTACTTTCTATCCACAACATTTAAAACTAACTGAAACTCCATATAATGTCAACAAAAGTCTTAATTTTCTGGATATAACGATATACAAGCAACCAGGAGGTTCTACTGGTTTCTGTTTGTACGATAAACGCAACGACTTCCACTTCAAAATCAATTATATCATAAACTGGAACTCGTGTATGCACAAAAATGTTTTTAGAAATATTATACTGGGACAATTAATACGTAGTCAAAGAATAAACAGTAAAATGGAAGATCGATATTTATGCGATTATCGTTTCCTACAAAACACCATCTCACAGGGTTTTCCCAAGAATTTTTTAAGTGACATTATCTACAAGTTTTATAAAATAACTGTAACCGAAAGTTACCGTTTATATTTAAATAGAACTGTTGGCAATATACATACTGGATTGTCACAGGTAAAGCGTGTGATAACTGATATGAGACCTCTTGAATAGGGTATGATGTATAATACGTTATAGCAAATTTGCATGGTCTTGTATTACACAATATGGGATGTACATCTGCATGTAATATGCTATTGTTTGTCATTCAGGTATATGGTTTTGGAAATAGACTTTGTTATTATTGTTCTATTATGTGTCAATATTTAAATTCTTCTTTAAGTGGAAGCTTTGTAATTTTGTTAATTTATACTTGTGAACATGTTTCAAACATTATTCACACACTTTTTAACATATTTCAAACATTTACTGTGGATGAATTTCGATAGGGCTGAATCTCGACAATTATATCTTATATTTGTTTCTGTGTGATGTATATTTACATCTTACAATTTGATACATTCGTATTCCTTTTTGCAATGTACCGGCTCTCCGGGAGTGTTGTCGCGACGTAAAGCATGCTTAACCGGGGTGAGGGGGTCACAACTCCCCCCGGCCATCTTTTGGTACATTGTTTCCATCCATACCTCTTTTCTTTTTGACAATATATATATATATATATATATATATATATGTAATATTAGGTTGGGATAGCCCAAGGAAGAGACCTTTCTCGATATCACAAATCTACTTTATTAGAAGACATTAGAATCAGAAGTATTTACATAGATTGGCCAAGCTCCTGATCATCGACCATCTTTTACCAAATCTCAGTGCAGTCTGCATAGTTTTTCACAAGCATAGTTACATAAGAGGGGAAAGGGATATGGTGGTATGGGAAAGATGCTGCCTTCGCGTTCATTAGGCTTTAAAAATGTGATTGGGAATGCAGTTTCATATGAGAATGTTTATAAAAATTATATGTATAAAAATATATGTATAAAAATTAATAATATATATGTATAAAAATTATTACATATATATATATATATATATATATTAGAAAAATGTAATAATAAAAATAATTAATTCAAGTAATCGTGAAATATTAACATCACCATAGACGCAAAACCATGGCCATAATGCCGATAATAGAAAAAAAAAAACAGCATAGTACAATACTACAGCAATAGTACATTACTATAAATGCTCAAACTCAGACTACAGGCACCAAAAGATGAAAAATTGAAGATAAGAAACATTAGAAAAATTTATATTACCATGAGGCAGGACCTCTTCTTCTTTCACCATGTGTATATGCGATCAATCTCAACAGTATAAAAAAAATCTAGAAGCACTGGAATGAACATGATGAAATACAACTTAGGAGGCAGAACGAACGTTCACAGCAATCCTCCCAGACCCGTCCAGTGAGTCAGAGAAGGAGACAGGACAATTACCCATATAAGTAAGACAGAATATGAACATGAAGCTTAGATGAAATTTCCTACTAAACAAATGATTCATAGAAAAAACGGATAAACGAGAATGCCACTATACACCAATTATAAGGACACTCAAATCGTAGTATCAAACTGGCTAAAGTTAAAATTTTTTAGCAAAAATAAAATTCGAAACATTAATATTAATGTATTTTATTTTCCGATTTTTTTAGTTTATTTTATTATTTTTCATTTTTTATTTATTTATATAATTAATATATATATATTTTTTTTCTATCCCCCTGTTAACCACTATAATTGGGAAAGTTGTCTTGGATGTTATTGAGTAGAAGTTGATACACTGAGTTGATAATTTTAATAACGAATTTGGGAGGATATGCATTATTAGTAGCTGTACTCAATAATTCTATAAAATGTGCTAATTTATAATTTTCATCACAAATTTTATTGATTCTAAGAACTTGGTTTATTATAATATTTCTAAAAACTGATATATGCAAACAAGAGTCAAAATGTTGAATTTTTGATGTATTAAATTTAAAATCCTGTCTTTTATCATACAAGTTTATAACCATATTACAATTTCGTAAATCTAAATTTAAATCTAAAAAGTTTGCAACATTAGTCATTATTATTTGCATTTAATTGTAAATTATTAGGATAAAAGTTAAATACTATAGTGATATTATTATGGGATACACATAATATGTCATCTAAATATCTAAACATGTGCATATTATGCAATCCTGGATTAATGTTCTTTTCATAGAAGAATAAATACAGATTAGCTAACAATGATGAGGCACCCCCTCCCTCCTCCCCCCCCCCCTTGTGGGATACCAAACTGTTGCTTAAAAAAGGTACCACCATGTTGAATATAATTCTCATAGAGAGTGAAATTAAGTAATTTTTTAAAAAGAAAATTTGAATATTTTAGGTTGATATTATATTTTCCCAAAATTCCTAAAATAATTCTATACAGATCATCTATATCAATATTACTTGCATTAAACAAATCTTTGAAATCAAAAATATGAATACTATGAATATTAGTAAGATTTTTTAATTTTTTAACTAATTCAAAACTGTTTTTCACAATATGACAATTATTTGAGATATCATCTGCCAAGGATACTTCATTTAAAATTTTTAATAATAATTTACCAGCATTAGTAATGTAAGAATTATGCCAACTAGTAATAGTTCGAAAAGCAACAGGGGATTTATGAAACTTGGGTACTAAAACAATATATGGAATGTTATTACAACTATTTTTTAGATGGATTTGTTTATATTTGGCTGATATTCTATTGGATAAGATTTTAAAGTTAGTATTATGTTATGTAAATTATAGATTTGATTATTTTGATTATTAAGTAAATGTGACTGGAGGGTACTTATATAGTAATATTTACATATGACTGAGTAGTTGCTACTAGCCTTACTGACATATGTAATGACAAAATCATTTAAATTTATTTAATATCCTTTTTAATTGAATTAAGTTGATATGATTTATTAATTTTTTGATTATATATACATAGTGATTTAAGTATTGCTCTATTAAGATACTCCAGGGTTTGAAGGCTATATATATATATATATATATATATATATATATATAAAGGGTGTCCCAAAAACATTGACCTCGGCTTTTACTCCTTAAATATTGATCTTAGAAATATATAATAAATTACAAAGTTGTGTAAAAAAAGGTACATAATTTTATGAAATCGATTAAAATTTTCAAGGGAATTAAATTTTAAGAAATACAAAATTTAAATTTTTATATGGCCCCGTACAAAAATATTTTCAATGAGTAAAATGTGCCCCATATATGATGTACAAGGTGATGTACCCCATAGGTGATGTACAAAATTTCAGCATTTTATCCTAAAATGTCCCAGAGATATGAAAAGATAAAAATTCTGACATAAACCACTTATGCATCGACATGGGTTCTCAGAGGAGAAAAATCATGTCAGCAGATAGCATTTCAGGGGTCATACATAAATTACAAAAGAAAACAATGATTACATAAATAAATAATAATTTTGCTATTAATTGGTACAAAAGTATCTACACCGTGTAGAAATAATTACTTTACATAAAGATTACAAAGCTTGTTCAAAATGTTTTCCATCCATTCCAAAAATTCATTAAAGATAAGAGACAGATATTATTTGCCTATGATGCATTTCTGCGTTGCATCACTTGCACTCTTGCTGTAAACATTTACATTTTAATTTGTGATTAATCCCTCACCAACTTTGTTTAAACATATCTCTGGGACTTTTTATGATAAAATGCTGAAATTTTGTACATCACCTTATTAGTGTATGGGGCACATATTACTCATTGGAAATGTTTTAGCACGGGAGCTGTATAAAAATTTAAATTTCGTATTTCTTCAAATTTAATCCCTTGAAAATTTTTATAGATTTCATAAAATTCTGTGCCTTTTTTATGCAACTTCGTAATTTATTATACATGTCTAAGATTAATATTTAAGGAATAAAAGCCGAGGTCAATGTTTTTGGGACACTCTGTATACAGGGTGTCCCAGAAACATATAGTCCAGTGTTCCAAGGTTAACTGTGAAATCAAAGGAATTTTCAATTAAAAAAAAAATACAAGAAACAATTTTTTTTTAATGAAACTTGGGCATGCATTCTGTTTTTATAATTTTTGTGCAATACCTGTTTTATCATGACTTTCCAAAGCACTGTTGAAAACAATTAAAATGGAAGAAATGATTTAAGTTTTTACAAAAACTTTACATGATATACAAATTAAAAATAATGCAAAATGTAACATTTCTAATAAAATATTGCCAAAGTGCTAACACTACTATTGAAATAATATATATAGACTTACCAATTTCATTAAACAAGTTCCTCTTTTATATGAACCAATCCAACCTAAAATACCTAAAATGTAAAACAATAGACTATAAGCAAACTGAAGAAATGAAATAAATATTTTTACCAAATTGCATAAACATCTAGTTCATGTTCTATAAAAGGAGTGCCGGGGCATAATGGGAATTGTTTCAGGTGTCTCAGAGGGATGCTGAGAAGTCATAAATGTATGATCTTAAAAAATATTTTCTGTAAAATTTTAATAAATGTCAAAATTTCACTGCACTATTACTTGAATGCTAAAAATATATTTTAGCAATACACTGTTTCTCATATACATAGTAGAGATGAGCTTGAGCCTGAAATATATTTTTGAAGTTAATAAATAATGGTTAATTTCTAGGCTTACTATAATATTTATTTATCAAACCAGGACATCTTTATGCAGTGGCACGATCAACAGATTCTTCAAATTCAGGGTCTGAGTGTTATGGAAAACCTAATTCGTCTGAGACTAGAAAATGTACCCAGCATTTCCTGGGATTTAAAGCAGGAATTAACTGCATTCATTTAATCAATTTTTCAAAAGGCGTAATTGCCTTCTGCATGGACATCTGTGTGGCTGCCCACCCCTGCACTCTCAATATGTAAGGGTAGGTAATATGCCCCAAATAAGTGTCTAAATACACTTTTGCTGGTTAATTATAGACAAAAAATTTCAAGAAAAGGAATTAAAAGGGAAAGAAAACTTTATGCAACCCTGAAGGATGGAAAATTCTTCACGATCATTTATCGCTTGTTTAGAACAAAAAGTAACACAGTGTTGGTGTTTTCCTTCCAACTGGTACAAAACGAGAAACCGGCCAGGATTCCGGAACACACGCTTTAAACCAAGGCATATGGTAACCCTTCTAATTTCGAAAAACTTCCATTTGTGTAAATGAACAATTGCATTGAGATGTTAATAAGCACTATTTGAGCATAAAAACATAAGAATAACAAATTAAAATACAATAGGATTCCACTTAACTGATTTTAAAAGATCAACTAAATGTTTTCCTATAATTACATTCAGTTTAACAGATTAAAAGAACTATAAAAGTTTTATTTGCATTAGAGATGTGGATTTTCTTGAAAATTTCGAAACTGAAAATTTTACCAGAAAAATTTGAAATTATTCCCTATATCACATTTCAGCAGGATTAACATGTTCAGTGACTTTTAAAAGTATTCTTTCTTATATTACTGCTGCAGTCAAACATATATTATATAGCAAGGCTGCTAAAAAAAGGCTTAAATCTAGAAATATATAAAAAATTCTATGCATGAAAATTTCTTATATCTGTATTCTGCAGAATTATAATTGAAAAATACACTAAATATTATATTGCATTTCTTTCAATACCTACTGATAATTCAAGGGGAACATGCTACATGCTACCATCTTTTTAAAAAATAACAAAAATAAAAAATAAATTACTACTTTATTATATGCATAAAAATAAATTATTAACTATATAAACATATTATTCAGAAATAAATTTAAAAAAATGCTTGTAATTAAACACTTTTAAAAATAATTTATTTTATATAATATTAAAAATTGTTTAAAAAATACATGCTTGTAATTAAACGAGTATCATGAGAAAGAAGAGACAATTTGCAAGATGACTTAAGTATATATTTAGTGCTATTAAAGCATTTTCCCTTAGCAGAACTTATTGTGGGAAAACATTCCATGTTTTTAATATTTTTATCAATTTTGAAGAACTTAATACTGAAAGAATAGGCTTCTTAAAACTTTATTTGTTTTTTACTGAGAATGAGTAAAATGTCACTTGTACTCTTTTTTGGCTGTCATCCATTCTGTACAAAATAAAGTGCATATACAACACACGACTGAGTATCCATTCAAATTAACTTAGAAATATGTTTGTTTCTAAATTTGGAGATAGTTTATAACTACAGACTCCAAATACTCAGCCAACAAGCAAGAAAAGATTGAAAAATAATAAAGAAATCAAATAATTACCCGAGAAAAAAATTCATGTGCTTCTAAACACAAAATAGTGTTGCAAAAAATATAAATCAACTGTTGCCACTCATAAGATAAAAATCACTGTTGTCAATAAGAAGAAAAAGTAGGAAGTGCTATTTGAAATACAAGAAAGTACATTTGAAAGTAATGGTTATAAGTCTAACAAGATGTGAATTGTAATGATATTATATTAATATTATGATATTATGTAAAAATAAGAGAAAGATAATGATTAAGTTAGAAAAATATTAGATATTGATAATGCTAATAAGGAGGATGAATTTAAGAATGATATATGCAATTTGTATACTTAGAACATGAATTATTTAAAATTAAAGATTTTCACATGGAAACAATGATAACTCTTGGAACAATGGTGGTAGTATAACATATGGAAGAAAATGACAGTTTCAACTATACTATGGATGCAAATAAAATTAAAATTATATACACAAACTAAGTAAATACATTCAATACATTGGCATGACACACCAATCGTTAATATGAAGTGATTTAATTTTTAAAGAATTTTTATGCAATGCTTTAGATGAAAAACTTTTTAAACAAAAGCTCATAAAAAGATACAATGTTTTAGTATTCTGATGTAAGAGGACCTAAACAATCTAGAATGTGAATGCATGAGAAAGTTGAGGAGTTTCACACTCCAGATATATTTACTAATATGAAGTGGAAAGCAAATCTTTCAAATTCTGGTCTACAACAAAAAATGTGTAAGCATCATCAATCTTACAATCCACATTAACACAATCCACTTTAAAAAAAGTTTCAACACCCCTATTTAGATACCTTAGTCAAAATATTCCACTCTCCTTTTCATTCAAATTTGAAAATAAGTGATTAACAAAACCTCCTTGTCAGGGTATTCTAAATTTGTAATTTTTCACACTATAGTATAGGGGCGCGGTAGCCCATTGGTTAGCGCGCTGGAGTTGCACTCGGTAGGCCCGGGTTCGATTCCAGCCACTGCCAAAACTGCCGCCGTGTTCATGCGGAGTACGATCACGTTAAACATGTGGGTCCGAAAGTCCTTCCGAGAGGTTGGTGGTAGGGGAAGGAGGGTACGGTCCCTGTGGACGCCTCCCCCACTGGGTTCCGGTCTAAATTGGGTGGCACTTCCCGACCGTCCAAACAGTTACCTTACACCTTTCTGGTAGGTCGGACGGTCTGGGTTTCAACAACAACAACACTATAGTATAGGGGGCGCGGTAGCCCATTGGTTAGCGCGCTGGAGTTGCACTCGGTTGGCCCGGGTTCGATTCCAGCCACTGCCAAAACTGCCGCCGTGTTCACGCGGAGTACGATCACGTTAAACATGTGGGTCCGTAAGTCCTTCCGAGAGGAAGGAGAAGGAGGGTACGTGTTGGAAACTTGGTTCTGTTTTCGTCGCGATTCTCGTTATCGCGAGAACGTGTTTACATTTTTAGAATGGTTCTACCGTTCTCGTGAACGACTCGTGACGGGAACAGAACATGCCATTCATGCAAATCGCCATCTCGCCGCGCGCGCATTCTGATTTGCATATAGTGAGGGCGCTGCCGTCAACGGTTGTGTTCCGGAGCGTACCCATCACAGTGTATATATGATAGGACACATTCTCAGTTATTCAGAGACTTTACAGACCTTGACTGACCATGTAGTAGACGTGGGAGACTTTTCAGAGTTTAAGATCTTGTAGTTATGCAGACTTAAGACTCGACGTATAGTCAGATCGATCAGACGGTGATCGACGGTGAAAGACCTTGTATGGAAGGCAGACCTTGATCGGTAGAGAGTAGTCTAACTTCTAAAGCCATGACGTGTGACCTGATGATGGTGGCTTCATTAACGTGCACGACATGAGTGGTACAGTAGCTGTTTTTTCTACTTACCGATGTTATAATAACTGAGAGTGTGTGCCTAGTCATAGACTATTCAAAACCTTTTTCATGAGCTTGCTAGCTCATTGTATATAGTTTTGCTTTGCAACGAATGTTACAGTGTTTTATTTTGTAACTTCATCTGATGCAATGGATCTCACAACAAATAAATTGTGTTTGTGTTTAACGAGCTTTCTTTCTTGAGAAAACACATCACTACTGCGTATCATCTGCTACAAAAAATTTTCTACCAGCACTTCGGATAGGGATATGACCAACACTGCTAAATCTGCAAATGACTTTCAAATTTTCTAGTCAAGTCACTTAGCTAACACAGCAAATAGCAGCCGACATTTGGTTATGGGCCGTAGTATGTCAAGGCCATAACTTTTATCCGTGATAAAGCAGCAGTGAAGAGTTGTGAATTCCATCGACGGGGGCCGCGACCGGCGCCATTTGCATCAAGCAGAAAGGTAAACAACGCACTCTAGTCACAGTTAAAGACTATGGAGGTGAGCAACGGCATAGAAGCGTTAAACAGGGACAATTACGTCACCTGGCGTAATGAAATTTCGTTTATCCTGAAAGGAGAAGGATGTTACGGCCACATCAACCGTACTGCATTACCAGTCGACGAATCTACGTCACGCCGCGAGCGAGAGGAGTACATGCGCAGCAGCGACCGCGCACTTTCCATCCTGTTTCGAAATATCTCGGCGGAGTACAGAGAACTGCTCGACATCGACGACAGCCCGGCGGATGCGTGGGAGAAGTTGGAGGCGCATTTTGAGGCCCCAACGCGCGCTAATTTAGTTCATCTGTTGGACGAGTTTTTCAGTCTACGCCCGGAAATCGAGGAGCCCATCGACATATTCTGTACGAGGATAAGGAAAGCTGTCACCAAGCTCAAGAACGTGAATCACCCCGTGGAGGATGTGTACGTGGCATTCCAAGCCATCCGGTATCTCCCAGCCCAGTACCAGAGTATCATCCAAATCATTTATCGCTGGAGCGATACTGATTTTAAATTGGATAAAATTCAGAAAGAACTGTCTTTGGAGGAGGGCAGGATTAGACAGTTGAGGAAGGATCATGACAATAATAATGTAAGTTCCAATTCATCTGTATATTTTTCAAATGTTAACGCTAAATGTAAAAATGTCACCAAAGTTAAAAAGTCTATTAAGGTCATAGGACCATGTTTTATGTGTAATAAAAATGGTCATGTAAAGGCACAATGCCCAAAATTGAAAAAGATGACTAGCTCTAGTATTATTGAAGTATTTTCAAATATAAATGTAGAAGCTAATATTGTTGATAATCCTGACAATAGGCTCAGCTGGGTGATTGACACCGCTGCTACGCGACACTTTTGTAATGATGTTAAAATGTTTTCAAAATTTGATAAATGTAAGGATACATCTATGTCGCTAGCAGTGGGTGATATGGAAAGCCCAGTTGAGGCTATTGGAACGGTGAACATGTATGTTAAATTTAAAGATCATACAAATAATATTGTGCTACAAAATGTTATGTATTCACCAAAATTACGGCGTAACTTGTTGGCCGCATCTGTATTAGAAGAGCAGGGCTATTCTTTTAGTGCAGCCAAAGGTATTCTATGGTTTAAGACTCCTGAGGGAGAAAATTTCTTTTACGCTAAACGTAAAGAAGGATTGTATTTCTTAAAACCACAGTACTCAACTAAAAGTTTAAATAGTAGTGTTGAGGGCCGTAAAGGAGATCAGGATAGGGACAAAAATTCTAAACAGGTTAGAAAAACCCCTGCAACAAATAGTCAAAGTCAAAACAAAATTAGGCCTAACTTGAATAAAACGAAAAACAAATCTGATTTAAAATCAAAGTCAAATAAAATTAGTGGTTCAACAGTTGAAATTCTGAACAAAACTGAATTATGGCATAGAAGATATGGCCATATTAACTCAGACTACTTGCACCAAACAAGTAAAGTTTCCGCGGCAAACGGACTCCCAAAATTAAAATATGCAAAAGTAAATTGCATTTATTGCAAACTTGCAAAATCTAAAAGAGTTTCGTACAAACCAATAGGCAGGATTAGATCTACAGAACCTTTGCAATTACTGCACATGGACGTTTGTGGTCCAATGCCTGTAGCTTCATTGGGGGGAAACAAATACTTCTTGACTATTACAGACGATTTTAGCCGCAAGGTGTTTGTTTTTATTTTAAAACAAAAATCAGATGTGTTCAAAGTTTTTCAGGATTTTCAAGCTTGTCAGGAGAGACAATTAGGCAAAAAGATTTTGTGCATCCGTACTGATAACGGCATGGAATTTTGTCACGGTCAATTTAAAGCTTTTTTGAAAAAGTTAGGGATTAAGCATGAACGATCTAACACTTATACACCCGAACAAAACGGGGTATCTGAAAGATTCAACCTGACAGCGTTAGATTGTGTCAAGGCAATGCTTAATCAAAGCAAAGTTGGTGACAAAATGTGGGCAGAGGCAATCCTATGTTTTACTTATACAAAGAACAGGATTTGCCATAAATTTAAAGTTAAAACTCCACACGAATTGTACTATGGGAGGAAGCCTGCTGTATCCCATCTCAGAGTTTTTGGATGTAAGGCTTATGCTGGTATAGCAAAACAGCTTAGGAAGAAGCTAGACCTAAGAGCTCAACTGGGAGTTATGGTAGGATATGCGGAAAATACCAGGGGCTATAGAATTCTTCTTGTGAAAGAAGGAAAAATATTAGAAATAAGCAATGTCCGTTTTGAGGAGATGGAAGCAGCGGAAGGCGTCCTGGACCCCATTCGACCTAGAAACTTCACCCAAAAGAAATCGGGTTTTACTCGAACATCAGATTCAGGATCGGGATGTTTGGATAGTGAGTCAGAGGAAGAAGCAGGTGAGAGCCATGACACTAGTCATACTAGTGAGGAAGAGGACTCTCCTGCTGATTCCGATCTGACCCCCTGTTCAAACATAGATTGGGAAAGGAAAGCTGTACCCAGGCCTGATGGAACTCGAACTGATGTTTACTACTCAGTGAGGGGTGATAAACATAGGCTGAGAAGTCATAATGATGTTAAAAAATTCTGTGCTAAGGCTAACATACATTATGACCAAAATTTGTTTAACTTCAGAGAAAAGAGGGATATCAAATCCAGGCCAGAGGCAAGCAACATAGAAATAATAGGTGATATTGATCATGTAGTTTCTTTGCTAAAGGGAGAATTTGATATCAAATCTCTAGGGAAGGTCCAAAAACTGTTAGGTGTGGAATTTGCTGAAATCAATAACAAAATTTTTATACATCATAGGCAGTACATTAATAAGATTTGCCAAATGTTTGAGGAATTTTTAGCATTAAATTTTTGTAATCAAATTTCCAAAAACAAAAATGATTAAATTTGTAACTTCTAAATTTTTTTTTCTTTCTTTTACAAAATATGGTTAGGATATCGTATATTTTACTCCTCCCTCTGTGATGCAGATAATTGTATCTAGAGTATATATATGTGTATTGTTTACAATGAACTTTCTAAAATTTTTCACATTACACTGAATGTATATATATATCCATGTTTTCAATTCCCGCATAAGACAGTTATGCTTATGTGTATTATTTTGTGTGTTTACTCCTTGTTATCATACACTTGGCTATGATTCATTGATGACAAACCACTTATTTAAATTTGAATACAACACAGAAAGAAAAAAAAAAAAATCTTTCATTATCTGTGTCATTGCTATTAGTATTAATTATGTATACTGGTCTTGGACAGAGATAATGAACAGCCATAATTGAATTTAATATTTATAGTAAATTTTTAATCTTAAATGTTAAATTTAATAGTTATACATAAAATTTTCTACATAATTGAATTTGATATTTATAGTGAAATTTTTTAATCTTAAATGTTAAATTTAATAGTTATACATGAAATTTTCTACAAATTGAATTTAATATTTATAGTAAATTTTTTTTTATCTTAAATGTTAAATTTAATAATTATACATAAAATTTTCTACATAATTGAATTTGATATTTATAGTAAAATTTTTTAATCTTAAATGTTAAATTTAATAATTATACATAAAATTTTCTACATAATTGAATTTGATATTTAAAGTGAAATTTTTTTTTAATCTTAAATGTTAAATTTAATAGTTATACATGAAATTTTCTACAAATTGAATTTAATATTTATAGTAAATTTTTTTTTATCTTAAATGTTAAATTTAATAATTATACATAAAATTTTCTACATAATTGAATTTGATATTTATAGTAAAATTTTTTAATCTTAAATGTTAAATTTAATAATTATACATAAAATTTTCTACATAATTGAATTTGATATTTATAGTGAAATTTTTTAATCTTAAATGTTAAATTTAATAATTATACATAAAATTTTCTACACAAATTGAATTTGATATTTATAGTAAAATTTTTAATCTTAAATGTTAAATTTAAATTATCATACTTAAATTTCTTGAAACTTAAATTTTGACTTAAATTAAATTTTTTGGAACTTAGTGTTTCAATGATATCTAAATTTTTCTTTCAATGATAAATTTTTTTTTTGCTTAACATGAAAAGTAATATATATACTTTATGTTTTTGCTGGATACTAAAGAACTTGACATTTTTGCTGTTATGTTTTTTTAGAATAATTTCATTGATTGATAGCACGTGCGCCGAGATTTGGGGTTTTGCATGAGGGGGCCGATTGTTGGAAACTTGGTTCTGTTTTCGTCGCGATTCTCGTTATCGCGAGAACGTGTTTACATTTTTAGAATGGTTCTACCGTTCTCGTGAACGACTCGTGACGGGAACAGAACATGCCATTCATGCAAATCGCCATCTCGCCGCGCGCGCATTCTGATTTGCATATAGTGAGGGCGCTGCCGTCAACGGTTGTGTTCCGGAGCGTACCCATCACAGTGTATATATGATAGGACACATTCTCAGTTATTCAGAGACTTTACAGACCTTGACTGACCATGTAGTAGACGTGGGAGACTTTTCAGAGTTTAAGATCTTGTAGTTATGCAGACTTAAGACTCGACGTATAGTCAGATCGATCAGACGGTGATCGACGGTGAAAGACCTTGTATGGAAGGCAGACCTTGATCGGTAGAGAGTAGTCTAACTTCTAAAGCCATGACGTGTGACCTGATGATGGTGGCTTCATTAACGTGCACGACATGAGTGGTACAGTAGCTGTTTTTTCTACTTACCGATGTTATAATAACTGAGAGTGTGTGCCTAGTCATAGACTATTCAAAACCTTTTTCATGAGCTTGCTAGCTCATTGTATATAGTTTTGCTTTGCAACGAATGTTACAGTGTTTTATTTTGTAACTTCATCTGATGCAATGGATCTCACAACAAATAAATTGTGTTTGTGTTTAACGAGCTTTCTTTCTTGAGAAAACACATCACTACTGCGTATCATCTGCTACAAAAAATTTTCTACCAGCACTTCGGATAGGGATATGACCAACACTGCTAAATCTGCAAATGACTTTCAAATTTTCTAGTCAAGTCACTTAGCTAACACAGCAAATAGCAGCCGACAGTACGGTCCCTGTGGATGCCTCCCCCACTGGGTTCCGGTCTAAATTGGGTGGCACTTCCCGGCCGTCCAAACAGTTACCTTACACCTTTCTGGTAGGTCGGACGGTCTGGGTCTCAACAACAACAACACTATAGTATAGAGGGGCGCGGTAGCCCATTGGTTAGCGCGCTGGAGTTGCACTCTGTAGGCCCGGGTTCGATTCCAGCCACTGCCAAAACTGCCGCCGTGTTCATGCGGAGTACGATCACGTTAAACATGTGGGTCCGAAAGTCCTTCCGAGAGGTTGGTGGTAAGGGAAGGAGGGTACGGTCCCTGTGGATGCCTCCCCCACTGGGTTCCGGTCTAAATTGGGTGGCACTTCCTGACCGTCCAAACAGTTACCTTACACCTTTCTGGTAGGTCGGATGGTCTGGGTTTCAACAACAACACTATAGTATAGAAAAAGTTAAATTAGGTTTGTGCTAAATATAAGTTAATTTGGCTTTCGAAAGAGCTTTACACACTGGCCATGTTCAGAAGCGACGGCCGATCAAATTGGAAGTTTGAAACGCCACAAAATAGATCTTTTCAAGGAATTTGATTAGCTAATGCTAACACAAAGGTTCAACTGGTCCGTCCGAGCTTGTGTTTTGAACAGAGCCAATGTCACAGAGCAAAGTGCCAAATTTTAGTATATGATTTAATACAAAAAACGTGGGCCTTGAATCTAGCATATGATTCTATAATTGTCAAAGTCCTCTCATTATATAGGGAAAGTTATATGCTGCCTGCATTAGATATTTTATCTTGTTATTGCTTTTTTTAAAACTCAAGTAATTTTATCTCTTAAAATATAAATCATATATGAAATAGCTGTTTGTGAAACATTTGCCTTTATTTTTAATTTGTCTCAAATTATTCCTTATTTGACTCACATATTTTCATATTTGACTCTTTTAATCTTATAAGTTACACTCCTAAAATTCTCGGAGTACGATCACGTTAAACATGTGGGTCCGAAAGTCCTTCCGAGAGGTTGGTGGTAGGGGAAGGAGGGTACGGTCCCTGTGGATGCCTCCCCCACTGGGTTCTGGTCCAAATTGGGAGGCACTTCCCGACCGTCCAAACAGTTACCTTACACCTTTCTGGTAGGTCGGACGGTCTGGGTTTCAACAACAACAACTCCTAAAATTCTAAGCACTATATATGTATAAAAAATGAAGCAAAAAATATTTCTTACCATTCAGAAATAAAAGTGTTCCTACACTTAAAACTACATATGTAAATACCTAAAATAAAAGAAAAAATAACTTAAGTACATGTTTAAAATCTAAAAATGTGTTGGTTTGATAAATAATATAATTTTGTATTAAAAATTACAAAACACTGCATATAGAGCCAAGAACATAAAAATAATAATTTGATGATTATGACAACTAGTATACAAAATTCCATATATATATATATATATATATATATATATATATATATACATTCCTAATCAAGGATGTAAGATTAATTCTCAAGAACATAAGGACATTCTCTTTTCTATTAAGATAATCATTCAAAAACACAATTATATAAGAAAAACACAATTCTCCTAAAGTTATATCACCGTCATCATTATTATTAGGACCATACCTCATGTAAGAATTACAAAATTCCGATCTTACTAAAATTAAATCCTCCCTCTTAACAAGTCACTCAAATTATAAAGTGACTTGTTAAGAGTGAGAGTAGTTGGAGCACTCTAACTATGCATATTTCTACCTCCGTATCATTGAGAAGGATAATATCACGGTGCTGGCTCATTCTTTGGAAGATGGCTGTCTGCTCATAGAAAACAGGTCAACTTCACTTGCAGATAAAGCATCGGCATCCTGAGAAATTTAAGAACCTCTTCTCCAAGGCAGAAAAGGGATGTGCAGATATATCCGCTGATATCCATTGCAGGTGTCCATGAAGGGAACCTTATAAAAATTGTATGCATTTTTCCAGGGGCCATCTCTTTAAATTCTGACCTTAATCCTGGACGTCACAATGTTACATAGGAGTGAAATCTTAATGTAACAATAGATCTAGGGGCAAAATGGCTTGCTCCTCCATTTCCATTTAAATTTTTATTCTTGGATTAAAATATTTCAAATTGACACATATAGATATAGTAGTATAAGCATGTTATATTAAAAATTTTTGAGCTCAAACATTTTAATGTCAATTTATGAGGTAATTGGTTGCCAAAAGCTGAACGTAAAATTTTGCTTTCATCACATTTAATCTCCTTATAACCCCTTATAATTTTCTAGGAGAAAATTCCTGAGCATACTACTAATCTAATAGACTGGTAAATTTGTCTTTATAGTATAACTAAGCCAAACTAAAATTACTTCCAACATGTTTAGACATTTTAAATTTAACATAACAAAGGTCAATTTAGTAGAAACCATACATAAGTTGTGCATACTTATAATCATGCATTTCCATAAGTTGTCTGGTTATGCATATTAACTGGCCACTGGTGAAAATGCTCCGAAACTGGAATGTCCAGTTGAAAACTACTCAAGTGGCAACATTAGTAGACACAAGTTATAATATTTAATATACAACACATTTGATAATCTGATAAAAAAATTTAAAACAAGAAAATCTTTAAGATGCATCTCATACTGCCTAGAAGACTAAGAGATACAAAAATAAGGAAAATTTAAGCAATTTACTGCATAAATTAATATAGTTGGTTGGTTGATTGGATTTTTTGGTACAACATCCAAAGAGAATATGCTATGCCAGACATATGGTATAAAAATATAGATATCAGCAAAGAATAAAAACAAGTATATAATTTAAAAGGGTAATAATGTGTGAATAAAATATGACAATGGAAGATGTATAACTATGAAAACAAAATGAAAAATGGCAAAAAGGTTATAGAAGGTGAAGTTAAATATGATGAAAAAACCTGATGTCATAAAGTAATATATAATACAGCAACTAATATAAAGCATAATATAAATTAATATACATTATAAATTTACTGTGTTATATATTAATTTGTGCATAATTATTAGGGATGTTACAATATGAAAATTAAGCCAATACTGAATATCTAATATTATCAGATTACCAAAGATCCAATATCAAATAAGGATACTGATTAAATTGATATTACATATGAAAAACTTATAACTACTGTAAAATTATGTATGAACGTTATTTCAGGCATTATTTATAACTAGCTACCTTCATAATGAAGCAATTTATTATACACATGGCAATAACTTATATGCTCTTCTGAATATCATAGTAAAAGAATGATTCTGAAATAATAAATACAGAAGTGGTAGTGAAATAATAAATAGAGAAGTGCTAAAAAAACTGACTACTTGTTGCTGTCCGCAGCTAGCAGTCACTTCTTTTAGCAATTTTGAAGCAAATAGAAAAAAACACTCGCTACATGAACACATTGGTTGCTAAATGACTACACCCTATATAAATGTCCTATTAAGCACAAGTCTCCCAAATAGCGTAGTCGTTTACAATACCATGTCTGCTGTGTGGACGTAGTGCCAGTTCGTATCTTGTCTCTTTGGTGACCAGGCTTTTGCTTTTAAAAATGCTTTAAACTTAAAATAGCTTTCTTGCAGCAACTGTAGACTACATAGATGTCCACTGCATAAATGCAATATATGTATGCAATATGTATATGCCAGTTTGTATCTTGTCCCTTTGGTGACCAGGTTTTTGCTTTTAAAAAAGCTTTAAACTTAAAATAGCTTTCTTGCAGCAACTGTAGACTACATAGATGTCCACTGCATAAATGCAATACATGTATGCAATATGTATATGCCAGTTCGTATTTTGTCTCTTTGGTGACCAGGTTTTTGCTTTTAAAAAAACTTTAAATTTAAAATAGCTTTCTTGCAGCAACTGTAGACTACATAGATGTCCACAGCATAAATGCAATACATGTATGCAATATGTATATGCCAGCGCAGCAGGGGTAATGTCCTACATAAGCACATTTGTCCTACTGTGCTGGTGTAGGGCACTTCGGCTTTTATTAATTGGGCATAGGACTAAGCAGCCTTTCTTTAAAAGAACCTGCTTAGTGGGCATATAGGTCACTCAGTCTAGTGGCGAATACTGTGGTATGGAAGATAGTATGGAGTACTCAAATTTGGTCTGACTAAAAAATAACGCGAGGAACTTAACGTTCCATAGAAAAGCTCGCGTGGAACATAAGTTCCATTCGAAAATCAACAACGCGCTTCTCGCGCTAACACACGATGAAGGATTTCAACAAAAAACTGAAACCGAAAAATTCTGCGCGCGTATTTATACGTGCGGCAAAAAGGGCGGAGTTTAGATAAACGGCAGCAATTAAAATTCGCTTACCGAAATTAGAATTGCCAAAATAATACTCATAATTCCGAGAGCAGACGATCCGTAAAAACGCGAACCAATTAAAATAATTCACGAATTCCAAAGAGGCGCGAAAAACGCT
The DNA here is from genome assembly GCA_951213105.1 of Amaurobius ferox. Classification (NCBI taxonomy): domain Eukaryota; kingdom Metazoa; phylum Arthropoda; class Arachnida; order Araneae; family Amaurobiidae; genus Amaurobius; species Amaurobius ferox. The sequence goes on from OX578147.1 coordinate 6,368,352, forward strand.
TAGGTGGCGCATTAATCGCAGTAAAAAGCCCGCAAAACAGAATTCCGAAAATGGCCGCAACTGAAATTTTTGAATTGCAGTGAGACATGGAAATAACTTGAAACTGAAGAACAAACGGAATTTCTAACCAAAATGGGAAAATGGGGCATCAAATTAAAGGGAATTTTAAGGGGAATCAAATAAATAAATAATTTTTAAAATTTACAAATCAAAAGTAATATTAATTTAAGGAATGGAACATTTTTAATTAAGAATATTATAAACAAAATTAATTTAGAAGATTAAAAACATTCTAATTAAAGAATAAATGAAAAAGTCAATAAATATTATCTATATATTACCAAATTAAGAATATTGAGCCAGGGAAAAAGAAATAAAAGTAAATTTTCAAATCTCCAAATTACCTAAATTCTAAAGCAACCCAACACCATTTACTATTAACATCGTGTATTACTAATTACCATTAGTGGGACTATTGACTATAAATAACATCCGCTGTGCTGAATGACCAACTTTGAAGTTCTCTTTCCTGTAGATACACATGATCCAGCAGACTTATTTAGCACTGGCCCCATTGCCTACTGTATTTTATCATCTTTCTGCACTTTGTTCTGCTCCAGAACAATAGAAAGTTAAAAAAAATCAATTTTCTTAATTTGGTGGTATAAAAGTCCAAAGTTAATCAGTTCTTAACCTTTTAACTATGGTGGTACAACAGTTGCACCACTGAAAATCTCTTAAGAACGGCGCTGGTTCAACTGCTGAACCAGTCTTTTTCACCCCCATTTCTCTGGAAAAGGAGGAGAACGCCTATTGCACCCAGTTGAAAGCTTTGATGAATGCCTGCAGTCCTTCCTCCAAGTTTCTCCTGATAGAAGGGGGAAACGAGTTACAAATGAAAGATAAGGTCTTTGAAGGTGTTTATTTACAGGGGTGGAATTTTCAGTTATTTTGCTGTTTTGGAGTTGAAAAAGTGGACTCTTGGAGCCATAAGGTAAAGGTTAAACAGCAGATTATCATTGATATCAGGAAAATACAAAAAGTAGGCTCGCCTTATAGCGACCCTCGATTTAGTAATTCACTGCAATATAATGACCCATTGGGAAGGTCCCAACAGTACTCCTATAGGTGTAATACTATTTTACTATTGATATGACTGGAAAAAAAGTAAATATCTCGTTACAGTAACCTTATGGAACATTGATCAGTATACTTGAAGGGTAAAATCTAGCCATTGTCCACAGTCCCCAAGTAACAGAAGAGGGTTCTTTTCTTAGAAATTTCTATTGAAGTCAAGTTAGGTTACACCAGCTTTGTGTGTTCCTAGGAATGCATCCTATACCTTTACCCCGTAGGGGCTGTTAGATATTAATCTTTTAATTGCTCCCCGAATGGCACACACCACTTAACATAACATTTCAAAAAAACAATTAGAAGCTGATTTATGGCATCATACAAGTTTTCTCGAAAAATAAAATTGTAGCAATGTCCGAAAAACATCCTTCAAGTGGTTTACTGAATGCTGATAATGAAGTGGTTGATACTTTTGATGGATTTATGAAGTTTCCATAGTCCGCAAGCAACAGAAGAGGGTTCCAGAAATTCCTATTGAAGCCAAGTTAGGTAACACCAGTTTTGTTTGTGCCTAGGAATGTATCCTTTACCCCATGGGGGGTGTTAGATGTCAATGTTTTAATTGCTCTCAAAATGACACACACCACTTGGCATGGTATTTCAGAAGAAACAATTAGAAACTATTTTTACCATACAGGTTTTCTTAAGTTTCATAGTTGTGAGGTCTGACATTAAAATTGGCCCATAATTTGCTTTCTGACATCAACAATAAGGCTAAAACTTTATTTCAGGCACTAGGAAAGCATAAGCCGTTGCAAGAAGAATTCACTTTTAAGGATTATGTTATGTGTCAGTTGGTGAGAATCTTGACTCTTGAGAAATCTTGAGTTGGTGAGATTCTTGAGAAGATTCACTTTTAAGGCTTATGTTATGTGTCAGTTGATGAGAATCTTGACTGCACCAAAATGTCTGAAGAGTATCTTACAAGTGGTTTACTGAATGCTACTAATGAAGTGGTCGATACTTTCGCTGTCTCCAAACTTCCTTCCTCCCACACAAAAGAAGTCACAAATGTGATTCAAGTGTGTTGGAAATTTTTTGAAAGTCAAGAAGATGGTAACAAATACTTTGTAAATGACGTCTTTAAATTCTCCAAATAGAATTCACAGAAGGCACAAATAAAAGCATTCTGCAAGAAAAGCTAGACGCAGTAGATATATATAACCTTTTGCTATGTTTTATTTCTGCAATGCAAAGTTAATTTTCTTAATTTTTAGTTTTAACTGTATTTATTTTTTAAATTTTAACTACACTATAGTCCATACTTCATTTGATACTGTTAATTATTTAGGACGGAGTAGGAGTACTTTATAAAATTGCAATTAATTAAAGGTTTGAAAATCGGTATTTCCTTCCCCTACAACCTTATATAAAATAGCATGAGGAATGTCCGATTTAACAACTATTTGATATAATGTCCATACAGCGAAAATTCCTTCAAGGTCGGTATAAGGGAGTCTACTGTATCAGCAAAACCAATTAATCAGTTTTGGATATCGGAACACCCCTAATAATTACATTGTTTAAATTTTCCTTATCCTTTGTGCAACGTGTTTTTCACTTAGAAGGTTTCTAAGTTTAATACTTTTTGTGCAAATATCTTTTTTACAAGGCATATATGTTGCATCCAGTGCTATGCTGTATTCAATAATTGTATGGAAAGCACCAGATATTGATTCATATTTACTAGTATCTACTCTTACTGATCAGAAATTCAGCTACACAGATTATATAATGAAAGTATAGAAGAAGCTGTGGCATTTTAGGCTGAGTTTTGGTGTATGTGCTGTGCGACCATTCTTCAACCACAAATTGTGATAATAAAATATTTAAATACAAACATATGTTTTGAATTGTTGAATGAACAGAGAAGTGCAATAAGAACATTTAAAAATATAAAAACATCAAATCAGACACAACTTACTAAACTTCCTGTGAAAAAACTTTTGACAGTTGGAGTAGTAGCCAACACCCACATCATAGTTCCCAATACAATTCCGCCCAAAAGCTGAAAATAAGGTATATTATGAAAGTAAATAAGTAAGATGCATATATTAATTGAAGTCAAAAACAAAACACAGTTATATGTGTAGAAAATATTATAGAAATTTAAACTTAATTTGAATTGTCTGCTAAATGAACAAAGAAAATGCAGCATAACATTCTTGATAGGGTGAAATCTCAAGTAGTTGGGATCTTGAGGGCATGATACTAGACCCCACATGATTAGATCCTATATAAACTGCTATTACGGCAGGGGCATTATATCCACTTTGAGCAAAGGTGTGCTTTGAGTATGACATGGAATAAATTGTGGCTTCTTAATGCTCTTGTAATGATGGTAATTTCTTGTTTCCAAATTTCTCTAGTAGCTTGTGCATCACTTGCACCAGCATGTAAAACATACCACTAGCTCTTGCCTTGTCGAGTTTACTCACTTAATCCTACTCTTGAGCGGTTTGAGTCAAGAGTTCTATGAGAAGAGTTCTATGCATCATGGAAGCCTTGTAATTAGAAGTCATTTTGTAAAGGAATTCGTTAGCATTTCTGCTATTAGCCAGTTGCTGTATGTTATTACCGGTCTATTATTCTAAACTATGGGTGGTGATTAGTCTGTGTTTCTAAGTGTTGCTAAGCTGTGCACGAGAGAAACTAGCCATGCCATATAGTCACAGCAAAGTTTGAAAGAATGGGAAACACCATAGCCATGTTATTACAAATAAAAGTGGATAGATTTTAAGGATTAATATGCAGAAACTACAAATGCAACTACTTTGAGGGATTTGAATCATGTTAGGTGCATTGGTAATATACAGACTTCTACTCATTTGCAATATTTGATATTTACCGTTATATGGAATGAATTGTGTTATGGTTTATGTATCTGACTTGTTAACTGTCAGTATTGATAGTGAAGAGGTCCTGTAACCTTTCCCTTGAATATGTTTGAATAAATGTTTTATTGTAATTTCTCCTTTTATTTAGTGTCACCTACCTAAGAGTGTGACATTCGATGTCTATTATTAACAACTATATTTAACACTGTTTAAGTTGTACATTAATACTATATAAGAATATCCCTCATCTCTGTCTATCTGTCACATTTGATAACCAATGTGGCCCAATATCACTGTGTTGAGAACTTTTGAAAAATGTTGTCATGTTAATGATAATTCCATATTTCTGAAAATTAAATTTAATTTCTACAATATTCCCTGTTGTTTTGTGGGAATTTTTAATTTAATACAAATTAATTTTATTCAAAATTCACTGCTTATAGGACAGATGCATTTTGTTAGGGGAGGGGTTAGAAGGTTATAAAGTAATTGCGTTTTGTCAGTGAAAGGAATATAGTAATTATGTTTTGTTGGGTGGTCAAATAGTATAGAGCACAAGAGGTGTGTCCAGATATTTTAAGCATGCAAGGACTGCAGGCAGGTAGATGGGAGAACATTCTATAGATAACTTTATGTACATCATCATTCATCATACAACAAAGTTCTAACATAGTTTTATATATATATTTATACATTACACTAATTGTATTTTAACATATCTTCTATATTTCTTTTAATTTTTAATATCAAAGAGTGCAAAAAATGAACTTCAATTCAGTATCCAATTAAAAAATAATTACACTTGTTCAGTGTGTGACCTCTCTTAATATGCTTTGTGTAGCAATAGTTGCTATGCAACTTTTCCCCTATTAAATTAAACTAAACCCTGATTCTGATAGTGTTTTATAAAAATTCAAATGCCCTGCTACTAATTCAATAACTTTGTTATCAGTTTAAAACAAATACTCGATACCATTCCCTTTCTGAAGCAAAGACAGCAAATTGCTGACAAACAAAAGAAAAAAAAAAATGTTTATATGACTTAAGAAATTATGTGCTGCCAATCAGGAAGGTAATGTTTATTTCCAGCTGTGCTTTTATTTTAGATTGGCAAAATTTATTTTCTGTAAATCTGTTTGTAAAAAATCCCCCCCCCCCCCCCCCCCACGTTTCTGCCTTTGTTGGAGTAGATGACCTGTCTCATTTTACCCGGTGAAGGAGGCTCTCTTTGCCTCTGAAACCAGTTGCAGTTCGCTATTTATCTCGCACCGTTACTAACATTTTAAAAAACGATTTTATAAATTTCTATTTATTTCTTAAAAGCGAATGTAAAAGTGCAAAAACATTGCTTTACAAAATGTACCCCCTTTGGCAGTATGGCCCTATTTGACCTTTGCCTTGTAAAAAAAGAAACCTCTTCGTAAAGCAAATAACCAAACTATTGCTCGATCTCATCTTAATTACTCAGAACTGGTCTTTATAGACGTACCAAGACAATCCATCGATTAAAAAACACCGAAACCGGTGCCTGTGTTATTCTAATCCCGTTGAGGTGAATGCCTGACTTCGACCTCGTAACACTGGCGAAATAACGGGGCAGCTTGACCTGTGGAGTGGACGGACGAGAATAGCGCGGAAGCACGGACAAAACATGATGGGTGGATAAGAGGGATACACTCCCCGCAGGACCTTGACTTGCAAGGTACGGTGTGGGAAGCTGCAGCATGAGGAACTTCGCATTTAGTAAAATCAAAGGTAGGGCATTCAAATACCGCGGCAAAATTTAAAGACTTGTGGAGGAAGGAATGGATCCAATCTTCCCTTCCGAGAAAGATCCGGTGTTTTTAATTTTCAAAACCTGTTTCTGGATTTTCAAATATTAACGCATTGCTCGCGGAAGAATTTTTAAGTAAAAACAATAATACTCTAACTCAATTTTAAAGCAAATTATTTTTTACCTATGTAATGGAACATGGACATAAAAAAAGAATCAATAAAATGAAAAATCATAAATTGATAAAATAATAATAACGTTAGTATCCGTTAAAATAAGAAAGAAAAAAAAAACTTTATTAAAAAAATGATATCGGCAGCACATAGCTTTCTCTTCTCTATACAGGGTGTCCCAAAAAGATCGAAACGCGCTTTAATTCTTTACCAGATAAGCGGGCAATGTAAATTGCAAAAATGTTGAAAGTAAGGTAGGAAATAAGATTACGTTAATGAAATAATCCTCCCATTCATTTTCAAAAGGTTATACTTTTTAAATTCTTATACAACTCCCCCTTAGACAAATTGGGTCAATCAGAAAATTTTTACTTTTAATGCAACAAGATCATTAAAAAAACCCGCATATCTGCATCTTTAAAATTGAGCGAGTTATATTTAATTGAACATTGTGAATGGGGACCCTATATCAAATTAGAAATGTAAATTTATGACATATCACAAAAAAGATAAAACTGGATGATAATGCATAGGATACCCAACCGCGTAGTGAGTACCACCGCTTTATATGATCTCTGTCTGTGTAATGCTTTATTGAGATGCATTTGTGATAAAAAATGTTGACACATATTAACGTATCTTTGATCTAAACAATATCCATCGTCAATTTGTTTATGATCCCTATTTTCACTGATGAAACAGCCTTTCACATGGTACGGAAAAGTGGCATACGTCAGATTTTTTCCTCTATCATAATTCAGTTGATTTAAAGATATAGATATGCGGGTTTTTTTTAATGATCTTGTTGCATTAAAAATAAAAAAAAAAATAATTGACCTAAATTGTCTAAGGGGGTCGTATAAAAATTTCAAAAGTGTAACTTTTTGAAAATGAATGGGAGGACTATTTCATTAACGTAGTTTTATTTCCTACCTTACTTTCAACATTTTTGCAATTTACATTGTCCACTTATCTCCAACAGGTAAAGAATTAAAGCGCGTTTCAATCTTTTTGGGACACCCTGTATAATGACTTTATTTCTTTCACAGCGAAATAATCGCATACAACACATTCGGCAGCTGGCTGCACCAGACAAAGTTTTATGCGGTCCGTGACTAACCTCTTTCATTAACATTTTATGCGGCCAGAAAGTATCCATAAAACCAAAAGTTCAATTTTACAATACTTTTTAAATTTTTTGTGTGCTTTATTTTAATTTTTTCTACCTTAAATAAATAAAAAAAAAAATTGAAATGTACACTTTTACGAATGATTTCTGATAATTTTAGTAAAAATAGGTCTCATGTATAAAGCGTCTAAAATTGCTGTTGTTTGTAAATATATGTTTCTTGGTCGTTAGATGTCGTATTATAAATATCTGCTCTCTTTCGACATTATGCTCGCTAAATAATGTACTCCGAGATTGTGGCTAATAGGCACCGCACCTTCTAATATATTTTACAATTTCTTGGGCCTACTACTACTTGTTCACAGCAGAAAATTTGGATATGATCTGACGACTAAGCGGAAAAAGATTTTTTAATATCCATAAGAATTTCAGCAATGGAAATAGGCTCTTTAAAGAAAATCCCGGCTACATTCCAGTGTACGAGAAGCATTTCAGACGTAGCGACTTATACGACCGTGAACTCACGCAACTTAAAAAAATTGCTAAAATGGTAAGATTTTTATACTTTTTTAAATTAAAAAATATAGTAAACGCACGTTCTACAACGGATAAGGAAAATGTGCATGCGCCATTGAGCATAAATTAAAATAAAAGCAGTTGTTTTGAGGATACGTTGGATTCCCTTCATCAGTGCTAAAAAGACCAACGAACCCAAAGCCAAACAGACGAAATAAACCTATACGGCTCAGTAACAATTATACGAAATGTCTTAGTGTAAGAAAAAAGGCTACTGAACTGTCAATAAATAGAAAGTAATCTTAAAATACCGCTAAAAAATGTAAACAAATGGTCGAATCGGAAAAATATGCATTTTATTTAATTCAGATTCGATGACTTCTCTGTAGGAAATCGTCCATGGCGAATTACTAAACGAGTGCTCATTATAAACAAGATGGAAATAAATTTTCATAACGAGAGCTTGAATTAAAATAATTTTCATACTGTTAATTGCTCTAAATTACTCTATTAAATCACCTGACAATTTTGCATTCAAGACAAATTTGCATTTTTTGCATTCAAGAGTAAAATGCAGGGCCCTCGAATACAACAGAGTTGCCGATCCTTGGTGCACAAGACCCACAGTACAATATTTTGGGGATTGAATTAATATCATGTAAATTGAAAGTTGGCGTTTTTGCAGCTTATACACAATTCTCACCAAAATGCAATTAACATTTAATGAATATCTCTCTTGAAATCAATGACTATCGACGAATTCTTTAATGTTAAAATACAATACTAGTATAACAATCTGATGTGGGCAGCACATGACTTTCCTTACATAATACAATAAATTTACTACATTCACAGTAAAAAAAAAATAGGCTATTCTTATAATAGATACTTATATACTTTAAAAGAGATTGCATTTTCGTCAATGAGTCGTCATTTTCATTGATTTAGCATCATTTTTTCCATTTGAGATGTTCGTTAATTTGGCAACATTTAAAAAGTCGCCAAGTTGCAAACTCTCGCCAAGCGTTATGGACGGAGAATTAAGTTATTTTTACAGCAGATAAATGACTATTGGCGTTCAAATACAAAAGCATCACTCAAAGTATCTTTTCCCTGAATGGAACGATCTAGATCTACGAGAATGATGTCACCAATATTATCGCATGATATTATATATGAAAAGTGAACATGTTTCTCAACAGTTAATATTTCTTTTTAATTTATGGGATTTTTCATAAATTTATTTGGGAAATGTGCAATATCTCGAGAATGGTTCATGCTAGCGTTTTAAAATTTATGTCAATCGTTTTCTAAGGAAAAATTACATAAGAAGTATCTATTTGCGTAACTTTATTAAAGGCTTTAATTTTTTGATAATTTTTTCAAAATTTCACTCGAAAATTTAGAGGGTTCTGAACATTCGACTGTGTTTAAAAACAATAGACTTCCAGTATTCAAAGATTGTAATTTTTGTACCAAATTTCATTCGAATTGCTCCATTCGTTCGTGAGATATCGTCTTCAAACACTCACTGACACACACATACATACACAGACATCACCTCAAAAATGTTCGATTCTTGATCAGGAATGCTGGAAAAGTGCTCTCCCGTCGAAAACTCGAATTCGAATGCTTGACCCCATCACAATACTTTCCTTATACATTATACTATATATATAAGGAAAAAAAGTATCTTCTCGTGAATGGAACGAACTATATCTAATGGTGTTAACAAATTTACTGCACCTAATATTGCACATGGAAAGTGAGACTATTTGATGGTAATTAATACATTTTTAATTTTATGCATTTTTTTTTTATCAATTTATTTAAAAAACCGTCCAATATCACGAAAACGGTTAAATATTAATGTACTAAAAATTATGTCATTCGTCTTAAAATTTTTGTCTAGAATGATTATTTAGTTATCATTAATGAAGGCTATTTTAATTATTTTTCCAAGAATTTATTCGAAAAGTAAAGGTCTTCCGAACATTTGGCTGCGTTTAAAATTAATTTACTTCTAGTACTCGCTGATTGTAATAATCGTACCAAACTGTTTTTGAAACACTTCATTCGTTCGTGAGATATCGCGGGCGCAGACTCACGGACGCACACGAGCATACATACTCGTATATACTAACTATATATACACACTAACATATATCCGGCCACACACAAAGCTGCAGTAAGCCTTCGGGTCTGCCGTGTGGTCTGGGTTTTCAACACTAACATATAGTATATACTATATACTAACAACTAACATAGTATATCAACACTAACATAGTATATACTAACAAACATACGCACACACACAGATACACCTCAAAAACCTTTAAGAATGGTGCGTACTAAGGTTCTAAAGTTTGTGTCATTCGTTTTATAATGAAAAATTACGCTTGAAATTATTATTTAATTAACAGTATTGGAGGTTCTGATTTGTTAACGATCAAAGAAATTATTTGAAAATCGGGCAATACCTCGAAATAAAGAAGTGGGTCAGGAAATTTTACGAAAATGGAAAATTTTCCACTATGTTTTTCTAGAAAATTTTTCATTTCTTTTATCTTTCAGATTAATTTGAAAATGGAATATAATACTCTTTTCAACCCCGACCCCTTTAAAACCCTTTTGAAATTAAAATTTAAATTGTGTCCGTTAACGTAGAGTCTTCGCAAGTGATAGATTTCGGTTTTGCGATTTTGGGAGGGGGGGGGGGGGAGGGAGGGGGGAGCTATCACGCAGATTGTGCCAATGTACACTGATTGCATGTATTTTTCACTGTTATTTATACGAATAAAATTTATTTATTTTGTTTTTTTACATAATCAATCTACTTTAACTCCCGGGCAAATGTTCTAGTTACATATAAAGTAAATGTAAGAACTGAAAAATACTGGATTAAAAATTAAACCAAATTAATAATTTTCGACTAAAAGAATCGAATTTTAAACACAGTTCAGAAGTATGTTGCTTACACGGTATGGAACAAAATGGCTAAATACATTATTAGGATGAATTATGGGGAAATAACGATAAAACTTTTGAAAATATATTTTGTTCTCAAGTAATAACCGGAATGAATTGAGAATATAGTTTAAAATATAACATAGGTTCATTAAATGATGAAATAAATGGTGCTCAACAGACGGATACTCATTGCTATTAAGAACTTTCAAAATAGTGGAAATAAAGAAATGCAGAGAATAACAATTGAACAATATGTGTCAGTATTATTAGACTTCTTAAGAATACAAAGGAATTTATTTGCAGTAATAAATTTCCCCAGCAAGAAGTGAAACAGAAATCTCAGAACTTTCATAGTCTCTACTCTCTATTCTGAGGAACATAAACCACTCTTGACACAAAAATGTTGAAAATTTTCTTTACTTTTACTGTATGGAAACGACACCTGATAGGAGGCGAAAAATACCCCGTTTGTGTGTTCTCCAGGCAGAGTAGGTCAACAGCGCGGTCATAAAATAAATAAGTCTTCTCAGCCGAGAAAACTCAAAGAATGGGTAGGCTTGGAAAATTAAAACGGAATTTGGGTCATCGAAGAAAAGGTGATGAAAAAGGAGACATTCTCTCTGCAGGTAAAGATTCATTTTGATCTGCAACGGATTTCATAAAAACAGAAAAATGAAAAGTAAATCTAATGTGTCCAAGACATGACTTTCTTGCGAGTCCCTACACATTAACAATTTTTGGTATTAGGAGAAAACAATAACACATACAAAACAAATCTGATGTGGGCAACACATGACTTTCCTTATATAATGCAATGAATTTACTACATGTACATTTAAATAAAATGTTAATCTTATAGTAGATACTTATATTCTGTTCAAGATATTGAATTTTCTTCAATGAGTCGTCATTTTCATTGATTCAGCGTCATTTTTATCAATTTGGCGAGATTTTTGTAAATTGGGCAACAATTAAAAATGTCGCCAAGTTGGCGACATTCAGACAAATTCGTCGCCAATATCTCGCCAAACGTTATGGACGGAGAAATAAGTTATACTTACAGCAGATAAATGACTATTGGCGTTCAAATACAAAAGTATTACTCAAAGTATCTTTTTTCATGAATAGAACGAACTAGATCCACGAGAATGATATCACCGAATTTATCGCATGGTATTACATATGAAAAGTGAACATGTTTCTCAATAGGAAATATTTTTTTTTATTTTATATAACTTTTTGATAATTTTTTTGAAAAATGTGCAATATCTCAAGAACGGTTCATGTTAGCGTTCTAAAATTTATGTCAATCGTTTTCTAATAAAAAATTACTTAAGAAATGTCTATTTGCGTAACTTTATTAGCGGTTTTGATTTTTTGACGATTTTTTCAAAATTTCACTCGAAAATTTAGGGAGGTTCTGAACATTCGATTGCGTATAAAAACAATAGGCTTCCACTGTTTACGGATTGTGATTTTTGTACCAAATTTCGTTCAAATCGGTCCATTCGTTCGTCAGTTATCGTCTCCATAGACTCACTGACACACACACAGACATCACTTCAAAAATGTTTGATTCGTGATCAGGGATGCTTGAAAAGCGCTCTCCCGTCGAAAACTCGAATTCGAATTTTCGACCCCGTCACAATATTTTCCTTATACATTATGTATATAAGGAAAGTAATTAAAGCGTATCATTAATATTAAGGTATTAGAGCTTCCTTGTAAAACGATCTCACTGAATAGCAATATGCTTATAGTTAACCACTAAAATGAACAGCAAATTTCACGAAAATCACACGAGTCTTTCGAGAAAAGTCGACCTCTTCGCAGAAAAGTAAAATGTCTAATATTTCGAGAACGATTCATGATAATTCCTACACAAGGAAGCTCACTTATTTTTGGTTAACAGTATATACGAATCACTCAATTATTTCTATATAAGTGTCATTCTACAAAAAACGTACATTTTAGAAGATGAAATTTTTAATTAAAAAGTTTCAACTAAAAAATTGAAATTAATTTACAGGGTTCCCCTTTCAGGCCTTTTTAAAGTTGATCACATTGTTTATCTATTATTTATACAAATGATTTAAAAGATTTATATCCTCCATTAAACGCTGTTACATTCATATTGTAAAAGAGTGTGCATTTATAGGCACAAATTACAACATTTTGTTTTGTGCACATTAAGGTTAAATTATGGAATTTTTGTAGTAAGTGTGAAAAAGAAAACAAAGACACGCTGTTTAATATAATTTAAAAGTTAATTGCTATTTATCAATCATGGATTGCCTTTTTTACTTTCCTTATATACATAATGTATAAGGAAAGTATTGTGACGGGGTCGAAAATTCGAATTCGAGTTTTCGACGGGAGAGCACGTTTCAAGCATCCCTGATCACGAATCAAACATTTTTGAAGTGATGTCTCTGTGTGTGTGTGTGTGAAAGTATGTGTGTGTGTGTGTGTGAAAGTATGTGTGTGTGTGTGTGTGTGTGTGTGAAAGTATGTGTGTGTGTGTGTGTGTGTCAGTGAGTCTGTGGAGACGATAACTGACGAACGAATGGACCGATTCGAACCAAATTTGGTACAAAAATCACAATCCGTAAACACTGGAAGCCTATTGTTTTTATACGTAATCGAATGTTCAGAACCGCCCTAAATTTTCGAATAAAATTTGGAAAAAATCGTCAAAAAATCAAAACCATTAATAAAGTTACTCAAATAGACATTTCTTATGTAATTTTTCATTAGAAAACGATTGGCATAAATTTTAGAACGCTAACATGAACCGTTCTCGAGATATTGCACATTTTTCAAAAAAATTATCAAAAAGTCATATAAAATGAAAAAAAAAATATTTCCTGTTGAGAAACATGTTCACTTTTCATATGTAATACCATGCACTAAATTGAGTGACATCATTCTCGTGGATCTAGCTCGTTCCAGTCATGAAAAAAGATACTTTGAGTAATACTTGTGTATTTGAACGCCAATAGTCATTTATCTGCTTAAGAACAACTTATTTCTTCATCCATAAAGCTTGGCGAGATTTTGGCGACGAATTTGGCGGAATGTCGCCAACTTGGCGACTTTTTGAAATGTTGCCAAATTAACGAAAATCTCGCCAAATGGATAAAAATGACGCTAAATCAATGAAAATGACGACTAATTGTCGAAAATTCAATATCTTGGAAAGAATATTAGTATCTACTATAAGAAAAACCTATTTTTTTACTGTAAAAGTAGTAAATTCATTACATTATATAAGGAAAGTCATGTGTTGCCCACATCAGATTTTTTTTTTTTTTTTGCAATGAGAACGGAGGATACCCAAAGTTAAGGGCGTTTTCAAGCTTAATGAGAAAACTACCAAAAACATTGTCCAACCACTGCATATCTTTAGAATAAATAATTGAAATTCAAAATGGCTATTTCTGCTTCCCTATTTTGTGTGAGTAAGGCACCCATCTTTAAGGACCCCCCCCCCCCCCCCCCATTCTGAACGGCGGATACAGAAAAGGCTTGTGACACACATCGAAAGCACAATTTTTGTTGAAATTGACTTTTTCCTTCTAATAATTTTAATGTTAAACTGTACTGTATCTTCTAATAAACAAAAATACTATATTATATTAAAAAATATGATTTTCAATATTCAAGAAACTACTGAAAATTTAGCTGGGGAAAATAAGTTGTGACACATAACAAAAGTATCCCTCCGTTCATTAAAGAAAACATACAGGGTGTCCACTTATATCAGTTACACCCCCCTTAACTTCTAAACGGTGACAGCTTAGGCCATAAAGTTGGTGTCTAGGCACAGTAAAAAGGCTATGCGCTACTCGATGAGACAACTTACAATGCCATCTATCGGCAAATTTTGGAATTAGCGGTCCTATCTCGTAAACGGTGAAAGATACGTGAAAAAAGTCAATTAGAAAGTTGTAGAGCACTCTCGATTTAGTACAAAAAGATACCTTGCGCACATTAATACTCAAAACAGAATGCAAAAAATGAACATTTGTTTGATTATGAAGTGAAGCGAAAAAAGACCACCTTATGGACTAAATACGAGCCTGTGTTGTGGCGCAGGGGAAACGCACGTGATTCGCTTTCATGAGGACCACGATTCTGTCCCCACCGGTTGCGTGTTTTACTGAATGTCTCTACACGAGCGGATAAATAGCACCGGACCCACTCAGACGTCATGATGTGGCGTCACCCGACGTCAATATCAACAACCAATAGTAGCTTCAGGGAACTGCGCCTGTGCACGGAGATGGTAGTTTATAATACGAACTCATCATCACTCAGCTGTTAAATTTACTATCGTATACTAGTATTATTTGATAGTTTAGAATATTAAATTCTAAGTTATAGTTGATGCTTAAAATGAACTACGCCTGTGCAAGAAGTATTTTGTTTTAATTACGATCTCGGTATTATTCAAGGAAATTTAAATATCCTTCGTATTATTGGATAGAATAGAATATTAAACTCTATAATTGATGGCTAGATGTGACATATAGATATAATTTAGTCATTTTGAGAGCCATGTGTCAATGGCATCTGACCAATTTTTCCCATTTAAAAAAAATTGTTCTACATAGATGCAATTTAAAAATTATTTGCTTTGTTTATATTATGCAACTCACAAAATCAATCTCCTTTTATTAGTCATGCATTAATTAGATTGTCAAGATGAAACATTGTTCTTTGCAACATTCAAGTTGCCAAGTTCAATTTAAAATTCACAATCATGTGCAAATTCCTATAATATATTAAATGACATTGTTAATCAAAATATTCTATTAAAATATTTAATTCAATGCTCCTAAAAAGAAGTTTAAGAATATCTGTTCTAGCTATACAAAATTATCTTCACGGGTAGATCTGAAGAATAAAATGTCCTGGTCTTGTTTGTAAACAAATTTACAAAATATATGAAGTTGAATAAATATATGCAAAATAAAGGAGCTAAAACTGTATAGGACTCATACTACAACTTATGAGTTTCTAAAATCTTTACCAAAATAAAGCAGATAACATAATAAATTGACAATATCAATAATTCCGTAATCTTAAAACCTAAAAGGCCGTAATTGATTCCAATATATGCCAAAATATGTGCTAATATACTTGTACTGCTTATATTCTCATGGAGTAGAAGCAGCAGCGTATGTTGGGGGGGGGGGGGGGGCAGGCCTCCCTACTTTTCAAGGCTTTTTATTGTTATGCGTATTTTTCATTTAAAATAACCCTGGCATAAGAAAATGCTAAACAGTTGCCCCCCCCCCCCCCCCACACACACACACACTTTTTAGAATCAGGATAAGCCACTGAATAGAAGATATACCCATGCATTTGTAGAATATTACTCGGTACTACGTACAATGAGTTTCAAAAATTTTTGCAAAAATAAAACAATGACATAATAAACTGAAAATATCAATAGTAATAATATTTAAACCTGAAGACCATAATTGATATAATCCAGTCAAAAATGCAATATCGTTAAAATTTATTTTATATATATATCTTTATTATTTAAATCGGAAAGGATATAATAAGAATCAGCTGCCGTATAAACAAATTGGATTTAAATTTGTTTCTAAACGACATGATAAAATTTTCTTCAAATAAATGGGCGGAAAAAATATCATCTGCTTAATGCTATATGAAAGGTTTAATTGTTCGTTTTTAATTAATATCTGGGCAACCCCTGGTCTTAAAAACTCAAAACATGGACTAAATTTTAAGTCTGGATATTTCAAAGCTATTTACAAAATTTCATTTAAATTCGATTCAGTTGTTCTCCCATGATGATGAGACACACATACAGACAGATTTTCAATTTTATTTATATAGATTTAGAGAAATAGATTGAAAATAAGCAAAATGAGTAAACTTGCATTATATCTATTAAAAGTCTACATTTGGATAATTTTAATCCAGAATCAGTCATTCATAAATGATATGTTTCAGCTGACAAATGTAAATATATCAATAGCTAGGAAGAAATTGTTATCCAAACAAAAATTTTACTCAATTTTGTATTTTTGTTATTTTCTTACATATCATTATCAGCTTATGTAGGAATGTACTAAAATTTGTATTTACACAATACTTTACAGTTATGTGCATATTTATGTTATTTTATATTTTTGACATAGCAATTGCATAATCTATATAAAGAAAATTGAAAATCTGTCAATTTTTTTCTTACAGTTTTTCTTAAGTAAATTTACTGGAAAATATATTTTTGCAATTGCACATTTTAGAAAACTTTTCCGTTTTCTGTGAGTTTTTGGCTTGTGAAGTGTTTGGTCCATCCTTAAGCTTTGGATCAATATTCATATTTCTCAAAAAGAAAAAATTCACGAAACTTAAATTTGCCGCGAATGCTAAATAAAAACTCCCCTAACCAGAATCAACGTGTACCCTACGTCATCGGATACGTCAATCGCATCATCGTCAGTTGTGGTTCCTTATTGGTCGAATCGGAGTGGGTCCGGTGCTATTTATCCGCTCGTGTCTCTACAAACCATGAAAACTTTCTGCTGATCTTGCAAAATCGTCTCTCCAAACACACAGCTCAACTCAACCATGTCTGGTATAAAAATCACATGGATCTCATGTATTTTGCAAATGAGGATGGAACGTCATACCTGTTCACCAGAGACTACTACTATAAAAAGGATGTTTCTGCTGGGTTGTACGTTAAAGCGGGGAGTTATGGCAAAATTTGGCAGTAACGAGTATTGCAAGATGTTTTTAATTTACGGTGAATGTGGGCGTAAGGCAAAATCAGCTGCAAGGCTGTATCGTGAACGTTTCCCTCAAGTTCCGCATCCTACACGGCAGATCATCTTAAAAGTTGTAAAACCAGTAGCGGCTCGTCAATAAGTGCTGCAGAGCTGCAGCACTCCCTGTAATTTATTTCAAAAAATATATTTTTTTATTTATTCATCGCATTTGTATAATTTTACAGTATAGAGTTTACACTTGGCACTGAATGAATGCAGATCAAAGTTTTAAACAAATTTTTGCGGCCGCAAAGTAAGTGGGAAGATTAATTTTTGTACGAATGTTCTCAAAGCGTGTGGGAAAAGTATCTTTGGAGCTGCAAATCTCGCAGCTCAATTTCTCCTCTAAAATGTTTAGTGCGCATGCTCAGAGTGATACGTAGGGAGAAGAGGTTGCCTTTCGTAATCATCGCAGCGTGCTGCAGACGATGCAGATCCATCTAGTAGAGCCTTACTTGAATGGAAAGTGTTCGAGTTCTTATTTTTGAGTCAGAAACTGTTCGTTTATATCGCGTATTTGTTTCTTTTGGAATAAATGACTGTTTAATTAATGTCTGTGTGTTTGGAAGATAATTAAACGATGAGTGTGTGGTCTTTGCAGAAAGGTCATTTTTCAGGATTATCTTTGACCGAAAAAAATTGCTTTAAAAGTAATGGTCGCTCTCTGCTGAATTTCAAGTCATTCAGACATCATTAAGCAGTAAGAGTTCATACCAAAAAAAAATTTAAACGGGAAATTCATGCTAAATATGACTGGTTATGTGGTTGTGAAAAGAGAAATACAGTTTTTGTTAGCAAAATTGTTGGCGTCCGGATAATTTTCTTATTTTTGCAAAGAATTTCCTTCAAAGGAATTAGATGAAAGAGTATTACCATATCCTATGCTGAAAAAAGAGAAACTGAGAACAGAGATTCTGTTCTTTATAAGCGAAAATAATTTTTAAGTTCTGCAAATTTAAATCTTCACAAATTGATTGTAAGCAGCGAACTTCAGAATTTACTTGGTGAAGTGAGCCGTTTGCTGAAAATTGTCCTGACAACACCAATGACATCATCGGAACCAGAATGATGTTTCTCTACGCTGAAGAGAATAGAGACCATTTTAAGAAACACCATGTCTGAAGATCGTCTATGCTCAGTGCAGGGAAGAGCTTAATGGACAAAATTAAAAATTTCAATGAAAAAGTTATTGATGAGTTCGTTCGTCGAAATGTCACTTATATATAAATGAATAAAATATTTATCTGTATGCTGTTACGTAAATTATTACTTTCCTTATATACAATTATGTATAAAGAAAGTATTGTGACGGGGACGAAAATTCGAATTCGAGTTTTCGACGGGAGAGCACGTTTCAAGCATCCCTGATCACGAATCGAATGAAATTTTGAAAAAATTTTCAAAAAATCAAAACCGCTAATAAAATTACGCAAATAGAAATTTCTTATGTAATTTTTCATTAGAAAACGATTGACATAAATTTTAGAACGCTAACATAAACCGTTCTCGAGATATTGCACATTTTTCAAAAAAAATTTCAAAAAGTCATATAAAATAAAAAAAAATATTTCCTATTAAGAAACATGTTCACTTTTCATATGTAATACCATGCGATAAATTGGATGACATCATTCTTATGGATCTAGCTCGTTCCATTCATCAAAAAAGATACTTTGAGTAATACTTTTGTATTTGAATGCCAATAGTCATTTATCTGCTGTAAGAATAACTTATTTCTCCGTCCATAACGCTTGGCGAAATTTTGGCGACGAATTTGGTGGAATGCGCCAACTTGGCGACCTTCTTAAATGTTGCTACATTAATGAAAAACTCGCCAAATGGATAAAAATGAATGAATCAATGAAGATGACGATTCATTGACGAAAATTCAATATCTTGGAAAGAATATAAATATCTACTATAAAAATAATATATCTTTTTTTACTGTAAAAGTAGTAAATTTATTGCATTATATAAGTTAAGTCATGTGCTGCCCACATCAGATTTTTTTTTATATTGCTGTGTTAAAAATCTAGTTTAGTTTAAGATACAATTTATTTGCAGCCCTACCACAACCCCAACTCACGAGCCGCTACTGTGTAAAACATTTAAGGGAGACGGGCTGCGTGACCAGCCGACCTCGAATTCGTACACCTCGTAATGTAGGACGCAAAGTGCAACCTGAAGATGTGCTAGCATATGCTCTCGCCCATCCTCAGAGCAGCACAAGAATGATCAGTGAAAATTGTGGCCTCTCAAAAAGCCGCGTCTGGAAAATCCTGAATGAATCAGGTGCTCATCCATACCGATCCACGCATGTGTAGGGATTGCTGCCAAGAGATGCTGAGAGACGTTACACGTGGTGCAACTTTGTGATGAATAACTTAGAGGTCCACCCAATATTCCTGGCAGACATAATATGGACGGATGAGGCATGTTTATCGAGGAACGGAATGTTTAATGGACAGAACGTTCATACCTGGTCACTGGAAAATCCGAGATATGCCGTCGAAGTTCGATATCAACAACGCTGGTCGATTAATGTTTGGTGCGGAATTTTTAATGACAGGCTCATTGGACCAGTATTTTACGAGGGCACATTAACGGGACAACGGTACTTGCAGCTTCTGCAGGATGTAATAACCGACTTTGTTGAGAATCTACCGTTGTACCAACTCCTAAATGTATGGTTCCAACATGACAGCGCACCTCCGCATAAGATTTCAAACGTTCAGCAGTACCTAATAGACATTCCAGAATCAAGTCATCGGGTATGGTGGTTCCGTCGAGTGGCCCCCGCGCTCACCTGACTTGACCCCATTGGACTTCTTCTTATGGGGACTCATAAAAGGGCAGGTATATGCGACCCCTCCGCCAACATTGCAGGATCTTCGACGACGCATTACAGGTGCTTGTGCGTCCTAACACCTGTCATGTTGCACAATATGCAGCGAGAAATCCAGTCCAGAGTGCAAATGTGTATAGGGTCTAACGGAGAGCATTTTGAGCAATATACTATTGTAAATAAATGATCCTGAAGACAGGGAAGTGTCTCAGTTTCTTTCTCCCACTCTTTATGACATGACAATTTTCGAAATCGTGACCAAACAAATGTTCATTCTTTGCATTCTGTTTTGAGTATTAATGTGCACAAGTATCTTTTCGAACTAAATCGAGAGTGCTCTACAACTTTCTAATTGACTTTTTTCACGCATCTTTCACAGTTTACGAGATAGGACCACTAATTCCAAAATTTCCCAATAGATGGCGTTGTAAGTTGTCTCATCGAGTAGCGCATAGCCTTTTTACTATATCTAGACACCAACTTTATGGCCTAAGCTGTCACCGTTAGGAGGGGGGTGTAACGGATATAAGTGGGCACACTGTATAAATGAAATATTGTACTCTTCACCATTGAAATATCTTTTTTAGATAGTATTATAAAAAAAAAAACTTGGACGCGGTAGCCCGGTGGTTTGCGCGCTGGTTTTGCACGCTGCCACAACTGCCGCCGTGTTCATGCGGAGTACGATCACGTTAAACATGTGGGTCCGTAAGTCCTTCCGAGAGGTTGGTGGTAGGGGAAGGAGGGTACGGTCCCTGTGGATGCCTCCCCCACTGGGTTCTGGTCTAAATTGGGTGGCACTTCCCGGCCGTTCAAACGGTTACCTTACACCTTTCTGGTAGGTCGGACGGTCTGGGTCTCAACAACAACAACTCACGTTTTATCTTCAATTTCTCGGAAAATTCCTGACTTCCAACATTCACTTCGAAAGTTAGAAGCCGAAAAATTCTGTTTCGAATTGGATATCTAGCGCGTCTATTGTATTCAAGATCGCTGTGCCAGAAAATCAGAATTGTGAATTGTAGGCTAATAAAGATCTTAAAGGGAATAAGTAACAAAATGAAATTGCTCCACTAACATAGAAAGAAACATTAAAGGTTGTTTAACTTTGATTATTTTTTAATACGTAATTTCGCACGAGCAATCTTAAATCGAGCACCGTCAGCTTGAAAATAAGATAAAAAAACTTAACATTGTATTCATCTGAAGCATAACGCCGGGCAAAAGAAAAAATTCTTGTGAAGTGGGCCAAGTGCACGCTAGGTTGAAAATGAATCTTTTCAGTTCTATTTCTCCGATTAAAAGCAAATCAAAGTGGCAACGATGATCTGAGTCGGCGGTTTTAGATCGGAAAAGGAGCATTAGCCCTTTTTGGGATTCCATGACAGATTGATAGGTTCGCGTGGCTTGCAGGCTCCATTTGCTGCTTACTGGATCAACACGGAATCTAAACCTCGAAGGCACGAGCGCAAACATCTTTCGAATGCGGCTGAAATTACAGGAATCAAAGTGAAATCAAAAGGCACTTTGAAGTCAACAACTTCCATTATGGTGCATTTTTTCTTTTCTTTTTTGGAGCTGTTTATATGGTTAAGAAGCTGGTGATACAGTTTTCGAGATGGAAAGGGATGATTCTAAAGTTGCTGCTGAAGAAATTTTGTCATAAAGTTGTTGAATTGCGAAGATAGTTCTTCGAATGAAATGTCATGCTTCAAGTTGCACAAATTGTTTTACAACACCTAAAAGACATTCTATTACGGAATGGAGTTCCCTATAATACATTTCTGAATACAAATCAAGCATTTTTTTCTTTCAATGATGTATCTGTCCATGTCTGGGGCAGATTGACTAATCTTGATTCCTTGTTAATGAAGCAAAATAGACGCCAAACTGGTCCCTAGATGATGTTATCTATAATGGGAGCGCAATTCTAACTTTTGGAACGCCCCCTATGAGTGGGTTTTGCGAGTACGAAAGAAATTTATCGAAATTTTAAACACAGAAATTTGCTACTAAACCCGTTTTCGGATGAAATACACTATTGACAACCCTCATTTACCGCTCTAACTTCATTCCCTTTACACGTGGGCAAATTGGATAATTTGCAAGATGGATACTAGGTAAAACTAAATATCTATTGAAAAAGTAATGAGGAGTCCATAAATGGCGTAGGAAGCGCATTTACGAACGGCGGGCGAAATTGGTGTGGATTTAGCAACGGGCTACAAAGGGGTAAGTCGGCCAACTATGTCGGATGTCCTGCAATCACGCCCAGTTACGACAGGTTTCACTTTTCACGGGAAAAAATATCAACAGTGTGCGCAAGACCAATCTATGAGCTTCGAAAAATCAAATTTAGGTTGTCTAATATGTATGCAATAGAGATCACGTACTCGCATTCTAAATTAGTGAGCAAAAATCACGGCCGAGGGTTAAATCTGACCCACGGTGCGATGCAATGCAGTGCTGTGCATAGACCTATGGGTCTGTGGCTATGTGGGTCGACAGGGCCAATTTAACAGCCCCCATAGGATGTAAATCTAGATTTTAGGCCGGCCATCTACATTAGAATATCTTACTCTTTGCATATCTTAATGAATTACCTAGGGTGACATGTTCGGGTGGTATGAGAAACGAGAAAGATAAACAAAGATCCACCTGAAGTGAAAGCATCTTCAAAAAATCTGATGTGTGCAACACATGACTTACCTTATATAATACAATGAATTTACTACTTTTACAGTTAAAAAAAATATTATTCTTATAGTAGATACTTATATTCTTTCCAAGATATTGAATTTTTTTTTTAATTAGTCGTCATTTTCATTGATTTAGCGTCATTTTTATCAATTTGGCGAGATTTTTGTTAATTTGGCAACAGTTAAAAATGTCGTCAAGTTGGCGACATTCCACCAAATTCGTCGACAAAATCTCGCCAAGTGTTATGGACGGAGAAATAAGTTATTCTTACAGCAGATAAATGACTATTGGCGTTCAAATATAAAAGTATTACTCAAAGTATCTTTTTTCATGAATGGAATGAGCTAGATCCACGAGAATGATGTCACCAAATTTATCGCATGGTATTACATATGAAAAGTGAAGATGTTTCTCAATAGAAAATATATTTTTTTTTATTTTATATAACTTTGATAATTTTTTTGAAAAATGTGCAATATCTCGAGAACGGTTCATGTTAGCGTTCTAAAATTTATGTCAATCGTTTTCTAATAAAAAATTACATAAGAAATGTCTATTTGCATAACTTTATTAGCGATTTTGATTTTTTAAAAATTTCACTCGAAAATGTAGGGGGTTCTGAACATTCGATTGCGTATAAAAACAATAGGCTTCCAGTGTTTACGGATTGGTTCGAATCGGTCCATTCGTTCGTCAGTTATCGTCTCTCTCGCCACACGCACGCACGCGCACACACACACACACACCACTTCAAAAATGTTTGATTCGTGATCATGGATGCTTGAAACATGCTCTCCCGTCGAAAACTCGAATTCGAATTTTCGACTCCGTCACAATACTTTCCTTATACATTATGTATATAAGGAAAGTAACTACGTGTAGATGAGTGACAACTGCCTGATGAAAGATCCAACTGGTCAAAACTCCCTCACAATAAATCCCTCCGTTCAAATTACCTAAACACCTGCAATCGCAACTGTTCAAAATATTACGTCGTGCAACGCTCTTTTTACCCTGTAACAGTAAATTGAGCAGAAAGGGCCATGCCCTCCTCCTCCATTGGCAGAAACATTACATTACTTTTCCATATGTCTCGTATTGAAAAACAAAATCTAGCACTGTAACACCCCCCCTTCTGAGATACGAGACATGTTTATATAGCACATATGTATTTTGCTTAACTTCCCAAATAAGAATAGCTATGTTTTTCATAATTATAACAAAATTTAACATTCATGGCTTTAAATCAGTGATTACATTAATATATCTTTTTCACGCACAATAGCTAAATTATTTGAGAAATCCATCGATCTCATCGTGTGATGTTTCCTAATGCGGTATTCATAATAAGTTCATCCCAGCCGACTATCTATGAAATACTTTGTAGAGGTAAAATAAATAATTTTAAATGCACTAGTACGTATCAAAAGTCACTAAGACTATTTAAGACGTTTCGATTATTTATAAAATTTAAAAATCTACTACGTTTTACTGCAATAATGCAGAAATATAGAAATGCAAGATGTAGAAATTATAACAAAATATTTTTTTTAATCCTATCAGAAAACGCTGGGTGATATATTTTTTTAATACAGCTTATATTTCATATAAGTATATCAAGTTTTAGCTGCTATACATATTTTTTAATGAATTCGGTATTTTTACTCTTTATGAACAAAATTATGGAATATCAAAACCAAATACTCGTGGCTAAAATAAAAGTCATCCACAGAAGAGCACTAAACAACCTGCGTAAGCAATGTGAGCAACAATTTGCGGACAGACATGTAGTATAGGGGTGTCTAACATCAAATTTTCTTTTCTTACTCAGATACGCCACTGAAATAATATATACGAAATTCGCTTCCGTCTTTAATAATATACACTTTTCAGGAAACAGCAGTTATACTTCCTGCAGACTCATCTCTGATCGAAGTACAAGTCAGGCGAAACTCCAAGAAAAAGCTTTGTCCCATTGTGTCAAATACGCTCAGTTGCCCTTTCCGCTTGACGGGGCAACTGAAAAGACAAAAGAATCATCGCCCACTAGACGTCAACTGCTTAAAATTCTGGTGGTCACAAACTCTTCCTTTTAGCTTACATGGAATTGACATTGCATGCACGATGCTCATGCTTTTAACTTGAGTCGTGTACGAAAATTATAGAATACTACAATAGGTCAAGCTGCTGCTGCTTGTATACTCAAGCCCCGTCTACATTAGGCGATTTCTAAAGATAGGTCGCCTGCTGCTTCTTTGCAAAGCAGCCATTTACCTTCTTTTGGGGTCGTAAAAGGTCGCTTGACGCGTTGTTTAGAACATGAGACGATGTAGTGTGGGGTTTTAGGATAGTGATTTACTGCATCCACTCGCGTACGTTTATCATTGAGTGCAAGATCTATAGCAAATTTACGATCTATGGTGTAGAGGAGGAATTTTGATCAATGGGATCTTTTACCGGGCAGGTCACACTTGGTTACGTCGTTCGAAGGTACTTTGCTTCGTATATCCTATATAGCATTAGAATATCTACGCTTTGCCCTTTAGGGCGATTTTTTTCCCCTCTGTCCACGTCCCATTCCACTCCGTCTGTTTCTATGATAAAACCTGTGCTTGATTAGAACGTTTTAAAAGACAAATCTCATAATGTCTTAAGTAGCACTAAAGTATTAGGTAGCCCTAAATGTAATGGATTAGTCTTGCATACTGTAGAGGTTTGTTTAAGAAAAAGTATTAAACCAATTTTAGAGGAAACGAAAATTCTCTTCTTCAGAATAAAAAAAAAAAAAGCTCAAATCTAGCAAAAGCGAGGACATGTCTGTTCAACATTTCACTACTCTTTCTGGAGTGACTGTTGTCTCATTTGTCCTGATGAAGACTTTTCGTTACCTCCGAAACCGGTTGACAAAGCCCTTATGCCTAGGTAATTGATTAGGGTGTTACACAGTAGCGGCTCGTCAATAAGTGCTGCAGAGCTGCAGCACTCCCTGTAATTTATTTCAAAAAATATATTTTTTTATTTATTCATCGCATTTGTATAATTTTACAGTATAGAGTTTACACTTGGCACTGAATGAATGCAGATCAAAGTTTTAAACAAATTTTTGCGGCCGCAAAGTAAGTGGGAAGATTAATTTTTGTACGAATGTTCTCAAAGCGTGTGGGAAAAGTATCTTTGGAGCTGCAAATCTCGCAGCTCAATTTCTCCTCTAAAATGTTTAGTGCGCATGCTCAGAGTGATACGTAGGGAGAAGAGGTTGCCTTTCGTAATCATCGCAGCGTGCTGCAGACGATGCAGATCCATCTAGTAGAGCCTTACTTGAATGGAAAGTGTTCGAGTTCTTATTTTTGAGTCAGAAACTGTTCGTTTATATCGCGTATTTGTTTCTTTTGGAATAAATGACTGTTTAATTAATGTCTGTGTGTTTGGAAGATAATTAAACGATGAGTGTGTGGTCTTTGCAGAAAGGTCATTTTTCAGGATTATCTTTGACCGAAAAAAATTGCTTTAAAAGTAATGGTCGCTCTCTGCTGAATTTCAAGTCATTCAGACATCATTAAGCAGTAAGAGTTCATACCAAAAAAAAATTTAAACGGGAAATTCATGCTAAATATGACTGGTTATGTGGTTGTGAAAAGAGAAATACAGTTTTTGTTAGCAAAATTGTTGGCGTCCGGATAATTTTCTTATTTTTGCAAAGAATTTCCTTCAAAGGAATTAGATGAAAGAGTATTACCATATCCTATGCTGAAAAAAGAGAAACTGAGAACAGAGATTCTGTTCTTTATAAGCGAAAATAATTTTTAAGTTCTGCAAATTTAAATCTTCACAAATTGATTGTAAGCAGCGAACTTCAGAATTTACTTGGTGAAGTGAGCCGTTTGCTGAAAATTGTCCTGACAACACCAATGACATCATCGGAACCAGAATGATGTTTCTCTACGCTGAAGAGAATAGAGACCATTTTAAGAAACACCATGTCTGAAGATCGTCTATGCTCAGTGCAGGGAAGAGCTTAATGGACAAAATTAAAAATTTCAATGAAAAAGTTATTGATGAGTTCGTTCGTCGAAATGTCACTTATATATAAATGAATAAAATATTTATCTGTATGCTGTTACGTAAATTATTACTTTCCTTATATACAATTATGTATAAAGAAAGTATTGTGACGGGGACGAAAATTCGAATTCGAGTTTTCGACGGGAGAGCACGTTTCAAGCATCCCTGATCACGAATCGAATGAAATTTTGAAAAAATTTTCAAAAAATCAAAACCGCTAATAAAATTACGCAAATAGAAATTTCTTATGTAATTTTTCATTAGAAAACGATTGACATAAATTTTAGAACGCTAACATAAACCGTTCTCGAGATATTGCACATTTTTCAAAAAAAATTTCAAAAAGTCATATAAAATAAAAAAAAATATTTCCTATTAAGAAACATGTTCACTTTTCATATGTAATACCATGCGATAAATTGGATGACATCATTCTTATGGATCTAGCTCGTTCCATTCATCAAAAAAGATACTTTGAGTAATACTTTTGTATTTGAATGCCAATAGTCATTTATCTGCTGTAAGAATAACTTATTTCTCCGTCCATAACGCTTGGCGAAATTTTGGCGACGAATTTGGTGGAATGCGCCAACTTGGCGACCTTCTTAAATGTTGCTACATTAATGAAAAACTCGCCAAATGGATAAAAATGAATGAATCAATGAAGATGACGATTCATTGACGAAAATTCAATATCTTGGAAAGAATATAAATATCTACTATAAAAATAATATATCTTTTTTTACTGTAAAAGTAGTAAATTTATTGCATTATATAAGTTAAGTCATGTGCTGCCCACATCAGATTTTTTTTTATATTGCTGTGTTAAAAATCTAGTTTAGTTTAAGATACAATTTATTTGCAGCCCTACCACAACCCCAACTCACGAGCCGCTACTGGTGTTACAAAAAAGTAAATATCCTAATATACATAGATTATCAGTTTAAAATCACAAAGACTACAGTTGCAAAGTGTAGAGTGTACCTTCAAGCGATTTAAGTTATGTTGGTTAAAATAAAATTGCGTTAGTTTACATGCGATGTCTTAGTCATCCCAAATCTTATCCATGAAAACCTAGATCGCACAACCGAATATTGTAAAATATTGGAACTAAAATATTCTAAAAGGAGGTTCGATCTCGCGGTCTGCGAATTGACGCTTGATGATTCGGGGATGGCACCGAATATTGTAAAATATTGTAAAAGGAGGTTTGATCTTGTGGTCTGCGAATTGATGCTTGATAATTCGGGGATAGCGCCGACTATTGTAAAATATTGAAACTAAAATATTATAAAAGGAGGTTCGATCTCGCGGTCTGCGAAGATCGCCCTCGTAACCATTTAGCCATGGATAAAAGGGCCTGCAAAAGCTGTCATTTGGCGGAATGAGGTCTTAGTGAATTGTAACTACAGAAAACAATATAAGGAAATATTTTTTTAATCGACAAAATCTTCTATATAATAAAAGGCAATATCTGTCTGTTTGTGTGTGTGTGTGTCTGTCTGTCTTATACACTATAGGTTCAGCGACCGCGCGTCGGAGAGCTACGAAATTTGGCAATCGGAGACCCGGGGGGGGGGGGGGTAGAGATGACACGTAAAAACAGATTTTTAAAATTTGAATTATTGTTTTTTGTTATTTAATGCTTTATGCGATTTCGATCGTTTTTTCTCCACCATCCAGACGTAGAAAAAAACAAATCACACGACCGGAGAGAGCAGTCGATTGCGAGTAAAAATATATCAATTTCAAATCTTAATTTCAATTTCTAATATTTTTTAAAGATTTTAATACAAAAGTCACTTTCGGCTAAAAGAAAACGAACTTTTGTTTTTAAATCCTTGCATCCGAAAAAGTACCGAGATTTTCGACTAATAATTTACATTTTTAGAAAGCTCAAACATCAGGCATTCTTACAAGCCCAATCTGGTCAAGAAATAATTATAAATAGCAGCCCGATCCTGATTTTAAATAAGTAATGATTTTAGATTTCTCGACGACTTCACGGAGAAGATCCGATTTTTCTATCATATGCGCGCGCAGCCGGGGACGTCACGCTGTTTTCATGGAGATATTGTGGTGATGTATTGTATACATCGGGTGAAATTATTATTGTAATTTAATGTTTTATGCGATATTTTAAATGGTGGAGCGATATGGATTTTTAAATGGATATTTTAATTTATGGATATTTTAATTTTTTGGATATTTTAAATGATGGAACGATGGAATGAGTTCTTTTTAAATGATATTACGTTATATTTTAAATGATGGAATTAAGAGCTTAGCTTATGGTCATTATAAAATGTAAATGATTGAATTATGGTTTTTTTTTTACGGTTTTTGGCCTAGGGACTAATGAAAAACCGAATTAGTGTTTGCTTTTTATAAGGTTTTTGGTTCATTATGCTGGATTGAATTGTGGCGATGTATATATTTTAAATGATGGAACAGTATGGATTTTTTAAATGGATATTTTAATTTATGGTTTTGGGCTCATTATGCTGGATTGAATTGTGACGACGTATATATTTTAAATGATGGAACGGTATGGATTTTTTAAATGGATATTTTAAATGATGGAACGATGGAATGGGAATATTTTAAATGATATTACATTATATTTTGAATGATGGAATTAAGAGCTTAACATATGGTCATTATAAAATTTAAATGATTGAATTATGGTTTTTGTACGGTCTTTGGCCTAGAAACAATTAAAAACCGAATTAGTGTTTGCTTTTTATAAGGTTTTTGGCTCATTATACTGTATTGAATTGTGGCGATGCATGGTTTACATCGGGTGGTGGTTGGAACCACAATGAAAAAACTTAAACATTGAAGAAATAAAAAAAGAAAGTTATGGAGATTGTCGCGGTGCCTTAAAATTTCATTAGTAGTTTTAACGTTATTAAACTAAACCAAACTTTGTTAACTCCACGGACTTGAGGGCGCGGTAGCCCAGTGGTTAACGCGCGGGAATTGCACTCGGTAGACCCGAGTTCGATTCCCGTCACTGTCAAAACTGCCGCCGTGTTCACGCGGAGTACAATAACGTTAAACATGTGGGTCCGTAAGTCCTTCTGAGAGGTTGGTGGTAGGGGAAGGAGGGTACGGTCCCTGTGGATACCTTCCTGACTGGGTTCCGGTCTAAATTGGGTGGCACTTCCTGGCCGTCCCAATAGTTACCTTACACCTTTCTGGTAGGTCGCGCCACGAGTTTGCCACGGTCAGAATTTTCAAGAGTAGCGAACAGGCTGGTCGCCGAAGGCGGCTAGTATTAGAATAAATTATGAGAAAAAACAAGTTTTTCGATATCCTCATCCTTTATACACAACTGTGGCGTGGAAAATATATTTTAATCACACACAAAATTGAACCCAATTGCGGGTGTCGGCATATTTAGTTCGAAAGGATATATAAATCTAAACATTATCCAAAATTGATATTATGCAAAATAGCCGAAGAGAAATGAGGGTGTAAGCAGATGAAAGAGTTTCGCCAATTTTGCATAATATCAATTTTAGAAGATTTGTACAATATTGTTTTGAACTAAATCTGTCAAGACCCTCATTTCCTTTCTACCATTTTGCATATCAATCTTGGTTAATATTAAGATTTATACAGCATCATTTGACTACGCCCTCAATTTGACTACATTTCATGTGTGATTAAAATATACTTTCTACTTTTTCGTGCGCCACTGTTGTATATGGGGAAAATATAAAAAATTTGGGTTTTCTCATAATTTTTTCTTTTTTACCTATGTAATATTTATTATACATAGATCGACGCGTTAAAACCAGAACATTTCATAAAGACACCGAACCGTCATTCGAAAAGAAAATGCATGAAAAGGGCATAATTACAGCTATGACGTACGTAAATGACGTAGTGCAATGACGTCAAAATTGGAGTTGGAGAGATGAAACTGTGTGCACAGAGTTTCAGCTCTCTATGGGCTCTAGGGACTGAGGACGAGCCCGTCAAAGATGTTGAAGGAACGGATAGAGTTCAAGTGAAGTCAATAAGAAGTGTAGGAAATAAAATGTCTTTATTCGATATGTAACACTCTTCGAAGGTTCTTTACCTTCTAACATTCCATTTAGCTGGTTATCTAAATGTTTCTCTAATATGATCCATTATAAACAAACGTAAAAACTTTGTGCGAGTTGCACAACAAAAGCCGATTTTAAGGTTTGACTAGCACATTGACAGATTCTAAATATATTTCAACCCTCCTCCGATTCAGACAGTATTTCATAGCTGGTTTTGTGCCAGCTAAATGGAATGTTAGAAGGTAAAGAACCTTCGAAGAATCGCTGAAGGTAAGTAACCTTTGTAAGCGAAATAACGAATATCCCTGGTACACGAATTCATGATGTTATGTGTGACGTTAATTCAGAGGAATGAATAAGAATTTTAGTTCCATAAGCAAAATAAGTAAAAGGGCCCTCAAAAATAAACGCATTTAGAGAGATGATTTTATTAAATATCGAATTTACTTAAAATTTAAGATTTTAGTACAAAAGAAGGAGTTTATAATTGTAACTACACATACCATACGTAAATGGAAAGTTTTGTATTGTGTTGTGCTGCCATCAGACTGTCGGATTTTGACGGGTGTTCACGTTTTAAGCGCATCCTTAAATACAAATCAAACATTCTTTCAATGTGTGTAGACACAATATTTTTCTAACAAATTGATAAAATAGAATGAAATATGGTATCAGTAAACGTTAGAGACCTATTGATATATACATATATATATTTTTTTTTACATTTGTTTTACCGCTTCTAATATTCTGCTGTGAGCCCCTAGTCACTGCCTTTAATTCTTTGCTTAAAAAAATTAGAAATCCTATAAAATCAAGCCTTAAGGCTTATCACAGGGGCAGTGAAATTTACATCAATAGATGCAATGTTATGTTTGACCCAAAATAGACCTATTCAAACTATTATCCAGGAGAAGCCTTAGCCTTCTCCGAGAAGGCTTCAATATTATATGAAAAATTTATAAGGTTTGAAGATGCCTTTTGAAGGGATTATCAACCTGAAGATGGGAATCTTAAGACCCAGGCTGGATTTGTTCAGAGTGTGTTGGTCAATAGAGAAGTCCTTGAATTCCCCAATGAAGTGTAACTACTAATGAAACTCAGAAATCCCCTGGAGCCCCAGAAATCGGTTCTGAAATAAATCTAAATATGACTCAATACGTATCAAAAAAGGATACTTCACCAGCTGTTTTAAGATGTATTGCTTTGGAGATTATTGAAATTAAATATCCTGAAAATGAGTAGCTACATGTATAAATACGAATGGGTCACAATTTGAAAACATACGAACATTAGAGCTGGCATTTTCTCTAAATTATTATTTTTTCTATGCACCAGTGGGAGAATTTGGAACAGCCTTTGACGGTGAGGTGGAGGTGATTCGTATTGCACTTAAACAGCTAACTTGCCTCTTTTAGTGCCTTAGTCTTTAGTGCTTTAGTCTTTAAGTGCCATGTTGCTGTCGAATTCACGGGCTGCTATCCAGTCCATTGGTTCTATTGAGGCCCTGCTAACTAATGAGGTTTTGCAATGTCATGAACTGCTAAAATACTTAAAGTCTCAGCATAAATGTGTTGTTTAGTAGTGGGTCCCTGGCCATTGCTATTTGTATCGCAATGAACAGGTAGATTTTCTTGCCAAAAAGGGTACTGTGCTGATACATTGTGAAAAATGAAAAACTTCTTTTACTCACAACAAAAATTATTTATAAGACAATTTATGAAATCGATATATCAATATGAATTGAAAAGCAAAATGGATAACAAGTATGGGAGAGGTCTTCTGGATGTGCTTGATAAACCAAGATGGGAGGCAGTGGCTGTTTTACATCTGCTAACTAGGTATGACTGCTTTGCTGCAAATTTGTACTGTATTGGCATTTTGATTGAAGCTACCAGCCCGCTGCGCTGTGTGATCCTAATGAACCTATGGACAAACACCACCTGCGTCACTGTGGATTTCTACATGGTACTACTGCAGGGCACGGTAGCCCAGTGGTTAGCGCATGGGAATTGCACTTGGTAGGCCTGGGTTCGATTCTTGCCACTGCCAAAACTGCTGCAGTGTTCACGCGGAGTACGATCACGTTAAACATGTGGGTCCGTAAGTCCTTCCGAGAGCTTGGTGCTAGGGAAAGGAGGGTATGGTCTCTGTGGATGCCTCCCCCACTGGGTTCAGGTCTAAATTGGGTGGCACTTCCCGGCTGTCCAAACAGTTACCTTACACCTTTCTGGTAGGTCGGACGGTCTGGGTCTCAACAACAACAACATGGTACCACTGCGGCTTCCAGATATTGGGACAACAACCTTCGGTTATCCTTTGAATTCTTGTCATTTTTCACATTGTTTGTTACTTTTGTATTTTGTTCATGTGTCCCAGCCATTGGAAATAAAAAAAAACGAATTTTTTTAATAATTAATAATATTTTTTACACTCTATATAAACTGGTTTTATGCAATTCTAACCTTAAGAACTATTTTTTAGATAAATTTATAAAAATACTAAATTCAAATTGTTTCTGCATCTTTGTATAGAAATTTTTAATTTTTTTTCTTACACCAATCTGTTTGTAAAATTAGCAAACATATCAAAGAATTCAGAATTGCACTTCAAGTGCTGCACAGCACTTAGTATCAGCAGATCAGTTTCACTCCATTTTTAAATGTTCCTGAAGAAATGTATAGCATCTACAAGTACTGCTGGTAGTTGGTGATACTTAGTGAGATAGAGACATGATATTTGGTGTTCAAGTCAATATTTTAATAAAAACAAACAGAAACATCTTTTTTTTTAAATATCCATTAGAGGGGGTGCTCCACACCAAGATATTTGAAATGCAAAATGATAGAAAAACATACTTTAATAAGATGGAGACTTTAAATTTGGTGTAAAGGTAGATAGTTGAAAGAACAAAGCATACAATGTCAGTTTTCCAGTATTGTCTACTTCAGAGATGCCACACACCCAAATGTTCGATTTGCTGAGAAAATGAGAAGTGCCTTTTTTAAACTGAGATAGAGATTTGCAATTTAGTATATGAATCAAATGTTCGATAAAACCTATGTTACAAATAGAATTTTTTTTAATGCTCATTTCATTAGAGGATGTGATGCTCAATACCAAATTGTTTGAAAGGTGAAATGACAGAAAAACATACTTCATGGTAAGATAGATTTTAAATTTGGTATAAGGGTAGATACTTCAAAAATAAGAAAGTTTACCATAATTTACTACTTTCGGGGTACATCATACCAAAAATGTTCAATTTTGCTAAATAAATGAGGAATGCCTTCTTTTGCATGAGATAAGAGTCTTGTTATTTGATCATTCAAGAAAATCTATCAATCATTCAAGAAAAATTGGATTTTTCATAGCAGTTTATCTGAGAGGGGGGAAGGGGGAGGGCTCCACATCAAAATGTGAAACCAGAAACTTCAAATTTGATACATGGGTCAATCATTCTATAATACTTCTGGGAAAAATAATTTTTTTTTTCTTAAATGTTCATTTAAAGGGTTGCTCCACACCCAAATGTTGGAAATGTGAAATGAAAGCAAAATGTACTTTGCGGTGACATAGAGACTTAAAATTTGGTACAAAGGTAGCTCGTTCGATAGGAAGAAAGTGTACAATTTCAGTTTTCCAATATTGACTAATTGAGGGTTGAAATACACCAAAATGTGTGATTAAATAAATATATAACCACCACCTTTAAGTGAGATACAGATATGGAATTACACATGGGCCAATAATTAAGAAAGCAATTCAGATAGAAACTTAAGTTTAGCACAAGTGATAGTTTGATGAAGCTGAAGAGACATTCCATATTTTTAATCTTTAACAACAAAGAAACATTTAAATTCACTCAATTATATAACTGTGTATATAACTGTTCAGGATATGTTTGTTGTGACAGTGTTGATTTTCAATGGGTATTTGACTAATATGTTTCGAAATATACAATTTGACCTGGGAGCGAATTCTCTTAGAATTTCTGTAGTGCATTATTGCTCCTTCCTTAATACTTTTTAACGTATTTTCTTTTCTTTTTTCTTACATTTTTTTTCATTCTACTCATCATTTTTTATTTTAATTTTAAACTTTAATTAGAACTATTCCTGTCATCATTCCAGTTAATTTTTTTTTATCGAAATCTGATTTTCTATATTCTGAGATTGATGATATACTACCTATTAGTGACTGCTTAAGCTTCTATTTTAAGAGGGGCAAAATTTAAGGTGTTCAGAATTAAATTTTATCCATGTATTCTGACTTTCTAAAAGATATGCATTATAAATGAAATAAAGAAATTTTGAGTCTGATTTAAATTATTTTACATTTTTATCTGTCAGTATTCCAGTTCATATTTTTTTCCAAATTTGATTTTCTATATTCTGAGATTGATGATATACTACCTATTAGTGACAGCTTAAGCTTCTATTCTAAGAGGGGTATAATTTAAGTTCAGAATTAAATTTTATCCGTATAATCCTGACTTTCTAAAATGTATACATGCATTATTTGAAGTGAAATAAAGAAATCTTGAGTCTGATTTAAATTATTCTACATTTTGTGTCCTCCAACTCAAAGGTCAGCACAAGCCACTCATCACCTATCAAGGAATTTCTACAATGTATGGATTTCTGGTAATAGAATGCAAGCAATGTTCGAGCAATTACTGGTTGTGAAAATAAAACTAAAAAGTTTCAAACTTCATACAAAAGCATTTCAATATGTTCACCAAAATTATAGAATCAATGTTGTAGATATACACCATATAGTAATGCTATCATAATTTAACACAATAAGGAACTTCCAAGTGTAAAAATTAACTAATAACATCTGTGTATATCATTAGCAGCAGTTAGCTATTTAACTATCAGCTATTATAACATAAAATAAAGCAGCTAGCATTAATTATTAGAGATGCTAGTAATTAATAAATAACTGAAGCTAAAGTAATCTTGAGTCGTGATATTTAAATAGTGGCCACCTGATAGCTGCCAATAATAGGTAAATGAAACTGGAGTAATGTTGCGTTGTGATATATAAATAGTAGCCACTTGATAGCTGCCAAATTCTGAGATTTTTTAAATAACATGCATCCATTAAGTAAAATTTATATTTACTGAAAGTTTAAAGATAACACGGTAACAAAAACATTTGGAGTAAAATCTAGGTACAATAAAATTATTTATATCTTTGAAATAAAAAATATGCTGTGAAACTGTACAGCTAATAAGTACAGTTTTATATATGATCATGAGACAACTAAGTATGTGAACATTGTTTCGTGTAATTACTTCGGTTATATCATTTAAAAATAAGTTACAGAAATTAAAAAAATTATAAGTTCTCTGGTATGAAAATTTCAAACAACTTACCCAAGTAATAAACGATAAAAAGCAGACGCAATGCCGAGCAAATCCATTATTTCGGCCCATCTTCAGACACCTGACGGTTCTGTTTCACAAATATAGAAAAATTATTCCATCTGGTGTTCAAGTTAAACACAAGAAACTGCCATAAAATATTTTCATGGGCCTTAAAATGGATAGCACTTTGTGATAGTACGAAAATGGATTAAACGAATTCAATGCAATTTAAAACATACTCTCGTTTAAGTTATTTAAATATTGATTTGCACTTAAAAGTCAAAAGACATATAACTTGTAAAGCAATCATTACAATATTATGAAGCTCTACTGACATGCAGTAGACACAGGACTTGCACAGTTGGAAAACAACTGATCCATTAAAATGTTGATTTGGGAGATTCCGGTTATAAACAGTCAAAATAGCAGTTAAACACTCCTTAACACAATTTCGATTTTTTTAATAAAAAAAATTATTATTTAATAAATGAAAAATAATTAATTTTAAAGATTCCTACATTTCTACCCACTGTTTAAATAGGTGATATACCGTAATCACATATAATTTCAAATTTTAATAAATTTTTTTAGCAGACGGATTTGTCCATTGGTTTCGGTTTCGGTTTTAAATTTAATGCAATATTTTCTATATATGAACTAGAACGAATTACCCTCGACGTTGCCCGGATTCTAAATAAACGTCCAAGACTTATTCAATTTTGAAATCGCCTGTTGTGAACTAAAATCATTCTTGCGGCAAGAATAAATAAAAATACTAAGTAAAAAGAAAATCCATCTCAGCAAATTTTCATCAAATTTAAATTAAATTTTAACACAATGCTTATAATGATAATATAGTACCAAATTAAAAAATATATATATAACACCAAATAAAAAAAAAAATTAAAAATTAAAATAAAAAATGAATAAATCGCGTTGAACGACGAGACACTTTCCCTTCCCCAAGAAATACGAAATCAGTTTAGTAACATTTCACACACGTTCTTCGCACCGGCCGTCCAAATAGTTGCTCTTAGTCCTCTGGACGAGTCGGACGGTCTGGGTCTTCAACACGTTCTTCGCAAACGTAGAAACATAGAAGTAAAGTACTCTACCTTCACGCGTAAAAAGAAAGAAAGAAAGAAATGGTGGTACTGGCCAGCCATGAAGGCGGTTTTCGACTTTTTGCATGAGGGGGGGCCGATTGCTGAAAGAACGTAAACAAACAATCGTGATTCATTATTCTCCTGAGCGATGTTCAAAAACACCAATTCTCGGGAATGACTCCTACGTTCTTTCAGCAGAAGTCTTCATTCAAATCTGGATATCCAAGTGTGATCCAAGGTGTACACAAACTCATTTGCATATTGCATATTTGAACCTCGGAAATCATTTCGGAAGGTTTCGATCTTGGCATATATAAGAAGTTCGGTTTGGAAGAATCAGTGGAAGTAAAGAATCAGTAAAGGAAAAGAATCAGTAGATCGATAGATGTAGAGATAGTAAGAATGTAGGTACGGTAATGCATTAGTATCGAAATTACGAATGTTTTCGCTATTGATTTGTTATTGATCATGTTAGTCACGATTTTAAAGTTTTTCATTTTACCCGGTGCTTTACAATTTTAATCGTTGGTGTGTCATTCAGTAATGAATAATAAGTCATTCTAGTCATCCAAATGTACCAAGTTTCAGTTATGTTCTTGTATGTGATCTTCGAAGTGGTGGAAATAGAACGACTTACAA
The DNA here is from genome assembly GCA_951213105.1 of Amaurobius ferox. Lineage (NCBI taxonomy): Eukaryota > Metazoa > Arthropoda > Arachnida > Araneae > Amaurobiidae > Amaurobius > Amaurobius ferox. The sequence continues at coordinate 6,406,479 of OX578147.1, forward strand.
TGCATGGTAATGTCTACTAATGTTTTTCCAAACTGAACTTCTTGCCAGTCTTTTCTAACTTCAAAAACCTGTACATATGTTAACAGCTGCATACATGTTACTGCAGCTAGCCTGTACTAATAGGCAAGACTCTGATGTTTTGAATAAAACGCTGATTTCGTTTTCATGAATGGTCTCCACCTTTTTTTTCACTAACACTTTGCAACAAGTAAATAAGTTTAACATTATCTACATTTACCCTGAGAAGAAATTATGTTAAAATTACAGGATATTTGACGTCATTGGTAAAAAAAAATCGGCTTGTAAAATCGGCATGGAATTAATTACTTCTTAAAAAGAGCATATTTTTCAAAGGACGTGTACCTATTCCATGATGGAAAAGATTTAAAATAGTTGTTTCAATATAAAAACAATGTCTGATCCTATTTAATCATGACACCTTCCCTATAGCGAAGTGGACTAATCCAAGGTCATTTGCCAGTTCATGGGAGCCAGACTGTAATTTTATATAGAAACTATTTTATTTCTATTGCAGGTATTATTTCTCTTGAAACATGATATCACTTATCCTCAATGCATTTCATAGAGATTTGGCTATTGATCCATTTATGCATTTTTATCACGCTTACAAATGGAAAAGTTACTGTACTAAAAGTTTATCTTGAACTTTCGAAAGAAAGATTGTTACTAAGAAGCTTGAAGGACCAAGGGGACCGGACCCCTCCCGGAGCCTTAAATTAAAAACAAAAAAAGTATTGATTACAATAAAAATAACTACTTTTTTTTCTTATTTTTGGTATTTATGTTTTTACTTTTTCTCGTACTTCGTTCAAACAAATTTAATTCCCCTAAAATTTTGTTTTTACTCGACACTTCATTTTTGGTTTAAGAAAAATTCCCTTCAGAAGCGAAATTCCCTTCAGAACGGAAAAGTCCTTCAGAAAGGGAAAAATCCTTCGGATAGGGAAATTTCCTTTCGAAAAGAATTTCCTGCTGTTATATGTCGTCTTGTTTTGGAAGCACGTGTTGAAGCTTTAAAAAATAAAACCTATACGTTTTTCATCATCGTGTTTATAATACAAAATGATGTTTACCGCTCCAAATGCAGAAATAATTCATTCGATCCTCTTCTACCAAGGTCATGCCTTTGCAAAATACATTGAAGTTAGTTCCATGGACATATAACGCCATCTAGTAGCCAAATTAAAACGTTCCACGTGGAGGCACGTATAAGTGCCACTCTCCGCTTACGGTAAAGTTTCCTCCATCACGAGTGCGTGCCGTTCGTCCTTGAATGCAAGTTCGCAGCTGGCGTGCCAATCGTCGCGAAAGGGATATATCCACAAGCACAGAATACCATATTCAGAAGGTTCATTCCCATAGGAACCTATGGCAACATTGTTAACATAGGATTTCGCATAGACACTAATGTTCGAGGAGCCAACCTTTGTAGCTATGACGTAAAAAGAGCTCGACTGCTAGATTTGGCGACTATCGCTCAATTGACGATTTTATGCTAATGCAGCCAAAAGAAGAAAAAAAATTGTGTAACTGTACTTTTATCATTTTTTTAAACTATAAACATGATAAGTATTTAAAAATCCTTTTTCTATAATATGTGTAAATTTAAATAAATAAACATAGATATATATTTAATTCATGTAATCATAAATTGAATAAAAAATTGATGCATTACATCACTGTAAATCATTATACACCAAAAATTACAAGCTAATATACTCAAAAGACTGAAATATTATATAATATTTTCAGCCTAAAAAGTATACTAGAGTGTTGTTAAATTGCTGAGTTCTTAATTTATTCTGGGATACTGTTAATATAATTTTTTTTTTAAATGCACTTATATTCTTATAATAAATAACAAATTTACATAAATGCATTATCAAAGGTATCTAATTTCAATATCAATATCAATTTTTATACATTTTATATAAATGCGGAAAATGTTTTTTAACTAATAATGCCACTGCTTCTTGATAATACTGTGCACCATTTTCTTATGATGAACACGCTCATAGGATGAAATATGGGATGCAAAGCAAATAATCTTTTTATTTAAATAAAAATAAATTACATACCTTGTAAACGTAATCCCTCTTCTTTTAGAAATCCATAAAAGAAAAAATAATTGATTATAAAACACGAAATAGAAGAGAAATGATTTACATGTATAAATATGCAATCGATGATGGAACAAAATTATTCCAAGTGTTTCGTTTAGTGCCAAATAGGGTTATATTAGCAGAACGTCTTAGCGAAAACCGCCACAGACCATCGCCAAGCGTGCCAATCTTGATATTTTATTTAACTTTGGTTGGCAGTTGAGGGCGCTGGGGTAGCAGTGAAACATCTGTATATATTAATCTGTGTCCACAAGGACATTGAAGTAAACCCTGAAGAGGTTTTAAATGAAATGGCTAAGAAGCCTAGACGACTTGATATTAAACTTTGAATATTGTATACTTTCATTTATAGAAGTTATCAGTACTGTTCTTATTTAGTAAACGTAATGTTAAATAAATAAATCTATTCGGTGATAAATTGATTTATTTCAATATATTGTCATTTGACATGCGTAATAATATACAATGAGGTTTGACCCGTCCCCCCCCAGAACGAATTTCTGGCTGCGCCACGGAACAATTTGGAACTACAGTTAGATAAAGTAAGTCATGAATACAGAGTGAATGAACTGTACAAAACACTCGAGAACATATTTTCCACATCTGCAGAGCCCCTTGAACCTGGCTTTCTAGACAGTAACAAAAATGTGAAGTTAATATTTATTAGCTTAATACTTCTCGTTTTAGGCACCATTTTGTGTCTTTGTATGATATAAGTAGTTTGACAAAAGTAATAAGTCTTTTAATGCCATTGTAATTTTGATGTTTTAAAATATAGGTTCTATAAAGTTTTGTTAATATTGTTTGAATCTATAAAATTTTTCTTACAAGTTTTGCACCATTTCAATAAATGCAATATCATTAAATTTATGTTGCAGGTAACTTATGTCAGATAATCACAAAAACAAATACACTATGATTTTTTCAATCAGTGGGTATTATTCATAATTTGCCATTGTATGTAATATTCATAAGTTTAATTTCCAAACTTTATATTTTTGCGACGTATAATTAAGGAAAATCAATATAAGTTTATAAATGAAAGCTAATGGAGTTGTGTTTTTAAATACAAGTAACCTTCATAATACACTTAAGGCGGATTTCAACTTTTTTTTCCATTCCATTATAAACATCGGGATTGGATGTTAGTCAATTTTTTTATATCGCAATATAAAAATTGGGAATATTTCAAACACATGAAAAAAAATATTTTTTTTTTAATTCATGAGAATTTAATGGATTCCGTTCAAAGTTTGTTTGAAATAGAATATTTCAAACTTTCCTATGCTGTCAAGATGGAAACACGGTGATATTTTAGGTTATTAAGGAAGTGATTTGTGTGAAAATGGTGACGAAATATAAAATAACTAAAAACGAATTCAAATTTTTAAAAAATAACACCGAAGTTTGCCTTCCTTAGTTCTGAAGTGCCTGTGCCGTACTTACGACATTTAGATTTCCTGCTACAGGCTGCACAGACAAGTATCTTCATTATGCAAGAAAAAAAAAAAATCTGATATAAAAAATATGAACGTGCCTTTATCGAAGCTTCGGATTGCCGCGAAATTCGGTACAGAAATAGGGGTAGCTGAATGCCTGGGATGACAAAAAGACCTCATCAAGTTTTCTTTTCAATTCTAATTAGTTATTTAGCTATTTTATTAAGTGCAATTTTGAGCGATTTTCATACAAATCTATTTCTTAGCTATCAAATTGACAAGATTAAAGAGTGCTCTAACCGCATCCGTAGGACAATTCCCTCAAATTTATGTATTTATTTTTAAATATGTCGAAATATGCATGATTTAAGTTATTTCATGGTTTCAAGAATAAAAAATTCGCACAAATCTAGCATTTAGCATGAATATGGTTTGATATATTCACCATCTAATAGATTTTTTTTATTTCTTTATTTTGGAATTTTATATACGAGTCCTCCGACTTCTGGAGAGACTAAACTTTTTTTTTGTGATGGTGTATATGTGTGCCGAGAGTTGGGTCTTTGGCAAGACGTATGCATAGTATGCCCGCCACATGTGAAATATAGCCTGTGATCCATTTCTTGAAAACAAGGAACATTAAACATACTAAATAGAACCGGCTAACTCCTGACAATGATTGCCCACACACTGCGGCTGCAGCACAATATCTCCTAACAACCTTTGGCTGGGAACAGTTTGATCATCCTCCCTATAGCCCTGACTTAGCACCAAGCGATTTTCATGTGTTCAAGTATCTTAAACCCTTCATTGCTATATGGCGGTTTCATGAAGACGAGGTTCAACAAGCCGTTAATGTGTGGTTCACATTACGGGGGGTATCTTATCCTTCTATTAAGGGATATAACACCCAGAGCCCCGCTACCATGGTGTAAGATAATTATGTCGAAAAGTAGTGCAAACTGTGTGCATCAAATATCAATATAAACAGTTTGTAAACATATTTTTGTTTTTTTCTTAATAGCCCTTCGGAACTATTCTGGAGATTCCTATTTGGTCCACCTCCAAAAAGGTTTTTTGGGCAGTACTATTGGAGTATTTCAAATTTACATACTCCTATTCAGAGAAAAACAGTGGACAAAATGCCCTTGGTGGTTAGACTAACCAGATTATGGGGAAGAAATGTTGACAAAAATGTAAAAATGAGGAATTTAAAAATAGCCAATTTGTGAATATGATGCTGTAAATGGGAGGAAATTGTATTATGTTATTATGTTATTATGAATTGTTATTATGAAATGAATTGGAGTCAATGACAAATTTATTTGATGCACCATATTATTTTATAGAATGAACAAAATAAAAACATCATTGAATAAGGAAAATGTGAGCAACAAGTACAAAAAATAATAATGCAGCAGTATACAGCTGTATGCTGCATTTAATGTTGCTATAAAATAGATTCCCACAATAAAATACATTGCTCAAGTTTTCCTCATCCTTTGCACAAAATGTTTTTTACTTCTTAATCATTGAATAACTAATTCATTTTATGTTCGCTTACTATCCAATTCACATTAATGTGATTTTCTTACGTTCAGAGCACTATATTCACTTATCGTTCATTTTAACTAAATTTTTTATTTTAAAATCACCATATTTGAGGGCATCTCATCTACTGGTTTTGTCTGCAGAGTACTGTGCATAGAGTACTTTAATTTGAAAGACCATGCATTAAACTTTTAAAAAATATGATTGAACTTGTATTAATACATAGGTTTAACAAGGTCAGGTTCATAGTTTGAAAACATCCTTGGAAAATTTCTTAATTAAATCTACACATGATAAAACAGATTACATGTGTTTGATGTGGTCTATCCCCCCTCCCCCCCTACACACACTCTTTACATAAAAAAAAGTAATGTTTATCTGTGGTGTAGTGGATATAGATGGTATAGAGGGAAGGTAATGGCAATAGAGGGAAGGTACTTTATGGCATGTTAATGAAAAATTGGATTTAAAAAAATTAAAAATATTTTAATAATTTTTATTTAATATAATTTATAAAACTTAATTTTTATTTAATAATAACTAAAATAAAAAATTGAAATTTTTAAAATCGTTAAAAAGAACTTGTTACTAAAAAAATTTCGCTTTTAAATTGAAAAAAAAAATTCGCTTCTGACATATCCCTATGGAAATTTCTGGCTTTGCGCATGTTTACAGGTATATTTCCTTCTTCCTGTAAAAAATTATTTTAACGCTTTAATAATTAATTTAATAATAATTAATAATGTTTCCCTTTTTTAATTTACTAAATGATAAAACACATTAAAGACGTTAATTTTGTACCTTTCTTTTTATTTACAAAACTAAAAATGTTCTGGATTAAATAAAAAAATAACTATATTTATTAAACAAATAATACGCAAACAGATGCGGATTTTAAATTATTAGATAGTGTAAAGAACTCTAAAAATAAAAGGATTATAAGAACTTTGATAGTAATAAATCTGCTCTTACAGGAAATAACAGCGCCATCTACCAACTGTTCTGGAACTACACATTCCCCCCTTTCTAAATCGAAATTTCCCAGCCTTTATTATTGCGTAGGCAACGGCTGAAGAAGATAAAAAACAGTCAAAAGACAACAATTAAAAAATATATATAAAGGAATTAGAAGAAAAAAATAAAATTCTAAAAATAGATAAGCAACAACAAGAAGAAGCTATTGAAGCTCGTATTAATTTTTTACAAAAGCAAGCAGTGGACTAAAAGGAGAATTTTTCGTATCAAATGTTGAATATGTTTAATGAAGAAGTTGTCATACAAATATATTTGATGTTTTATTATGCTAAAACTGTATGATTTTTTCCCTTGTCATTTTTTCTTGTTACTGTTATCATTTCAATCAGTATTATTTATGGTATACCAACTGTAATATTTATTATATTTTTGTAACTGTCAAAAGTAAAACAAGACTAGTTTCATTTCCTGTTTAAAAAAATAGAGTAGATAGATGGACGGCTATGGGGATGGTGGAGGCCTTTTAAATTTTTTTTTTTTAATTGGAAAACCGTTGGTATAAGCGTATCTTGAGTGGTCAGAGAAATTTTGGAAAGTTGGGCAGGGAAAATTATTTTCACATTCCTGTGGGAACCCTGCCAAATCTTTTCCTACATTAAATTGCTAGCTGCTCAGGCCCTATTCAAAAATATCATGCTATGCTACTGATGTTTATTATGTATGTACAAAAAGCTTATGCAAATATGAAAACATGCTTCACATTAGTGCAGAAGTTTTTGTATATACAAACTGCTTTAAAAAACTGCAGAAGGATGTGATAATGTTGTCAAAATATGTTTTTCAAGAATGTTGCATCAATAACATTCTTGAAAGCTCAACATGAAAGTTATGATACTTTTTAAAAGCATACACATATCTTTAAACAAGAAAGATCAATCATGCATAAAGCATTGATTATGTGTGAAACACTTTCCAACTTCAATACAATTTTATTTAAACATCTCTAAAATACGATACATTCTTCGGTAATATTTTTAAAATTATCACAATACTACATTAATTTATTATATTTGAAAACTGAAAACTTCATTGAAAAAAATGAACTTCATTCATATGACGGCATTGAAATATAAATTGCCTGATTTAAACATCTCTAAAATGCGATACATTCCTCGGTAATATTTTTAAAATTATCATAATACTACAATAATTTATTATATTTGAAAACTTCATCGAAAAGAAATGAAATTTATTCAAATGACGTCATCGAAATATAACACGCCTGGCTCTCTCTATAAAAGCAGCATTTCAGTCATTAACTTTTTTCCATTCATTTCATTCATCCCAATACTATAATAATTTATTTTATTTAAAAACTTAAGTAATTAAACTCTACAAGTAATTAAACTCTATGCTTAAAACTATCGAAAAAATCGTCTGCTTCTCTGTGTAAAATCAATGAATGTTTCATTCATTTCAGCTATATTGCAGACTCCATGAGCTAAATAATTTTGCGTTAAAGAAATGCAGCAATTCTTATACAACTCATTCTACATCTTTTGGTGTTTACATTCTCCATAAGTGAAAATTAAGCTTCGTTGTAGAAATAATCAAAGTTGGATGATCATTTAAACTCAAATATATTGTAATTGCATCGTTTCAGTATGTAGATGCACAGAATTTAAGCAAAAATAAAGCAGTTTTAGGACAGATACAACACTAAATATGAATTAAAAAGAACCTTAAAAATCATGATTTTGACACAAGATGGATGCCATATTTTATTTTGAGGAGGGCCACGTAATCTCTTCATATAATGGTCACGTGATCTCTTCATATAAAAGGTGTAATTATTATTTTAATTTTTATTTAAAAAACTACTGAATATATTTTGTTGAAATTTTTTTTATATATTTTATGGGATAATTTGAATATTTCCTAAAACTTTCGAAGCAATTTGTGAATTTTAAATCCGTTTAAGAAATGTTTTAAAAATTAGATCCCATAGGGTTCACTGAATTTCATTTTTTCAACCTGGGTTCAATCCAAAACTAATTAGGTGATATTATTTATTTATAATCCCATAGGTCCCACAGACCGTCTGAATAACATACAAAAATTTCATTTTGATAGTCATTTTTACGACAGTTATTGTGCTAACGGACAGACAGAATGAACAAAGTCATAAACACTTTTCAAGCATGTTGTAAAGTGTTAAAAAGTAGAATGCCATAATTAAAGGAAGGAATAAATCAATATTTCCTGTTTTGAAATGCTGCTCAAAGAAATATTTTCATTGGGAAGAGCATGGAGTAGCATATTTCCAAGAATACTTTTTATAGAGAACTTTCTAAATAAAAATTGCATTACATTACACAAACCATAAAAATCTAGGATGCCCAGCTTATCAACTTGTTCTTTACTACTTGACTCCCGAGTCATTTGTGCATTTGTAATTCAGGATATTTAATGATTTTTTAACACTTTACAACATAGTTGAAAAGTGTTTATGACTTTGTTCATTCTGTCTGTCCGTTAGCACGATAACTGCCATAAAAATGACTTTATCAAAATGAAATTTTAGTATGTTGTTCAGACGGTCTGTGGGACCTATGGGAATATAAATGAATAATATCACCCAATTAGTTTTGGATTGAAATCGGGTTGAAAAAATTAAATACATTGAACCCTATGGGACCTAATTTTTCAAACATTTTTTAAGCGAATTTAAAATTCACAAATTGCTTTGAAAGTTTTAGAAAATATTCAAATTATCCCGTAAAATATATATAAAAATTTCAGAAAAATATATTCAGTAGTTTTTTAAGTAAAAATTAAAATAATAATTACACCCATTATATGAAGAGATCATGTGACCATCATATAAAGAGATCACGTGACTCACTTCAAAATAAAATATGGCATCCATCTTTTCAAAATCATGAATTTTAAAGTTCTTTTTAATTTATATTTAGTGTTGTGTCCATCCTAAAACCACTTTATTTTTGCTTAATTTCTGTGCATCAATGTTCTGAAACAATGCAATTACAATATATTTGAGTTTAAATGATAATCAAACTTTGATTATTTCTACAATGAAGCCTAATTTTCACTTATGGAGATTGTAAACACATTAAGCTGTAAGATGAGTTGTGTAAGAATTGCTGAATTTCTTTAATGCAAAATTATTTAGCGCTGGAGTCTGCAATATAGTTGATATGAATGAAACAATAATTGATTTTACATAGAGAACAGACGATTTTGTAGCAGACTTTTTCGGAGAAGTTTTATGCACAGAGTTAAATTACTTTTACTTTCATGGTTTTAAGCTTTTAAGTAAAATAAATTATTGTAGTATTGTGATGAATGAAAGGAATAGAATAAAATTTTATAAATGAAAATTTTACTGCTTTTTCATAGACAGCCAGGCGATATATATTTCAATCACATCTTTTGAATAAAGTTCATTTTTTTTCGATGAAGTTTTCAAATATAATAAATTATTGCAGTATTGTGATAATTTTAAAAATATTACCACTGAATGTATCGCATTTTAGAGATGTTTAAATAAAATTGCATTGCAGTTGGAAAGTGTTTCATAATCAATGCATTATGCATGATTGATTTTTCTTGTTTTGATTTTGTGTTTATCAGATACTTTTAACAATAATTTTTCTGTATGTATTGCTAAGTAAAAAAAAATTAAACAAATAATTGTATTAAAAATTAAAAATATACAAGGTGTTTAAAAAATATTGTATGACTAAATATCTCTTGAACAATGGGTTGCAGACCCTTGGTTCAAATGAGACAAAATTTCAGATTATTGAAAATCTGTAGATGATGGATTTTTTAAAATCGGAAATGAATCCTTGAATTCAAATTTCTTAGATCGACACACATTTTCCAAAACACTTAAATTACTTTTTATATCAAAATAGAATTTCAAAATGGAGCTTCAAGAGAACCTGGGCCTTAAGATAGAGGGCCCGAAGAATCAAAATATGAACCTCAATGTATTTCAATTTATAAAGAAGTGACAGCACCAAAACATGAATTTGCTAAAATAATCAAAACTAACATGTCCAAAGTAATGCTAATATTGAGGTTTCATTTGAAATATTTCTAATGTAATTTTAATATTGGACTACCAATATTCAACAAATATTGCATGCTTAGTATTGGTGTATTTCCACTTATTAGTGCTTAGTATTGACGTATTGGAAATATTTCCAATTTATCCCTAATATTAGTATTACATTGGAAATATTTGCATCGAAATGTCAAAATATACATTTTTGGGCTAATATTAAAATGCTGCTAGGGTATCAAGGGAAGAACTGCATGCTTAATAAAGAGTACATCTATTCTAACCTAACTAGTGACAAAATAGAAGTGTGGGTTTATCAGGAGGCTGTACATTATGGGGTTAACTGTATTATCTTTTGAATTCTACTCTTTATTACCAACTTTGAAAAATATACTACATTTCTTGCATTAAATTAAAATAAATCTATTGTGAAACCTATTTACATGGAAATGACAAATAAAGTGTTAAATTAAATTATGTATTTCCAAAGGACATGTATTTCTGTTTGTTTCTCTCTCATTGTTGATGTTAATTACTGCACATTTTTCTGCTAAAATGTTATTGACTGTTGCGCAAGGTAACACACACAGAAACTTTTTCAGAAGCAGACTTTAAAGTTTTAAATTTTTCTATAGTTGGGGTTTCTCTGGTGGAAAAATGGAGTGTTATGAAAAATATAAACACTTTGGATGCTTAAACCCTTGAACCTAATAGATAAAAATGTAAATAATTTATCTTGTTTTATCGGAAATATGGTCCAGGTTATGAATATATAAAAATAAATTCAATATTTTAATATTTTGAATTTTTTTTTCAAAAAAGCTTCAAAACATAGCTCTTCGAGTTTTTTTTTTTTTTTTTCACTTTTCACTCAAAATACATAGTAAATGAATAAAAGTAAAAATAATAAATAGTAAATGACAAAAATGCTTACTAGAAAATTTAGTATTAAAATCTATATTTATTATTAAAAAAAACTTTTATAGTTTCGTAGTGTTCCTCTTTGAAGAATGAAAATTTTCCATTTTTAAGCTTTTAATGCTCAAAAACTAAAAGAGTTAGCTTTGAACAATAAGCCAGAATTTGCAGTTCTTTGAAAGCCCTACAAGTGTATATAATTAATTTTGGATTGAGTTTTATATTTTTTGAAAAAATATTAAAATATCTGTAAAGTGTTTTTTCTCATTTTTCATAGTTTCACTCGAAATATTTTCAAAACCATAAAAGATAGATATAAATAGTAAGAAAAATGTGTATAAGGAAATTTAGTTTCTAAATATATATTTATTTAAAACAAAGCTCTTATAATTTTCAAGTAATCATATTGTCAAGTTGAAGATGTATTAAAATTTTACATTTTTCAGGTTTGTAATGCTTATATCTGAAAAACCAAAAGCAATAGCTATAAACAATAAGCAAGAATTTGTAGCTCTTTGAAAGCCCTATAAGTGTATATGATCAGATTTTGGATACAGTTTTTTTTTTTTATATTAAAACAGTTTAGTTTTGTTTTGCAAAATGTTACGCATGCAAAACCATTTGTGCTCCATCGGACTGTAGCCACCACTGACTTTTTTAAATCTACAATCGATAACATTTTCTTGCTTTCCTCACATTTTTTCATCAATAAGCATAGGAAAGTGAGGATCTACTTATGCATGAGCGAAAAAAAATATGGAATATAAATTTAGTTTCTAAATATATATTTATTTAAAACAAAGCTCTTATAATTTTCAAGTAATCATATTGTCAAGTTGAAGATGTATTAAAATTTTACATTTTTCAGGTTTGTAATGCTTATATCTGAAAAAACAAAAGCAATAGCTATAAACAAGAAGCAAGAATTTGTAGCTCTTTGAAAGCTCTATAAGTGTATATGATCAGATTTTGGATACAGTTTTTTTTTTTTATATTAGAACAGTTTAGTTTTGTTTTGCAAAATGTTACGCATGCAAAACCATTTGTGCTCCATCGGACTGTAGCCACCACTGACTTTTTTAAATCTACAATCGATAACATTTTCTTGCTTTCCTCACATTTTTTCATCAATAAGCATAGGAAAGTGAGGATCTACTTATGCATGAGCGAAAAAAAATATGGAATATAAATTTAGTTTCTAAATATATATTTATTTAAAACAAAGCTCTTATAATTTTCAAGTAATCATATTGTCAAGTTGAAGATGTATTAAAATTTTACATTTTTCAGGTTTGTAATGCTTATATCTGAAAAACCAAAAGCAATAGCTATAAACAATAAGCAAGAATTTGTAGCTCTTTGAAAGCCCTATAAGTGTATATGATCAGATTTTGGATACAGTTTTTTTTTTTTATATTACAACAGTTTAGTTTTGTTTTGCAAAATGTTACGCATGCAAAACCATTTGTGCTCCATCGGACTGTAGCCACCACTGACTTTTTTAAATCTACAATCGATAACATTTTCTTGCTTTCCTCACATTTTTTCATCAATAAGCATAGGAAAGTGAGGATCTACTTATGCATGAGTGAAAAAAAATATGGAATATAAATTTAGTTTCTAAATATATATTTATTTAAAACAAAGCTCTTATAATTTTCAAGTAATCATATTGTCAAGTTGAAAATGTATTAAAATTTTACATTTTTCAGGTTTGTAATGCTTATATCTGAAAAACCAAAAGCAATAGCTATAAACAATAAGCAAGAATTTGTAGCTCTTTGAAAGCCCTATAAGTGTATATGATCAGATTTTGGATACCGTTTTTTTTTTTATATTACAACAGTTTAGTTTTGTTTTGCAAAATGTTACGCATGCAAAACCATTTGTGCTCCATCGGACTGTAGCCACCACTGACTTTTTTAAATCTACAATCGATAACATTTTCTTGCTTTCCTCACATTTTTTCATCAATAAGCATAGGAAAGTGAGGATCTACTTATGCATGAGCGAAAAAAAATATGGAATATAAATTTAGTTTCTAAATATATATTTATTTAAAACAAAGCTCTTATAATTTTCAAGTAATCATATTGTCAAGTTGAAGATGTATTAAAATTTTACATTTTTCAGGTTTGTAATGCTTATATCTGAAAAAACAAAAGCAATAGCTATAAAAAAGAAGCAAGAATTTGTAGCTCTTTGAAAGCCCTATAAGTGTATATGATCAGATTTTGGATACAGTTTTTTTTTTTTATATTACAACAGTTTAGTTTTGTTTTGCAAAATGTTACGCATGCAAAACCATTTGTGCTCCATCGGACTGTAGCCACCACTGACTTTTTTAAATCTACAATCGATAACATTTTCTTGCTTTCCTCACATTTTTTCATCAATAAGCATAGGAAAGTGAGGATCTACTTATGCATGAGCGAAAAAAAATATGGAATATAAATTTAGTTTCTAAATATATATTTATTTAAAACAAAGCTCTTATAATTTTCAAGTAATCATATTGTCAAGTTGAAGATGTATTAAAATTTTACATTTTTCAGGTTTGTAATGCTTATATCTGAAAAACCAAAAGCAATAGCTATAAACAATAAGCAAGAATTTGTAGCTCTTTGAAAGCCCTATAAGTGTATATGATCAGATTTTGGATACAGTTTTTTTTTTTTATATTCCAACAGTTTAGTTTTGTTTTGCAAAATGTTACGCATGCAAAACCATTTGTGCTCCATCGGACTGTAGCCACCACTGACTTTTTTAAATCTACAATCGATAACATTTTCTTGCTTTCCTCACATTTTTTCATCAATAAGCATAGGAAAGTGAGGATCTACTTATGCATGAGCGAAAAAAAATATGGAATATAAATTTAGTTTCTAAATATATATTTATTTAAAACAAAGCTCTTATAATTTTCAAGTAATCATATTGTCAAGTTGAAGATGTATTAAAATTTTACATTTTTCAGGTTTGTAATGCTTATATCTGAAAAACCAAAAGCAATAGCTATAAACAATAAGCAAGAATTTGTAGCTCTTTGAAAGCCCTATAAGTGTATATGATCAGATTTTGGATACAGTTTTTTTTTTTATATTACAACAGTTTAGTTTTGTTTTGCAAAATGTTACGCATGCAAAACCATTTGTGCTCCATCGGATTGTAGCCACCACTGACTTTTTTAAATCTACAATCGATAACATTTTCTTGCTTTCCTCACATTTTTTCATCAATAAGCATAGGAAAGTGAGGATCTACTTATGCATGAGCGAAAAAAAATATGGAATATAAATTTAGTTTCTAAATATATATTTATTTAAAACAAAGCTCTTATAATTTTCAAGTAATCATATTGTCAAGTTGAAGATGTATTAAAATTTTACATTTTTCAGGTTTGTAATGCTTATATCTGAAAAACCAAAAGCAATAGCTATAAACAATAAGCAAGAATTTGTAGCTCTTTGAAAGCCCTATAAGTGTATATGATCAGATTTTGGATACCGTTTTTTTTTTTTATATTACAACAGTTTAGTTTTGTTTTGCAAAATGTTACGCATGCAAAACCATTTGTGCTCCATCGGACTGTAGCCACCACTGACTTTTTTAAATCTACAATCGATAACATTTTCTTGCTTTCCTCACATTTTTTCATCAATAAGCATAGGAAAGTGAGGATCTACTTATGCATGAGCGAAAAAAAATATGGAATATAAATTTAGTTTCTAAATATATATTTATTTAAAACAAAGCTCTTATAATTTTCAAGTAATCATATTGTCAAGTTGAAGATGTATTAAAATTTTACATTTTTCAGGTTTGTAATGCTTATATCTGAAAAACCAAAAGCAATAGCTATAAACAATAAGCAAGAATTTGTAGCTCTTTGAAAGCCCTATAAGTGTATATGATCAGATTTTGGATACAGTTTTTTTTTTTTATATTACAACAGTTTAGTTTTGTTTTGCAAAATGTTACGCATGCAAAACCATTTGTGCTCCATCGGACTGTAGCCACCACTGACTTTTTTAAATCTACAATCGATAACATTTTCTTGCTTTCCTCACATTTTTTCATCAATAAGCATAGGAAAGTGAGGATCTACTTATGCATGAGCGAAAAAAAATATGGAATATAAATTTAGTTTCTAAATATATATTTATTTAAAACAAAGCTCTTATAATTTTCAAGTAATCATATTGTCAAGTTGAAGATGTATTAAAATTTTACATTTTTCAGGTTTGTAATGCTTATATCTGAAAAACCAAAAGCAATAGCTATAAACAAGAAGCAAGAATTTGTAGCTCTTTGAAAGCCCTATAAGTGTATATGATCAGATTTTGGATACAGTTTTTTTTTTTTATATTACAACAGTTTAGTTTTGTTTTGCAAAATGTTACGCATGCAAAACCATTTGTGCTCCATCGGACTGTAGCCACCACTGACTTTTTTAAATCTACAATCGATAACATTTTCTTGCTTTCCTCACATTTTTTCATCAATAAGCATAGGAAAGTGAGGATTTACTTATGCATGAGCGAAAAAAAATATGGAATATAAATTTAGTTTCTAAATATATATTTATTTAAAACAAAGCTCTTATAATTTTCAAGTAATCATATTGTCAAGTTGAAGATGTATTAAAATTTTACATTTTTCAGGTTTGTAATGCTTATATCTGAAAAACCAAAAGCAATAGCTATAAACAATAAGCAAGAATTTGTAGCTCTTTGAAAGCCCTATAAGTGTATATGATCAGATTTTGGATACAGTTTTTTTTTTTTATATTACAACAGTTTAGTTTTGTTTTGCAAAATGTTACGCATGCAAAACCATTTGTGCTCCATCGGACTGTAGCCACCACTGACTTTTTTAAATCTACAATCGATAACATTTTCTTGCTTTCCTCACATTTTTTCATCAATAAGCATAGGAAAGTGAGGATCTACTTATGCATGAGCGAAAAAAAATATGGAAATGTGATAGATTATCTAGAGTTGAATATTTATGACTAAGCAATTTAAACATAAGTGAATTCCTATATAAATTGGTTGAGACCATTAAAGAAAAAATAATTGTGGGATGAAATTGTGGGTGACTTGATAATGAGGACTGGCCATATTTACATTTCATATTGGGTTTGGTATTCAATAATGGGAGGCAATTGCTTTTCCCATTTATTCCTTTTATTTTTAATTACTTAAATGGTTCTAATAAATAATAGGAATTTAAGAAGAGCCATTATTTACCATGAAAGCTAATAGAGAAATGCAAATATATTAAAAGAAAAAACTTCCTGATAGGGAAAAATAATATTAATTAAGACACCCCTCCTCCCCCAAATATGTGATACATTGAATTAAAAATAGAAAATTAGATTTTTAATACAATTAAAAAACATTTCAAATCTACTAAACCTTACTTCTACTTGAAAATAAAACAAATCCTGCTTGAAATAAACACTGTAAAAAAAGAATACTGTATTAAATGGATTTTCCCCCCCTATTAGAAGTAAACAAACACTTAATCTGTTTAAAATGAAAACCTTTATATCTCTTATTGAAAATACTTTATGATTTTACTTGAACATAATATTTATATTGAAGCTTAATGTATATTGAAGTAATTATTTTTGTCATTTTTAACCATACAACAAATATAAAAAAGAAGTGGAACAAAGTAAGTCAAAAGAAGCTTTTAAGAACTGTATGCACAAACATTGAAAGTTTGATTTTAATATATTCCTGTATATACCTTCAAACATATTATAAGCATAACATCAATATATACAATATGTACAGACACTGTAGCAAGACAAAATAAAAATATAAAATAAGAAAAACATATAGTTGTACAAGAACAAATTACACAAATTTTATTCTCGATAACAATATCTAAGTATGTATATATATGTATATATATAAATTTGAAATATATGAATATAGTTCATTCTCTCTCACTGCCACTTTTCCCAGTCATCTTCATCCTAAAAATAAAACAAACTTAAATTGAGTAATAAAACTTAATAAAACTTTCACTTATGTGAGAGAAATTTTGAATTCCCCCAATAACTTTTTCTATCATTTTAGCCATTTGATCAAACTGTATATTTTTGTGAATTAATTTACAAATAAGACCAGGATGTTTTATTCTTCAAATTTGCTTGTGCAGATAATTTTGCATAGTGAGATCAGAGCAGAGATTCTTATGTTTTTAATTTTTTTTTATAGAGGAATTAAATGAAATATTTCAATAGAATTTTTTTTAAATATGCAACTTCTGAAGAGATTACTTTTTATCAGCTAATTTACTATTACTTTATTGGTTTTTAATGGTAGTCTTCTATTTCTTTGGTCATATTTTTTCATGGTACTGTTATTAATTTATCTTTTATTAGCTGCATTTTAGTGCAATAAATACAGTATAACCATTTTTAATGGAAACATCTTAGATACAAATACACCATTTTTATATAAGACAAAAATTTCCTATCAGAAACATTACAAACCCCTGCTTAGTTAGCAGTCAGATACACACACGGACACATTTTTTTCATGACTGACTCTATTAAGTTAGAACTTCTGTAAAGACACAAAGTTTAAACTTCTACTGCGTCAAATAATTTACCCCTACAAAGGTTGATTCTGAGAAATGATTACAACTTGCCTTAATAAGAAAGACACTTGTGGTTATAACAATGGTCATGCAGTAGAGACATTTCTAACAGCAAGCAATTTGAAAGGGAGACAAGGTCTAATGAAAAGTTTTCTACACACCAGTTCCTTCCAAAGGAGTGAGGTCTGAAGACACTCAAAAACAAAGTAGACATTTAACAGATAAAATCAAGGACAAAGTGTTTTAAAAAATGAAATGTCTTTTATTTAACACATCCTAAAAGACGTACAAAACATATATTAAAAATTGCCAGAGCGCTTTCGGGATGTATATACGCCTTTCATCAATTGTTACATGAATAGTAAAAACATGGAATGTTTATATATAGAGACCAGTTTAAAGCAAATTTGCATAAAATATAAAATGGTAAATGAACTTACTAAAAATAATACAAGAAATATACACGGAAATTACAAAATAAGTTTAAACGCTTATGAATTTTAAAATATTACAAGAAAAGAACTAATACAAATTTTAGAAAAATGTCAAGCATGATATTCCTGAGAATTATGTCACAAATAACTTTTAAGAGGTTTGAATTGCATAGAGTCGAGAATGAGTCACCAAGCATAACTTAGAATTTGAACAGGATCAAAGTTACAAATTGATTCATGGTAAATATAAATAAACAGGGATTCATAAAGAAGAATATTATGTGGATTGTTACAATGAACCAAAAGGAGAGTTTTTTTAAACATGGGAAGAGATTTATCATTCACCACATATTGAGCAAGAGCCAGAGAAAATTTACCAGATTTGACATTGCGAGCATGTTCTGTTAAACGGATGCCAACAGTACGTTTTGTACTACCAATGTAAAATTTATATACATATATATTTCTTGTATATACATGTAAATTTATATATGTGTATATTTCTTGTATTATTTTTAATAAGTTCATTTACTATTTTATATTTTATGCAAATTTGCTTTAAACTGATCTCTCTATATATAAACATTCCATGTTTTTACTATTCCATGTTTTTAATGTAGCCACTGATGAAGGGCATATATACGTCCGAAAGTGCTCTGGCAGTTTTTAATATATGTTTTGTACGTCTTTTAGGATGTGTTAAATAAAAGACATTTCATTTTTTAAAACGTTTTGTCCTTGATTTTATCTATTGAATGCAGACGTGATACCAATCTTGATTAGTCATTTAACAACCTTTTTCTCAATTGTTCTCAACTGATCATTTAGAAAATAAATATCAACTAAGATTTTATATATATAAATGGATCCGAAAAGTTTGGTGCCATTCAGCAGCTGGAGCCCATACAAATGAACCAAACAGTTGAGCTAAATAGTGATACATGCTCATAATTAAAAAGAATTCTATGGAATGATAATTATGATGAAATGTAAATTCTCAAGCTTGCATGTTTTTCTAAATGACAGAAGTACAAATATTTTAAATTATTATTGCAGAATCATTGAAACAAGCTTTAGAACTAACTGCCTAGAATAGAACCTCTAATTTTTAACTGCAAATATTAAATAAATTGAAAATTTTATTGCATGTAAGTCAAGAAATATTCCCCAACACATAAATAATAAATTCTATTTCCATAGGATTTGCAAACTAGACAAAAATACAGAGACATCTGAGATGTGAATAAAATGTAAATTCTATAAGTATATATAAGTGTAAGTGAATATCGAGATCATAATAAAAGCTAATGCTACAGCAAACAAACATGCACCATTTAGAAAGAAACTGCCCAATTTTTCAAAAATTTAGAAGAACTCCAATACTTCTCTGAAGAAACCTGATTTTCTAGATCTCTACATACCCTGCTTTTGGAGTAATAGTTTTACACATATAGTGATATTTATTTGTAATTTGATTTAGATGAAGTGCACAGTAAAACCACCTCAAACATTTTGAATCCAACATATATAACATTTGAAAAACTCTAAAATAGTATTTTTTTTTTTTACTAGTGTAGAAATGCTGTAAGCATATTTGGTGTTTTATAAAGGAATACATTATGCTGGTGTACTTTCCAAGACAAAATTCTTTTGCTTTCTAAAATAGTATCTACTTTTGCTAAATATGCTCAATAGCAGGAGTTCTAACCCTTTACCACTCTATATCCTCTTAAAGTAAACTCCATATATTGACATAACCTCCTAAACGTTCCCCAAAGTTACCAGTAATCCAACTTTACTTGATAAATTTCCTGGAAGATATTTCATACCTTTAATTTCTTTTCTTTCATCTGTTCCTGAGCAGGCTCATTTCACCAATAGAAACCCTTTCTCTACAGGGTATTACATAAATATTGCATCTTTAGCAGTTGATAACCTACACATGCTTTCTATTTGAAAAAGTTTCAAATTCAAGTGCAAAATTTTATCATGGCAGTTTCATTTCCAACTGTGGGTGCCATATAAAAAAAATTGGAAATCTGAACGGTATACAGACTCTCAAATGAAAAAGTCAAATAATAAAAAGTTGCACCTTCCATAATAAGTTGAAAGAAAGGAATCTGGTCATCTGAATTTGATCTGGTCTTAGCTTTTTAACTTACCAAGATATGACAATATTAATATTGAGAAATTCCTCTCCGGAATGTCTTTCTACATCCCTTTATTTCAAAACAAACTTAAAACTAGTGAAAAACAGGGTTTTCATTAAGATATTTTATGAAATTAGCATTATATATCTCAACAAATTATGCAGGTAAGAAGATTGGGTCTTTCGATTTATTAACAAGAAGTATAAATTTTTATTTTCCCTACAATACATGGTAATGTATAGGAAAAATATTGGAATCGTATCGAAAATCGTAGCTCGAGTTTTTGATGGATCTACACGCTTTGGGACCTTTAGAACATAAAAAAACTATTTTTAGCATGACGGCTGTGTGTGTGTCTGTCTGTGCAATGTATGTATCCACTCTAGCTGAAAAACTAATTGATCAAATTTTACAAAATTTGGTAAATAAGTCATTTGTGGGTTACCCTGGTGCTAATTAGATTTTGGTATGATTTGCATTTTCTTGCAAAATGGCCCGTAAAAAGTATGTATTTATTCTAGTTAAAAAAATAATTGACCAAATTTCACAAAAATTTGCATATAAATCACGTTTGTAATACTTTTGTGCTGATTAGATTCTGGTGCAATTTCGAAATAAAAAACATAAAAAACCTGCCTTGTTTCGAGAAATTGTCCATAAAAATTGCCAAAATCTGAAATAAAAGAGTACATATGCTGAAATGTATCAATTAAATGCTTGCTTTATACGTAATTTTTGATGACAAAAAGAATAAGACCAACTCAATAACTCTAGGACTAACCATTCTCGCGATATTAAGTTTTTCATATTTTTGCGGCATAGCTTTTGAAAATACTTCTTGTTATCAAATGAAAACAAAAATTGAAATAAAACGGCAAATTCAGTGTAACTTCATATAATTATTTATGTTATTTTGTGCAATAAGATAAACTCATTTAAAAATTTAAACTCATTTAAAAAAACTATAAAAGAAAGAAAGAGAAAATTGAGTTTGTACGAAAAATTATGTGCTGCTTCACATCTGATTTTTCTAATTATACTTTATTAGATTCCCTAAAAATAAAATAAATCAAAATTTATATTCTTCATTTAGATTTTTATGACAGAATGTTACATTCAATTCTAAAACTATTTAAATTGAAAGTATGTAAGTGCAATTAGTCACTGAAGTTGGGTACTGTGTTTTAGAAACATACAGTGTATAAATATAAAAGGCCTTCCCACTAGACATAACTTGAAACTATTTTATTCAAAATTGCATACACACTTCAATTTGTGCATTAAGAGATACATTATTTAAGACTTCAAAATGTTTTGTCAGTCTTACAATTTGATTTGAAGTAAACAAGTTGAATGTTAATATAGAGATGTTTTTATAGTGTGAATACATTAACCATGGTAAAACCATGTTGTAAGGTAAACATAACAAAAAGAAAGAACTTTATTAGAATCCATTTGACTCAACTCAGAAAAGATAAAATAAAGAAACCACTGTGATATTTAACTGTATTAAGCATAAAAATTTAAATTACCATACTAGGCCAAATAAAAGGTGGCCCCAGATCCATTAAGCTTTCACCAAGAAATTCAGAAAAAAATGAAACATATACATTTATTGAACAAGTGGTAATTTTTTCTTTGTTCCACCATGCCTGCAAACAATTTCCACTACAATGGACGACCACAGTTTTGACGTCAACAACACTGGAGAATGAAATTTTATTCTGTTAACATTTCAAACACACACCACGTATGTGCTGTTTTGCAGATAAAAGAAGTGCTATTTAACATCTAAATTGTAAATGTGAACTTTTACAGATTCATTTAAATTATTTATAAAATAATCAGGAATACAGCAATTACAAATTTTTTTTGTAACTTAGTCTAAAAAAATAAAAAAAATTAATTTTGTGACTAAAAAGATAGCAAAACAGTACTTTCTTATTACTACTAGACTCACTAAAAATCAATAGGCTTATTAGTGTTAATGAATAAAATAAACATACTAAATCTCATGCAATTTGCTTCATTATTTCTTTCAATATATATATATATATATATATAGCTATCCAAATGGGAAAATGGAATACAATACAAATTGAAGAGTAAAGTACCACAAATTGGCTGGGGGTGGACGATGACCCCCACTCCCCGGTTAAGCATGCTTTACACTACGGCAACACTCTCGAGAGCCGGTACATTACCCAGTAATGATATAAAATCGTAAAACTAACATCAAAATACAAGATCTCACAATAAGAAATATAAGACTTATTCATTGAAATATATACTACAATTAGACACTACATTAAGCTGCTTAAAGACTAGTACTATATGAACACGTACCTCTTATGGGAACTAAATACGCTGAACGAGGTGTTATTCACTTAGTTTTTACTTTTGTATTACTGTTTTTTGAAATAATTGTGTTTACTTTCAGTTATGGTTATGTTAAAAAACTACTTGCAACTTTACATAAAACATTTAAATATTAATTTCATTATTGGGTGTAGTTACAGACTTATATAATTACCAGGCTTTCACAACATAAAATCCAATTTTCAATTGCTTGCCTTATGTATGGAACAGGGAAAGAGGGGCATTTAATAACTATTTAGTATCTGCTTTATTTATAAAAGAATTTTTTTCAAGTCTAAGGTTGAATCTATTTTACTTTTATTTTTACATATGCTCTTCAGAGCAATTTCAATAAAAGATAAGTCACTGGTATTTAAAATACAAGTAATTAAAATTCTTACAAAATATATATATACAGCCAAGTCTCTATTTAACGAAGTCTCATCGTTCCACTTAAAATCTTCGTTATAAAGAAAATTCGTTAAATAGAAATTTGTAAATTAAGTTATAAAAACGAGGAAAAAACAAAGACTGAAACTTACATATCCACTTTATTTTAACACATATCCTAAACTGTAAAAAAGTCTGTAATTCTGCTTTGTACAGGTTTATTATAAAGAACACATTTTTCATAAAAATTTTCACACTTTTGTAAAGATTGAAACATATCACCTGTAACATTTTCTTGAAACTGTTGTCCCCTTCATATTGTATCAAATGCTGTTAGCATTTCTTGTTGTGAAGGTTTTTTAATAACCTCTTCATTATCATCTTCATCACTCACTGTAGTGTCTTCATTACATTTCCTAACACTTTGCAATATGCCATGCTCCTTGGGGTATTCAACAATCCCAATGTCTTCATCAACATGGAGAAAATTAGACAGCTCTATACCTTCTTCAACAGCTCCCATGTCTTTTCAGATGCTGCCATTTTTCTTTCAAAACTGGTAAGCACTTGGATTCATCATCATCATCATATTCAGCATCACTTTTGAAACCGGCTTTAACAAAACAGTTCTCTATAGTAGATTCAGTCACACCACACTGCCAAGCTTTTGTCATCTCTGATATGGATTCTTAAATTAATACAATTGTCTATGCACTGGCTGCTCTCTAAGTCAAGAATAACTTTTTGGAGGATTCTTTCTCGATAATGAACTTTAAGATTTTTTATAATGCTTTGATCCAAAGGCTGAGGTTTTGAAGTTGTATTGGCCGGAAGAAAAAAAACCTTTATGTTCTTCAATTTGCATTTTGAAGCACAGTTTGGTGGATGTGCAGGACAGTTGTCTATAAGTAACACAATTTTGCGACACTGTTTTTCCCATTGTTTATCCCATTTTGACAGCCACTCTTCAAAAATTGTAGAAGTCATCCATGGCTTTTTATTGAAATAATAGTCCACCTCTAAAGATTTTGTTCCTTTGAAACATCTGGGTTTTGACTTTTACTGATTACTAATGGTTGAAATTTTTCTTCACCAGTCATATTCGTACATAACAAAACAGTTATTCTCTGTTTGCTATTTTCCCCTCCGAAGCACTTCTCTTTAAATGTTAAAGTTTTATTCGGCAGACATTACAGCAGCATCGATGCCTTCATATGAATACTGTTTAAATCTTTCTCTGTTCACACTTATACTACTGCTTTCGTGCTGAATGATTGAAGAACGATTTTTTAAAATTGTTGACACACTGCTCACTGCTATACCATACTTTAAAGCCACATCTTTCTTCCTCATTCCTTTATTAACATCATCTACAAGTTTCACTTTATCCGAAAGACAGAAACACTTTCTCTTAGACATTTTGAGAGTGTTAACACACAGGCGAGAGATACACGCACTGATTGGAAAAGAATGTGTCTTACACAGTCAGGCCCACAATGAAAACTAGTTTTACCCTGTGGAATGCAGTTTCCATCGCCTCCATGCCATGTCATATGGTCCCCCTTCAAAGATAAGGAAGGAAGTAATTCCCTTCCCTTTTTCCCTTTGTTGTGGGAATTTCTAGTAATAGAGCAAGGGCGCATGAGGTCACAGCAGCCGATTTGGTTGATTTTGTTGGAACTTCGACAAATGAGAAGTCGCAAAACATTGCTAGAAAAAAAAAAAAAAAGAAAAAGAAAAAAAAAAACCCCTGAAAATTTGCAAAATAACAAGAAAAAAAAAAATAGTCGGAAAAACTTTGTTATATAGAAATTATCTTTCATAATATGGAGCGTAAATAACATGTAAATGTCGTTCAAAGTCAAGGTTCTGTAGAAAGTTTCATTAAATAGAAAACTTCATTAAATGGAAGTTCGTTGAATGGAGACTCTACTGTATATATAAGTTGTTGACATATTTTAAGTTTTAAGGTTTTATGAGTTACAACTTCTTTCTATTCTATTATTGGATTTTCATATTATATATATATATAATAAAAAAAAGTTTGAAAGTCCAATGAAAGAAAAGTGAGAAGATGTAACTCAAAAACCTAACTTTCTAATAAGCTTACAAAATAAAAGTATAAATCAGCAAATCTTCAAGCAAATGGAAAAAAAATATACAAATTTCAAATCATCAAGTCAAAGAAAATTATTAAAAATCAATGGTATGGAATCAATAAAAGAAAAACAGACGAAATCCAAGCACAAACGCTATACACGTGGACAAGGTCTAGGCCTAAATCATGGATTTGTTCACTTCCTCAAAACTCTTTCTCAAGTCCAAGTGTTTTGTAGAAGCAAACACAAAAATGTATGTTTCTGAAGAAATAGATAGATTATATATATAAACTATTTCTACTTGGACAACATACATAAAGAAGAAAAATTAAAAGGAAAAAATGATACCTGGAATCTAACTCAACAAATACACGAACCTGTCGATCTCGGGAACTCAGACTGAAGAGACCAACCAATATATATATATATATATATATATATAAACAAAGCATAATTAATTTAAAAATATGTGCCTTCTGTAATGTTCATGCTGCAAATTTGAATCCTTGTGGAAAAATAAAATGTCTAATATCTTGAGAACAAATAGCTAATGAAAACTAATAAATAGTGTACATTTATTTTGATTAAGCATACAAAGCATTTAGTCATTGAAAATAGTGAAAATTTTCTCCATTTTAGATTAAAATCATGTTTTCTCCATTTAGATTAAAATCATTTAGATAATTTCTAATCTCAAGAATGGTACAGGTTATAGTTCAATAAGTTGTTATTCACTTCTAAATAAAAAATTACATGTAAAACAACTATTTTTGTAACAAAATCTGGCATAACTATGCTGCTATAAATTTTTTTATTTATTTTTTTTAGGGGGGAGGGGGGGGGGGAATTGAAGGTGTACTGATTTCAGCTTCTCAAAATGAAAAGGTTTTTTATATTTATTGATTGAAAAATCATACGTTTTATTTAATTTGCTTGAGTGATATAGTGTAGAAAAAAAATACAATTTCTAATATCTCGAGAATGGCCCAGTATAATTTCTAAATAATGATGTCCATTCATTTTAGATTCAAAGTATATAAAAAGGTTTCATTCATTTGATAACAAATCTAATTTGTTTTTTATTAATTTTTTCATTTTATATCAAAAACATGAAATATCTTGAGAATGCTGAATGTTAGTTTCTTATAAATGATGGCAATTGGTTTTAAATAAAAAATCACAAAACTAAATATCTATTTTTAAAACATTTTTATATGTAATTATGTTTTTAGAACATTTTAATGATTTAAAAAAAAAGTTTAAAAACTTGAGGGCCTTTCCTTAATTTGTTCAAGACATATTGTGCCCACAGACATAACTGAAATAACGGTCAAATCATATTAAGGGATGCTCAAAATGCGTAGATTCATCAAAATTTAAAAGTCAGATTTTTGATACCACTGCAATATTTTCCTTTAAATATACTATTTATTGTAGGAAAAAAAAATAAATTATCGATAAACATTGTTATATTCAGGCTAACATAAGAGTAGTTTCAGCTTGAATTCATAAACAAGCCAAGTTTTGAAATACTTACAAATGAAAAATGTTATTTTAATCAATAGTAAAATGTTGTGAGGATATTCAGTGCTTTCTGAAAGAATGCATTATGCTATGGTACCTTGATGGTAAAATTTTTAAGTTCCACATTCTAAAGTGTTGTAAGGATACATACAACCACACAGAATAAAAATAAACACCAATATTTATCAATTTTGCAAGTAATAAAAGAAAATATTAACTTACTTCTTTTAGCGAATCTGCTGGATTACAGTTTGCCTGATTTTTCAGATCATTAATTTCTAACTCAAAATCTTTTTCCCATTCGTCTCCCGTGCTATAATCTACATAAAAGTACGTTCAGTGAATGGTACACAAGGAAAGGATTTCGAAATCACAACAATAAGACACTACTGAGATGATTGACATTCAATAGTAAACTGACATAGAAACAAAAACACATTAGCCAATAATTTAATGAATGATTGGCTTGGCAGAACTGCTTTTATCAAGAGATTTTTAAAGGCCAAGCCCTTGCAAAAACTAATATCTTACTAACTATGGGGTTCTGCGCCCTGTTTGCTATGCTCCTGTTTGCTATGCCCCGATGGGTGTGTATGCATCAATATTTCAAAATAAATGGGTTACAACATATTGGCTTTAAAAATATATGTAAAATATAATGATAATGATAGCCAACAATAACGAAGTTTCAATGTTAGCTTTAGTACTAGAGCTTTAAATAAGACATTTTTTTTAATTGTAATATTAGCTTTTTTGAAATAGAAAAGATGAAAGCGTTTTCAATAATGAGAGGTTGGATTCGGAAGATATATGGAAGAAAAATGGTGAAAAAAATAAAATTATCTCTTCAAAATTACATAGAATAACTCATAAACTGAATCAAAATTTTAAAAAATTGATACGTTATGCAAAAATTCTGTTATGTAGGCACATGTCTGCAAAAATTCGTGGACCTGCTATTGTTAGTTTAATCAAGACACAAACTCAAATATTCTTTCTTTGATATTAAATATTTCTAAAACTAAGGATTAAATAAAGAAAACTGTGTAATTTAGCACATTCTCCCAACATTTTTTTACAAATGTACCGAATTTCATATTTTTGTATGCTATAGTTTTTGCAGTGTGAGATAAAGAAACATGAGGGACATGAAGTTCAGCAAAAAGTAGCATCAGAGTCATTGCCATTGTCAGCAAGCATTTTTTAATATAGAAAGTTTATATTAATTAGAATCACGTTTCCAGTGCATAATATAAATACCATAGAATTCCATTATTCAGATTGAATGGAATGGTCCGATCTGAATAAGCGAAATTCCCAATAATCCAAAAAAAATAATGGTCTATAAATAGCATAATATTAATAAAAAATTCTTATTCACAGAAATTCACAAACCGCTCAACTAACACAGAGTAAAAAAAAAAAAAGCTTTGCATTTAATTAAGCATTTAAAAATATTTTGAGATGCAATTAATTTTAGAATTTCCACCATTTTTAAGTGTTTCTATAACAGGCTAAAAGTTCGTCAAGAAAAAAACTCCACAAAATAATTTGCAGAATTGTCTTTTTTATTATTATAACAAAATCAGAATTTTCTAACATTGAATTATTTCAATCAAATTTTCTGACATTAAAAAAAAAAATCACTAAAAAGAAAATATAATTACAAATTCAGAAAAATTAATACAATATGTATTATAAACTGTTGAATTGATATATAGTAAACATTATATATATGTGTATCAATACAAAATATCGATATAGTAATCACTACTTTTGACCAGCTATAGTGCATTACCCATTCACTATTAATAAAACTGTAGGTGTACGGGATAACAGTGAAAGAACTTCTAGTCTATAGTAGTGCTATGCAAATGAGCAAAAAAATGCAGGTACTTTTTTTACTCATCTGCATGACCTAGTAAGTTGCAAGTAAATCTATAAAAATAAAACTGAAAATCTATTTGCATGCATGTATGTTTGTGTATTTGTCTCATCATCATGTGAGAATGGCTAAACTGAATTTGATGAAATTTTGTGGGTAGCCTTGAAATAGTCCCACCTAAAATTTTAGTCCATATTTCGAGTTTCTAAGACCAGGGGTTGTCGAGATATTAATAAAAAATGCACAATTAAACTTTCCATATAAATAGCATTATGCAGATGATATATTTTGCACAAATTTATTTAAAGAAAAATGTACCATGTTGCTTAGCAACGGAATTAAATCCAATGTGTTTATACAGCAGAGCGACTTTTCTGATTTAAATAATTAAGAAATGTATATAAAAATAAATTTTATTGGAATTGCATTTTTGACTAGATTATATCAATTACGGCTTTCAGATTTAAAGATTACGAGAATTTTTGATATTTTTAATTTTTTATGACATCTTGTTTCTGCAAATAATTTCCAAACTGATATATTGTGTTTAGCTAATTGTTGAAACAGAATGAAAATAATATGGGCATATATCTTCTAATACCATTTTAGTAAGTTCATTTGAGCATATATTGATCAAATTTCATATTTTGTGTAAATTCATGTACAAACAGGACCAGGATATTTTATTCATCATATCTGCCTGTGAAGATAATTTTGTACAGTGAGAATGGAGATTCTTATAATTATTTTTAAGAGAATAAAATTGTAAATTTCTGTACATATTATATATTTTGTATGAAGAACGGGTATATTGCTAGTTATTCATAAAAAAATTTATGTTTCTAAACATTCATTGGCAAACTAAATTTTAATGACTCATAAAAGACAAATATTTTAAACACTAGGGGGCCTTGTCCCATTATTTATTCTCACTAACCCTTGATTTTGGTGTATATGCATCAATAGCGATGTATTTTCTAAAACACAATGCTTTTTAATGTTCCACAATAAAATTCTTGTTTGAATTCCTTATGGCTCATTAAACGAACATGGCATGGTTCAAATAAAAAGTACTTTTGAAAAACAATATAACGTGTTGATTTGCTGAAAAAGACTCCTTCAAAATTACATAAAAAATAGAAATCTAAATTCAATTATAACCAAAATAAGAAAGGCCCACATGGTACAATATTCAAAGCATCATGCAAAATTTTAGATTTTTGTTGCAGCTGTAGCTATTTATTTATACAGAGAAATAGACATCCTTGATTATATTCACCTATAATATAATCAAGGATACAAAAAAATGAAACCCATGAATTTCAATTATATGGTAATAAGGGAAAAATAGGAGCAACTTGCAAGAATTATGCAGTTATTCACATATACTGAAGTGAATTTCAGTACTGTTTTACTACTCACTCTGTTACAATAATTTTAGGAATTTTTCTCTGTAATACAAAATAAATTCATTGGTAGATATGGGTTAATTTTCTAATGCTCCAGAAGGTTCTGTAATGTATACATATGAACATACATTGATGAAAATATTAAAACTATGCCCCATATTTATTGCATTTTTACATTTTAGTAAAATTCATAAATTCAATTTTTTGCAATTATCAGTGCATTGCTTTTTCAGAAATGGATGACCTTAATATTCTCAAATATTTACATAATGCTAGCTTTACAATTTTTGTTTTAAACACATGCTTTGGTCTCAATCTCACTTTATAGCAAGAACAAATATTCCTGTATGGTGATTTTCCCAATCCCTTTCCATTTTTTATGTACTTGAGGAAATGTCCTTGATTTAATGGTGATTTTCACCATTTTTGCTATAGCTGCATCAGACAGCTGAGTTAAAAAATGTGCTCCTTTTTTGGACTCGGATTGTAAAACAAGAAAGATCAATCATCATAAAGCATTGATTATGAAACACTTTCCAACTGCAATGCAATTTTATTTAAACATCTCCAAAATGTGATACATTCAGCGTTGCTATTTTTTAAATTATCACAATACTACAATAATTTATTTTACTTAAAAACTTAAAACTATGGAGGTAAAAGTACTTTCTAACTCTATACTTAAAACTTCATCAAAACAGACAATGCTATAAAATTGTCTACTTCTCTATGTAAAATCAATGAATATTTCAATCATATCACCTACATTCCAGACTCTAGAGCTAAATAACTTTATGTTAAAAAAATTCAGCAATTCTTATACAACTCATCTTATAACTTGATTTATTTACATTCTGCATACATTAAAATTAGGCTTCGTTGTAGTAATGATCGAAGTTTGATGATCATTTAAACTCAAAAATATTGTAATTGCATTGGTGCAGAATATAGATGCACAGAAAATATGCAAAAATAAAGCGGTTTTAGGATGGATGTAACAATATGAATTTAAAAGAACTTTAAAAATCACGATTTTGAAACTAGGAAAAAAGATGGATGCCATATTTTATTTTGAAGTGGGTCATGTGATCTCTTCATATAATATGGGTGTAATTATTATTTTAATTTTTATTTAAAAAACTACCAAACATATTTTGCTGAAATTTTTTTATATATTTTATGGGATAATTTGAATATTTCCTAAAATTTGCGAATTTTAACTTTGCTTAAAAAATGTTTGAAAAATTAGGTCCCATAGGATTCAATGTATTTCACTTTTTCAACCCAGGTTTAATCCAAAACTAATTGGGTGATTTTATTCATTTACATTCCCATATGTCTCACAGACCATCTGAACAACATACTAAAATTTCATTTCGATAAAGTCATTTTTAAGGCAGTTATCATGCGAATGAACGGACAGACAGACAGAATGACCAAAGTCATGAACACTTTTCAACTATGTTGGAAAGTGTTAAAAATTAGTTATTAATGTTTTAAATATGTGTAAATTTAACTTAATAAAGACAACTGTTATACTTTGCATTTAAATCATTCAAACAATACAGCTTATGTTACATTTTTTGTGTCAAAGCGATCTATTTGGGTGGATATAGTTATTCCACATAACATCGACTAACAGTGTCTTAATAGTGAGCGCATAACCAATTCAGATATTCTTGGATCTTTATTGAGTAGAGATATGAAAAAAGCTAAACTGCAATAGTGGTCTAAGTCAAATAGGTATAAAGCTGTATGACTGATAACTTGTCAAATCATGAAAAGGCGACATCAAAAATTATAATATAATTTTTTAAGTATGTATAGAAAGATAATACTTTACTAGTTGAGGGGAAAAAATATATGGTACTACAGTAAGGAAAAATTCGTGGTATCGCTACAAGCACAATAAAAATATAAGTTTGTATCCTAAAATTTTGTCACATCATAAGTACATGTGTAGTTAACACCCCCTTTCTCCCAAAAACTTTGATGCCATTTATTTCATGATCATGTATGTTAACAATTTCACAGCTCTGTATCTACTACGCCTGGTTAGTAAAAATTTTGGTTTTTTTCATACCCCTAGTTGAGAAAAATTTACAAAATACTTAAGAAAAAATTGAGTTGGTCATGACCCTAGCTTTCATTTTGGCTTATACAGAATGTTTTTATAGTTCATGTTTACTATCTTCCTATAACCATTATTTTTTTTACAAATGCACAAAATTGATTTTGCCTGTTTGATTTTTTATGCATAAATCAATTCTATACAGTTGAAAACACTTTAATAAAATTCTTGTTCCAAAAATAGTTTTTAAACAGTAGGCAATCAAAAATTTAGAACCTTTAGGGTGAATTAGTTAGCATGGTAGAGCTATATACAGGGTGTATATGAACTAATGGTCAGAACTGTAAGAAGTTATAGAACTCACCAAAACAAATAACTTTCATAATACAATGTGGGGTCAGAAAGCAACCGGCGAGCCGCAAAAGGGCACTTTCTATGGGAGTGGATGAAACGTCGCGTCAAAATGGAGTAAAGATGAATACAGTGAAGATGAATAATGGAAATTTATTGACAAAATGTTTAGAACAAATGCTCAAATGAACGACCACCAATTGCGAGACAGGCATCACAGTGGCGACGGAGTGAATCATGTACACTTTGGAAGATTCCTAAGATATTCACGAAGATATTCACGAATATCTGCAGCTGCGACGCTAATTCAGGCGACAAGGTCCTCTGGTGACTCGATGGGCATCTCATAGATGGCGCTTTTTAGCTGTCCCCAGAGAAAAAATCCAAGCAGGATAGATTGGGAGATCTGGGAGGCCACGCGACGGAATCACCATGACCAATCCATCTGTTCGGAAAGGCAATGTACAGGTAGTTCTGCATAATTCTGGTGTAATGTGCTGGCACTCCGTCATGCTGGAACCACATAATCACTCGATGATTTGCCGGTACAACACGTAGTATATCTGGCAGTACCTGCTGGAGGAAGGTGGAAGACCCAGGCCGTCCGACTCATCCGAGGATTTGAGTAGCTGGTTGGACGACCGGGAAAGGAAGCTAGCAGGTGCCGACTTCCAAGGACAGCGACCGCTCTGGAGGTTTATTAAAAATCCAGTTTTTTAAAGTTTAAGAATAAATTCGTACGACAGACAGTTTTACAGACAAGAAATACGGACATAACGAAGACAGGTACTGTAAACAGACACAAATATGGACACGAAACATTCAGAAAAACATCAAGGATAATAATAATGAGACATTGCACAACATGATATAGATGATGAAGTAAATACAAAATGACATGGGAGGCTGATAATAAAAGATGAAAGTGTTTTCAATTTAACAGTAGTGTTATCAGTTATCATATTTACAATTTAATATATACAAGTTTGTACAAACAAAAGCAGGAAAAGGGGAACAGCAGAGGAATCTTCATTGATCAGGAAAGTTAAAAGCAGTAAAGCCCGACGAACTTGTCAATTTACTTTATTGGAAATGTCTCTTGCAATGAGGACACAGTTCTTAAGATAAAAAATGGATTGACTGTTGCGGCTGACACTGGAAAACCAAGCCGCTTCATTTCCAGGAGCAGGTTTAGAAAGATGAAATTTCTTAGTTAAGGGGCAAGAGAAAACAAAGTGATCTACGTCGCCAAAAGAGTTGCATAAGCAGTTCGAGGATTTTTTATGTTTAAAATAGTATAAATAATCAAGAAAAGGACCATGACCAGTTAAAAAATAGATTAAGTATTTATTATGAATTTGGGTATTTACGTTAACTTTGGGGAGATAATTTAGAATTCTGGCTGGGTCATGAGTCCTAGGGGAGATATATTCATTAAGATACTTTTGCCAGTTTTGAAGTAAGAGATTTTTGCAAAAATTAGTTAAACGAGAATAGGGGAGAGGAACTGAAAAAGGGAAACCGGAGGAGGATGCTTCTTTAGCGTGGAAGTCCGCGACTTCATTTCCCAGAATGTCAGCATGGGCCTTGACCCAAATAAGATTAAAAAGGTGTTTAGAGCGAGAAGCAGAGTTTTTGATAGAGTTAATGTAGTTAGATTTGTTTTTAATTGATTTAAAGACCAGGATTGATGAAAGGCTATCCGAAAAAATATTTATTTTGGAGAAGTTATCAGTTGCCCAGTCAATGGCAAAGTTAATGGCCGCTATTTCTGCCTGAAAAACTGTGTTCCCATTGTCAAGTTTAAATTTAAAAACTTCTTCTAATTTATCATGATTAAATAAACAAGCAGAAAAGCCAACATTATCATCAAGTTTGGAGCCGTCGGTATAAAAATTTAGATGGGAGAAGGAGGAAGGATTAAGGGGTTTAAGGAGGACAATGCGGTTTGAGGGGGAAGAATTAGAGAGAGGACGATTAAAGTCGAAAGATGAGGGGGAGGGAAGGGAAGGATCAGAGAACGAATTGATACGAAGTTTCCAAAAAAGGAATTTTTTGTGAAGAATATCAATTAAAATGTGAACAGGGGGAATACCGGTAATGGAGAAAAGAGAAATGCTCGAGGTTGTTCTAAATCCGGCAGAGATTTTAAGAAGAAATATCCGTTGTAAAGAAATAAGGTTATTGATTGCTGGAGGAAGGTGAGGTACTTCTGTTCGTCTAGGCGGTCTGGTAACAGATGAATGACATGAAGGTGGGTGGCTTCAAGAGAGCCTAGCACATCGACCAAAGGTTTATTGTACTATAAAAATGGTAACAGATATGAGCCAATTAATTGGTCGTGGATAATCCTTGCCCACACATTCACAGAGAACCTTTGCTGGTGGCATCTGGAATGTGTAGCATGCGGATTTACTGTGCTCTCCATTTTGACGCGATGTTTCATCCATTCCAGAGAAAGTGCCCTCTCGCGGCTCGCCAGTTGCTTTCTGATCCCACATTGTATCATGCAAGTTGTTTATACTATAACCCCTTACAGTTCTGACCATCAGTTTATATACACTCTGTACATTTGCAAAAATACATATTGTAATGTTTTCATACTAAAAGGCAGTTTGTTGTACTAAAGGAAATACTGTAATAATAATTTCACCAACTTATCATTAGAATTTCAGAACACTGAAATAAATCACTATCAAGGTTTACAAAGAATTTTTATATGCAAAATTTTTTATAGCATCTTAATTTATACTAATTTTAATCATCTTAATCTATTTCTTTGATTTGGATAGAATATTTTAAAAATAAAATTGAATTTATAAAAATAATTCCACATGATTCTACAATTGCAAAACAAACAATAAACAGCAATTGAAACTTTTCTGTTGATTTGCAAGTTGCAAGAATCCCATATGGTGAGAATTATTTTCATTAGTCCTAAGACACTTAACTATTTATTGAATGTAGAATATTCCAAAGATCTGCACAAAACTTTGCACCAGGTATATTTGCAAAAATACATATTGTAATGTTTTCATACTAAAAGGCAGTTTGTTGTACTAAAGGAAATACTTTAATAATAATACCACCAACTTATCATAAGAATTTCAGAACACTGAAATAAATCACTATCAAGGTTTACAAAGAATTTTTATATGCAAAATTTTTTATAGCATCTTAATTTATACTAATTTTCTGAGACAGTCAATTTATGCATAAAAATGGTATGCTAAGTTACACAAAACTTGCTTTTTGGGGAAATAATGGCAATAGGAAGACTGTGTATAAAAAAAAAGTTACCCAGTTTACTAGATCATTTTATAACAAAAATGTGAATCAGACTATCTTGATCAAATGATTAGAATATTAAATATTGTAGATATCTTATTTTTTCAAAGCGTTAAATATACATATTTATGCACCTACATGCACACATATATATATACATATATATAAATTGCTTAAATCCACCAAGTATATGCTTCAATATAATTTTCAAGCAGTTTTATCAACAGAAGTAATTTAAGTCAAAGTGCTGGAAAACATAGTAGTGCATTGTATGCAAAACTAGGATTGATCAAAAAAATTAAACTGAAATAAAAATTCTTTGAACTAGCTTATTTTACAGAAAGAAATTATTCTCAACAAAAAGAGCAAAAAACAAGAATCAAATAAAAGAACACAACCAAAGAAAAGAACAAAAGGAGGTCATGCACGAAAGCTTTATACATATTTCAAATTACAAAAACAATATACATCCATTTAAAAATCACAACAAGAAAAAAATGAGAAATTAGCAGGTGCTACAAAGCAGGAAATTTTTCAAGGGGGAAAATATCTAAGATTTTCAAAATTAACCTTTTCCTAGGGATTCTACAGGAGATGATCGACTTCCATCCGTGCTATCAGCTGATGATGGTTCGTTTTGCAAATCAGCAATTTCATTCATGTTGGATTCTAACACATTGTCAGCACTCTTAAGAGGGGAGTCTATTAAGCAAATATTGTCTATAGCAGTTTCTGTGTTCGTTTCTGTTTTTATAACACCAGAATTTTCATCCGGAATAGTTTGAGCTTTTTTCGGAGCACTAGACATCAAGGAATTAGTCTCCGAATTTTGTATGTTAATTTCAGCGATAACCCGTGTCACTCCAGACTTTTCTGGTTGTTTGTCTGAGAGCTGAGAATGGACATCGATTTTTAAATCATCTAAAAATGAAGAAAAGAAGTACAATAAAAGTTATAACTGTTTTCTAACAACTAGTTCTTTTTTTACAACCATTGACAAGTTTTTACCTTTTTCCCATTCTATGTCATCAATTGATATCATTTCAGCTTTTCGGATTAAATCTGCTCGCTTTGCTTCAGCTTTTCGAAGTAAATGAACTCGGTAGAAATATCGTCTCCAAAACTCGAGATGAGACACTGATGTAGGAACCTAGAAATAATAAAAAAATCTGTGGTAAAATCTAGAAATTTTAACTGAGTGGAGCAAATTCAATTGAAAAGTATAACAGTAAAGATAAAGCATTTATCACGACACTCAAATATACATTAATACACATAATAAGTACATTATATTTTTTTTAAATGAGGGCTGAAGGACTATGATTCTTTGGATGTCACAGTTTGATATTGCAAAATGCAAATTAAATATCAAACATAGCAAATCAGTTCACAATCATAGAACCTACCTATAATTTCCAAATTTAGAATTATGTTCTTATTACAGATAACAGCAGTCATGGACTGATTTCATGCTTTTTATGTCATTTGAGCATAAGCATGGAATGAGTCATCTACCATTATCTGTAATGGGAGCATAACTAAATTTTGGGAGTGCCCCTCCATAGGTGAGTTCTGTGACTATGAATATGGCAATGGAAGCTTTGTACTTGAGATAAATTTGAAAGAAATCTTAAGCTGGGTATATGGTAATCAAAAGGAGAAGCTTGTCCAGTAGAAGGTATATGGGTGATGGCACGCTGCCACGACAGCAATCCTGGGCTACTCAGCACACCACTTGGCCTAATAGTGGCGTAAGGCACCACGGCTTAACACTCCCAAGTCCCACCCCTCTGGCCACTGCAAGGCACGGCCGGCAACAGAGGACCAAGGCTGAAACAAACATGAAACAAAGAAAGGAGCAATCACCACTCTCTACTTGCCGAGATTCAACCACTACTGGAAGAGATCATTTATTAACAAACAAAATATACAGAAAAATCCACTGCATAAGGCAAGCATGACAAAGCGCTACTATAAGTAGGGCAATGATTGTTGGGCTTGTACTTGATTGTTGGTATTGTAGGGATAGTACTGGAAATTGAACTGCCTGTTTAATTTCCAGGACATCCCGAAGGGAGAGATTTTTTTTTACCAGAGGCACTGTCAATTCCAACCATTAAACAAGTAAGGAGAAGAAGATGCAAGCAGATCAATTTAAAGTAATGAAATAGCTCAGACAACTAGATGAACAGTCAAATAACAATATAACAAAAGCTGAGATATAAAATTTTTGCAATACATATATGCAGGACAAGGCAATATGAAAAAGTGATAAAACACAACAGAATCCTGCAATATATTTACTAGTACACAAAGCATTACTTGACGCTATATTACAAGTATAAAGTAATGAGTATTTTCAATATAAAATACAACTTATACTTTGGTAACATTATTTTTCCTGTCTCTTTGGACATTCCTATAAACTTCTTGGTTAACCTTCACATTCTAAAATATACTGATGATATTATACGATTTTCTGACACACAGATTGGGCTTCAGTGCAAAATTAATTTTATACTTAATTATTTTATGAACCTAAAACTTAGGGTGAATCTAAAGACAACTAAAATTGTCATTTTGATAGTAAAGAATGTATCTCTACCCATTCAAAATGGTCCTGGAATAATATGACTTTAGAAGTTGTAAAGGATTACACCTATCTGGGAATTCTGTTTATCAGTAATGTGAAATTTGCTAAGTGCAGGGATTTATTTCTAAATAATAAAGCGACAAGTGCTGAATAGCAAAATCAATACCACAAAAGCTTGTTTTAAACTTTTGATTATCTGCTGATTACTGATTCTACTCTTTGCTGCCCCTGCATGGGCCTCTAATTATATGCAAAGCTTAAAAAAAAATTTAATCACTTTTTATCAAAAGAATTCTAGGCATTGAAAAATCTACTTTGGAATATATTTTACATCTTGAAATTGGGAGCTGCCACATATATTTTGAAATTTTGAATGAGAATTTTAAAACTTCCTGATATGCATTTTACAAAACTATGTTTTAATAAGACTATTTGAACTTTCCCCTGAGGTGACTTCAACTCTTAATTCCTTCCTTCAATTTCCAGCCTTTAATTACATATAAACCGTATAAAAAATCTTATCAGCTTTTATCAGAAGAATTCTAGGCATTGAAAAATCTTCTTTGGGATACATTTTGTGTCTTTAAACTGGGCACTACCACATATCGTTTATATGAATATTTTTAAATTTTGGATGAGCATTTTGAAATTTCCTGATACACGTTTTTCAAAACTGTGTTATAATAAGACTATTTGAACTTCCCCCTGAGGTGGCCTCAACTTCCAGTCTTTAATTATACACAAAACTTGGAAAAAAATCTAATCACTTTTCATCAAAAGAATTCTAGACATTGAAAAATCTATTTTGGGGCATATTTTGCATCTTAAAATTGGGCGCTGCCACACATATTTTGAAATTTTAAATGAGCATTTTGAAACTTCCTGATACACATTTTACAAAACTGTGTTTTAATAAGACTATTTGAACTTTCTCCTGAGGTGGCTTCAACTCTTAATTCCTTCCTTCAGAAACTTCCTGATACACATTTTACAAAACTGTGTTTTAATAAGACTATTTGAACTTTCCCCTGAGGTGACTTCAACTCTTAATTCCATCCTTCAATTTCCAGCCTTTAATTGCGTGTAAACCTTACAAAAAATCTAATCACTTTTTATCAAAAGAATTCTAGGCATTGAAAAATCTATTTTGGTATATATTTTGCATCTTGAAATTGGGCGCTGCCACATATATTTTGAAATTTTGAATGAGCATTTTGAAACTTCCTGATACACATTTTACAAAAGTGTTTTAATAAGACTATTTGAACTTTTCCCTGAGGTGGCTTCAACTCTTAATTCCTTCCTTCAATTTCCAGCCTTTAATTACGTGTAAACCTAATAAAAAATCTAATCACTTTTTATCAAAAGAATTCTAGGCATGGAAAAATCCTCTTTGGGATACATTTTGTGTCTACCACATATCGTTTATATGAATATTTTGAAATTTCCTGATAAACGTTTTTCAAAACTGTGTTATAATGAGACTACTTGAACTTTCCCCTGAGGTGGCTTCAAATTCCCAGCCTTTAATTATTTGCAAAGCTTACAAAAAAATCTAATCATTTTTTATCAAAAGAATTCTAGGCACTGAAAAATCTACTCTGGGATACATTTTGCATCTTGAAACTGGGTGCTGCTACATATATTTTGAAATTTTGAATATGCATTTTGAAACTTCCTGATATACATTTTACAAAACTGTGTTTTAATAAGACTATTCGAACTTTCCCCTGAGGTGGCTTCAACTCTTAATTCTTTCCTTCAATTTCCAGTCTTTAATTATGTGTAAACATAAAAAATCTAATCATTTTTTATCAGAAGAATTCTAGGCATTGAAAAATCTTCTTTGGGATACATTTTGTGCCTTGAAACTGGGTGCTACTACATATCATTTATATGAATATTTAAAAATTTTGTATGAGCATTTTGAAACTTCCTGACACATTTTTCAAAACTGTGTTATAATAAGACTATTTGAACTTTCCCCCAAGGTGGCTTCAACTTCCAGCCTTTAATTATATGCAAAGCTTAGAAAAAATCTAATCACTTTTTATCAAAAGAATTCTAGGCATTGAAAAATCTACGCTGGGATATATATTGCTATTTATAATTGGGTACTGCCACATATATTTTGAAATTTTGAATGAGCATTTTAAAACGCCATGATACATGTTTTACAAAACTATGCTATTACAATAGACTATTTAAACTTTCACCTGAGTTGGCTTCAACTCCTAATTCCTTCCTTTAACTTTTGGCCTCTAATTATATACAAAGCTTAAAAAAATTTAATCACTTTTTATCAAAAGAATTCTAGGCATTGAAAATTTTACTCTGGGATGCATTTTTTCACAATTTTGAATACACACATAAAATTATGAATTTACAGAAAGAAAAATCTTGTGCAATACATTAGCTACTAATGTAATAAAATTACAGAAGAAACACTTTACTCGCCTTATTGAAAAACATTTGTATTGTTGATTGATTTGTAGTGAAACTAATTAATTTTGACACAATATTTTCAATGTCATAAAATTAATTATTGTCATTACAGTCATAGGAAGATATTCTTATGTGCAATACATTTGTAACTTATGTCATAAAATTACAGAATAAACACTTTACTCTATTAAGAAAAAATTGTATTACTGATTGCTATGTAGTGAAACTAATTAATTTTGACACTATATTTTCAATATTATAAAATTAATTATATGATGTTGAACTAATTAATTTTGACACTCTCTGTTCAATATCATAAATTAAATTATAGTCATCACAAGATATTCCTCATTATTCCTAATGTTCTTCCAAGAATTTGAAGAGCCTAGTGAGATTCGTGGGTGGTGATACATTATTTTCCACTTCTTCCTCCTCTACTTTTAGTTTTCTTTTTTGGATTTTTGAATTGATATATGGAGGCACTCCTTCGGCTAAATCACAGAACATCAAAATTTAATGAACTTATCTGGAATAGTGGCAATGACTCTATTCTTTGTATATGACAAATTCGTGATGCTTCTGCACAGACATAGCAAGCTCAGAATGATTCAGAACATTATTAATTTGATAGCTATGCACTCCGTGCTGTTGTAAGTAGCACTATTAATTCATGTTTACAAATAAAGTTATATTTTATATATATCCTTTTCAGAAAAATTTTTCACATTGCACATTTGCTATAGATAAAACAATGTCTTTTACATTTGTTCTGATGATATCAATATATTTTCATTGATGTTGACTCAGTTTCAAAATTCTTCTTCAAGCTCATTATCATTGCGTGTGTCTTCCTGCTCCTGCAGAATGCTGCTCACTGTTTCAACTGTTGACTGGTTCTATTTATAAAATTTTGATTATTTTTAAACAATTTGAGAATTGTTATTGTAGTAACAATGTTTCATGAATTTACTAATACATGAAAGACATCAAAGAGGCTGAATTATTTTGCTATATCATTAGCAATAGGTTATGGTATATCCTTGATTTTTATCAACAATTTTCATTTTGATGTGCAAAATGGAGAGAGCAAATAATAAAAAGCAAGAATTGAGTAGCGAATTTTCAAGAGAAACAGAATAATTTGATTTATTAATCCTGCGGTTTCCATTGAAATATAAGGCAGATTTTTCTTTTCTTTTTTTTTTTTGTAAAAGTGTGATTCTGTTCCACTTTTCATGATTTGATTCATAAAAACAGTTGATTCAATTAAGCATGATTCAAACAATCGGAAGCCACTGTAATTGAATTAGCAATTTTTATATAAATTATTTATATTACTTTTTACATGCATATGCAATGTCAAGAACATATTTTAAGTGATATTTTAAAAGATGACATGAATTCAATAAATAGAAACAGTGCAGTTTGTTTTCACAATACAATATTAACAGAATACAAAATACACCATTATAATGACACACCACTGCATCAGGGCGCGGTAGCCCATTGGTTAGCGCGCCGGAGTTGCACTCGGTAGGCCCGGGTTCGAATCCAGCCGCTGCCAAAACTGCCGCCGTGTTCACGCGGAGTACGATCACGTTAAACATGTGGGTCCGTAAGTCCTTCCGAGAGGTTGGTGGTAGGGGAAGGAGGGTACGGTCCCTGTGGATGCCTCCCCCACTGGGTTCCGGTCTAAATTGGGTGGCACTTCCCGGCCGTCCAAACAGTTACCTTACACCTTTCTGGTAGGTCGGACGGTCTGGGTCTCAACAACAACAACACCACTGCATCAACAAAACTCAAAAGCACCTTTCCATGAGTATTTAAAAGATTTCACATATTTATATGTAATTACAGAACATGCACCTGAACCTTTGCATAATGCAGCAATCTAGTCTACGACAGACAATGCATACATTTTATTTAATGCAAAATACACAGCTATATCTACAAAAGTATGAGGTAATAATTTTGTTTTCTTAGAATGGAAAAAACAAGCTAAACAAATACTAGAACCAATATTTGATGATAGGTGACATGATATTAAATACTACAGGGATGGACAAACTCCAGGCACCAAGTCTCTGTGGTGCCTAAAAAATTAGTAGTGGTGACTAAAAGGTTGGCTGATTGGCAAAAGAAAATAGTCAATCAATAAACAATTAACTCTTGAACTGAGCGAAAAGAAAGAATGCTAAAATTATTTTGCTCCTCTTAAATTTAAATTTGAAATGATCAATGCTTTCAAATATTAAGTATTATTTTAAAAAATTAAAACTTATTATTATTAAATATCACTGTTAACCTTCATGCATTATATCATTGTAACTATTTATCATAAGTGCTCTCCAACATATATCATCAAAATGCAAAATAATGTAAATTAAAATCTGGCTAACTTATTGATCTAGTTTCTAGATTGAGTAAAAATCTGTTCAGTCCTCATTATGTAAGGATTTCCTTCTACCACAACTTTAGAACAGACTGTTTGCAACCTTCTCATGGACTGGTGGTGTAATTCAAAATACATTATTTTTCTCAATTAATCTTAAGAGAAAGAATGTCAAAATTCTAAATAAATTAAAATATGTATCTATATTAACAAACAGCATAATTTCAAGTGTGGGTAATTTACGAATGTTATTATTGTTTGCCGAATGGCAGCAAGCATACGCACATGTTCAACAATTTGGGTTTGCTTACGTTATTCACTTTTAATGAAGTCAGAAATTACATTATTTTAAAATACTTTTTTGCAATAATAACACATTATACATAATATTTTGTGTCATTTTATAACTTT
This sequence comes from Amaurobius ferox, assembly GCA_951213105.1. NCBI lineage: Eukaryota > Metazoa > Arthropoda > Arachnida > Araneae > Amaurobiidae > Amaurobius > Amaurobius ferox. Next base: position 6,450,014 of record OX578147.1, read on the forward strand.
CAGCTGATTAAATATTAAACCAGAGTAAAAATTCTATAACTGAACAACCTAACACTGAACGGCCCAACACTGAAGATTCTCTATAAGCTTACGGTTAGGCCTAACTAATATTTAGTGCTTATATAACTAATATTTAGTGCTATTATTCTCCAGTCACTTGAGGAAGAGAATATCAAAACCGTTTAATGAGATAGTATTTAGTAGTTTTACTATGGTAAATAATACTATTATTTAATATAGTTAATATAAATAATACTATATATTTAATATAGTTATTGACTGGCTCATGGAAAACACCATCAAAGACAAGAGAAGAGGCAGTAGGTGGAACTTTGCATCAGTTTGGGAAGATTTAGATTTTGCAGATGACATTGTTCTTTTGGCCTCTAGATTTTGTGATCTACAACAGAAAACTAATGGCCTTAACAAGTTTGCTAAAACTACTGGTTTACAAATCAATAAAAGTAAAACAAAAGTCTTAAGAATTAATAAAAAACTTCTGAAACTGTAAAACTAGATGATGAGCCCATTGAAGATGTAAATAGCTTTACTTACCTTGGAGTACTGGTGAGCAAGGAGGATGGAACAGATGAAGAAGTCAGAATAAGAATTGCAAAAGCTCAAAATTGTTTTAGAAAACTAAATAAAGTATGGAGAGCTACTAACCTTAATTTAAAAACCAATATCAACCTTTTTAATTCCTTAGTGTAGAGGGTTTTATTGTATGGAGCTGAAACATGAAAATTAACAAGGGGCCAATGCAACAAGTTGAAAGCCTGCAGACTAAACGTCTGAGGAAAATTTTGGGAGTATTTTGGCCTTATATTATTACTAATAACAAACTCTACAAGAGTACTGGACAGAAAGCAATAGAGATCGAAATAAAAAACTGTAGATGGAAATGGACTGGACATGTCTTAAGAATGTCACAGCAGCCGTCCAAATGGTTGCTCGCGTCCTTTGGATGAGTCGGACGGTCTGGGTCTTCTACAGCATAACATCCCTGCTGTGACACTTACTTGGGTGCCCGAGGGAAAAAGATCTCAGGGTTGATCCAAGCTAACTTAGAGGAGACTAATAGAACAAGAGAGAAATCTAATTGGGATGGGCGCACTGGTCAGAAGCAAGGACTGTGGCACAGGATCGACCAGTGTGGCGACGCAAGCTGAAGGCCTTATGTGCCACTAGGCACGATGAGTGATGATGATGAAAGATGAAATAATGAAAAAGAAACTAGTGGACTCTCTGCAGTGCAAGAGAATATTTAATTGCCTAATCACATTATTAAAGCAAAAATAATTTTAAAATTAGAATTAACCTTAATGATTAATCAAAATAAGAAAATAAGCTAGTTTAGTCAATATAATATGTAATAATATTAAGGGATGGAGATAAGATGAAAAAGATGTGTACTCTCAGTAAAGCACAAGATTAAAAACTGAATTGTGCAATTACATTATCTATGTGAGAAATAATTTGGTTTAATAAAGCAGTTTTTCATTTTTACCTGCACTATAAAAATAAAATTGTTTTATTGCTCCGATATGAAATAATTAGAAAATGAAAATGGATACATGTGGATACCCATCTATGTTTCATATACTTTTGGACTCTTACAATGCATGGGAATATAAACTTAATTGTGCAAAATCGATCATTTCAAATTCAATAATACACAAACTTATGGGGTGATCACCATACTTCATAATGAAATACGGTAATTCCCCCCATAAATGCATACATTTTATGGAAAAAATCATAAAAGTGAACACTAGAAAAAGGTATCTAGGATATTGGAAGGCACACATGGTCCACTACACCAAATCCTGTATAGGGTTTTTTTCACAAAAGTATTTTTGAATTAGGGATTTTTTTTTAGATATGGTTAAAAAAAAACTAGGAAATTTTGCCTTACAGCTCTCCCCCCTCAAAAAGGCTCCTGACTTTTTGGTTAACATGGATGAAAAGAGGAATAATGATGCTGGAAAATAAACTGGCCTATACACTATAAAAAAATTGATCTTTTCCAAAGAAAATAAGGAACATGTGGAATTGGATAAGTTTTTTAAACTTTGGATGAACTGGAGCAATTGGCAACCCTGCTGATTCATAATTAAATATTTTAGAAAACTCTACTCTTATTTACTGACTGCCTAAAAATAATAATTTAATGTCAAAATGCACAAATTAAAAAAAAAGAAATTAAAGCAATTTTATTGAATGTAGAAGCAAATGAAAAAAAAAATTGAATTTACCAATTTGTCATATAAGTCTTGAACTTCAGGGCAGCTTATAATTATATTTGTCATTTCATCTTGAAATTCACTTATATCAAATGATTCTAACCAACTTTCATAAACTTCTGGTGGACCCTCGGGTTCATGACAAAATGTTTTAGGGTCTTTTCTTATCATGTATAGCTGGGTCTATGAAAGAAAGACAATCAAAATAAACAAAGTAACAAAATCAACTTAAAGTATTAAATTAAAATATCTCACTCTCTGTATATATATATATATATATATAATTGAAGAATTTTTATTTTACTTGTATTATATATACCTGAGAATGATTATTAATAGAAAATGTTCTGTATAGCAAAAGTGAAAGGAAGATGGACTGAAATGTAAATGTGATATCAAAAGGACTATACGACAAGCTGTTTAAAATTTTAAAAAGAACATTATAAGAAAACATTATAAATAAAACAGGTACTAAATTGGTATAAAATACCCCTTTTTCCCTGTTCCATAAATAAGTTAAAAAATGGAATAAGAATTGCATGTGGTAAAGATGGGTAAAAAATTTTTTTTGTAACTACACATTTAGATGAAAGTATTTTTAAAAATCATATACATAATGCAGGTATGCAGGTACTTAAGGTACTAATCCCCTTTTACCTTGCATAAACATACATGGTGTAAATGCAAGAATCGTGTGTAAGATGAAAAGTTGCAAAACAGAAACATTGCTTTGCACGATGAGCTAGGCCTTTTCTAGTTCCTAAAAATAATTTGACATTGAATAAATTGAATAAAGTGAAAAGCATTTCCGAAACCATGTACGTTATCAAGGGCCATACATGTTTCGTTAATGCAGATTCTATGTTTCTGTGTGCATTACTGTAAATTGTATTACAGAAATAATGCACATGGCCCGACGTAAAAGAAAATGTAAATTGGATCAGATATATAAGAAATCAAATATAATAATCAAATATACCAGCGTGTGGCTAAGTATTTATAGGAGAATACAATGTAATGAAAAGGTATAAGAATATAATAATATAAATGTATTTACCCCTTGTGCTGCTTAACAGTATAGATTAATTGATATTGACTAAGCATTTTAACTCAAAACAGGGTTACAGTTAATTCTATATACTAAGATTTCAACTGTTGAAAGTGAAACATGGAGATGAAAAATTATTTAAAATTGTTTGAGAATGATCTGTTAATATGTTGCTGCAATTGTAGCAAGGTGTTGAACTAACAATTAAAATGTGTTTTAATAAATGAAAAAATAAGGTTTGGCAGATAGGTATTTTGGATAGTGGTGTTTATGAATTTAAAAAGATGTTCTTTGTAGTAATATGGTGTACATAACATTTTTATTTTTAATAACTGGTTATTAATAATATTTTTATATACTGATTTCGAAAGATTGGATTAATAATGTTGAAGTTTATTTACTTTGAAGTTATAAGTTTCTGTTTTGTCATATATTTTAAATTTTAATGTGTCTGTATTTTGAATTTTTAAACTAACATCTAGATAATTGATCCAGTTTGATACATTTTTAATTAGTTGTAGATTAGGAGGATAAAAATTAAAGTTTAATATAGGTGCTTCATTAATAATTCCAATAATAATTAGATCATTAATAAATCTGTAGATGATATGACTGTTGAAAGGGTACTAAATTTCATAAAAATGTAGATAAAGGTTGGCCAGTATGGTGGATGAGATTCCTTCCTGTGGTATTCCCTTATTTAATTTGTATATGCAATTTCCTTGAGATAGATACTGTTTGAACAAAATGAATATTAATAATGTTTTGAATTTTGGAAAAGAGATGTTTTTTGATTGAGTAAATTGTTCATATAAATTTAGTATGACTTTCAATAAATCAATATCAATGTTATTAAAGAGGTCTTTGAAATCAAAAGTTTTAATCATGATTGTAAGGTAGTTGTTTTAGGTTATTAATCAGTTCTAAACTATTTTTGATTATATGTGTTTGTTGTGTAGTAAAATGATCATATATATTCAATTATATATATATATATATATATATATATATATACACAATACAGTAACCATCTAGCAGATTTATTTCGATAGTGTAGGGCTGAATCATATCCAGTTAATTTTGTTAAATATCACTTTAGAAATTTTGAATACTATTTATAATATTTTATTTATTGTTTTAGTCTAGTTTGAAATTGCTATTGTATACTTTAAACATTAAAATATTCTTTGAGATTTTATTGTCTTAGTAATAAGTTATGGATACATGTTATATAATTGTTAATTATTAATCATTACTTATTATATTGCGTAAACATATTTTTCTTTATTTTTATTTCTATCTTTATATCTCTAATTTTTGGGTTTGAAACATATAAATTTGTATAGTCCATTAGTTGAACATGCAGAGTATTTCCTATAATTCACAACAGATGGCGCTCTCTAGTACTCTTTCCTAATACTTTATTTAGTGCAACGAAATATCTGTCCTGTATAATGGTGATGAAAGGTATGACTTTAATTCTATTTCAATCATTGTAGATTGTTGGTTAGATTGCTTATATGTATGTTTTATGCACTTTAATAATATTCCTTCCAATTTCCTTTTGTTATTTTTTGTTATTTTCATTTATGTTATTGTCTGGAAATGTGTCGGATCTTTTGACGATGTTTCGGCCATGTGGCTGTATCGTTGAGCGAAACACATTTGGAACCTCTGTGGATGCAAAGATCCTTGATAAGCTGGATCCACAGAGCTTCTATCCAATTTCATATTTTCGGATTGTATCTTTTCTCTTATTTTGTTATTTTGTAATTTTAATATTTTGAGCCTCCAGATTTTGTTAATCCTTTGTTGTTTGAACTTGATTTGTATGCATCGCTCTTGAATGTTGATAAATTAATGTGTATTATTGATAATTAAATTTAAGATCATTTTGTCTTTTATGGTAGCATTGCTTTCCTTTTGTCTTATATTTCCTTTCATATCATCTTTACTTAATTTTCCTCCGTATTGTTTTTGAACCAGGGTATGACACTGATCATGTTTTAAATTAGTCTAACTATTTTTATTTTATTTATAATTTTATCTTTTTATATAAATATATATATATATATATATATATATATATATATATATATATATAATTGAATTGAAATCATCATTGATTATCATTGAAATTGGGCTGGTGCTGTTCTGTTCTCTTATCGGCATTATGGACGTGAATTTGCTTCTATGGTGATGATGTTAATATTTCTTGAATTTTTTATTATTACATATTTCTAATATATATATATATATACACACACACACACACAGATATATATATATATATATATATATATATATATATAATTGAAAATTTGCCTGTTTCACACACAAATCCAGTTTTCAACTGATTATTTTTTCAAATTTGGTATGGTTATTTTTTACTTCACTGCAAGTAACCCCATCCATGTTTCAATTTTTTAATACTGGAAGTTGCCAAGATATAATTAAAAAGAACAAAATTAAAGTTTTCATAGAAATATATTTTCTGTTTTAATTGTCTCATATTCTTTGATTTCATTATCTTTGTTTATAAGATTATATTTATTATATACAGATATTAGACCCCCCCCCCCCTATCACCCAAGTCATTATGATCCTGTTTCATTTTTGCTTCGTTCATTATGTTTTGCATTTATCACAATCTGTTATTTTTATATTTTTGTTATTTTTATATGTAGATTACATTTTTTTATTCCTACTATGCTATCCATATTATATTTTGTACTTTTACTTGCTTTATTCCCTTTCCTCTGCGCAATCTCATTGATTTATTCACCATTTGGATTTTTTTTGTCAAGCAGAATGGTATCTCTATTATTTTAGTTATTTTTAACATATGTTGACTTTTTGTGTAACTTCCAAGTAACTCTGAACTTCATGTATAGTTGAAATTGCATTATCCTCAGAAGTTTGCTTGAAAGACTTTCCAATAGTAACTCTATTATTCAAATCTAAATGCAAACAATTTCTCCATAGCTGCTTTTTTCTTACTCAGCAATTAACATTTCCTAATTTACAGTACAATCAAGATTTTGCTAATCTGACATCACATTCGCTTTGTACTCCTTTATTCAATCATAGTTTATCCTACTGCTTAGAGATAGAATGACCAAAATGTTTAATAGCTAAAGATGCTGCAACATAAATTGCTAAATACTACTTTTATTTAATACTATAGGGCTGAATATCTAATAATTGTAAACTTTGTATCCCTTGAATTTAAAACAATAATAATGATAAATACGATGGACATTTTTTGCAATATTTGAATATTATCTGTTCTACATATTTTTCAACCAAAATGTACTTTTTTTAAATTATTAAATGCAGTTTTGACTTCATAAAAATGCAAATTTATCATTTCTGTCACTATCGCCCAGTGGCAAGTTGAGTTTTCAGCTTCTAATTACATAAGTAAAAACTTAAATATTGGAAACAAAATTGGTGAAGAAATTATAATTTTCACCTGAAAAAAAAAACCCTTCTTCATATAAGTTTTATTGACATTAACAGCAAAATATAGCTGTTTACATTTAATTTCATTTCAATATGAAATCATGCAAATAAAAATATAAGGGTTTCAATTTCTACAGTCTGTTTCAAAATTATAAGACCACTCAAAATTCCACCCTTTCTCAACAAAGACAACATTGAATGTGAATTTCAAAGAAGGTGCATGAAATGAAACAATTTTGCAGTGTTGATTTAGTTTAAAAAAAAAAAACAGATTGAATATTATTTTCGCGCCAAACGATTTTTCGAAATCACGGTGTTACATAATTATAAGGCCACTTTAGATTTTCTAATAATGCAGACTATTTTTGTTTAACTTCGGAGTTTAACTGTAACCTAAACCATCTGGAAAGGTTGGAAAGAAGGAAAAAAAGTAGAAATTCAGAATTGAACTGTTTGATTCGTTGGATTATTAAAATGCCTCATGGAAGTGATTTGCCTGAAGTAGAAGTGCGAAAAGTTTGGTTCTACAATGGAAAAGAAAAGTCAGAACGTGAAATAAGTAAGATTCTTAATCGTTCTAAAATGGCTATTCACAATTTTTTGAGTAAAAAAGAATTGTATGGAAAGCAGAAAAATCTGGCCGCAAAAAGCAGTTATCACCTCGTAATAATAGACAAATTTTCCAGCTTGCAACAAAAAACTACCAGTCCACTTAAAAAATAGCACAGCAGACAAGTAAACAAGTGTCTCATGTAACTGTGTTGCAAAGTTTAAAATCGAATGCTGATGTTAAACTTCAGAAACTAAGAAGCAAACCACGACTTCTTAAACATCATAAAGAAGCACGTCTGAAGTGGGCAAAGAATGTCATGTCCTGGAACTCTACATGGAAAAATATAATATTTTCGGACGAGAAAAAATTTAACTTAGACGGTCCGGACGGCAATAACTACTACTAGCATGACTTAAGACAAGAGCCTCGTGAGTACTTCAGTAGGCAGATGGGAGGCGGTTCCATTATGGTGTGGGGCACTTTCTCATATGCAGGAAAATGCGATCTGCAAAGAGTTTATGACAAAATGAATTCGGACAGTTATCAAAAAATGTTATACGGAAGTCTGAAACCCTTCGAGCCACTTTTAGGAGGGCCAAAATGGAAGTTCCAACAAGATAATGCTCCCAGTCATGCATCTAAATCAACAAAAGCATGGCTCAAAAGAGAAAAGATTAATGCTATATTTTGGCCGAGCCTTAGCCCTGACCTAAACCTCATAGAAAACCTGTGGGGTTATTTGTCTCGCCAAGTATACGAAAACAACAAACAATATCATTCAGCATATGAGTTGGAAATCGCCATTGAGGAGAAATGGGACAATATTCCGGAATCTGTCTTTAAAAATTTAATTAAATCGATGCCAAATTGTGTGTTTCAAGTTATTCAGAAAAATGGTGGAGCAACAACTTACTAAATTTGCTAAAACTTTCTTTTCCCACATGTGGTCTTATAATTTTGTAACAGGTATTTGTGCCACATTTTGTTATATTGCTGTTATATTTTTTTTCTAAATGAATTTTGTACATGTAAGTTGCTAAATTTTATTTAAAACTTGTTCTGACATGGAGTAGTTTTGATTTTGAATAAAAAAATATTTCATTAATTACCTAAATAACAAAAAGTCTCGTGGTCTTATACTTTTGTAACAGACTGTAAAAGATCTGATACTAAATATAAAAAAATATGCTTTTTTTTTAAATATTTTGTTAATAGTTTAACATACCTGAGTACAGAGTGTATATTTCTGAAGTACTGGAAACATTTAAAATGAACAGTTAACTAAATTTTACTGCTGGGCTAGGGCTGTTACTAATGACGTGTGCTACTACTGAATTTCAATTTACATGTACTGTAATATGAATAACATCATGGTATGGTATTTGAATGTAGATTTGAATCAGTGGAAATAAATTATGTTTCCTAAATTTATCAGAAGTAAGTAAATATCTAGGAAAAGTCATGCGCTGGGCATAGTAGAACTTTTATTTCACTGATGGTATAAAGGTTTACAGTCTTTAAAATCAAAAACTTTGAGATTTTCAATCAAATTAAGAGAAGTTTTCAATAGTACTGGTACATTTGCTAGTATAATATATTCTAGACTATTTTAAGAAGACAAAAAATTAGAATCAAAATTCTTTTAAGTATGCCAAGATAGCATATAGTTGAACACAGACCTGATTTTGAGTAAATAAGACTGATCAAACTATCATTTAAAAAAGTATGAAGATAGCTTTATAATTTCCAAATTGATAAAAAAAGTTTATAATATTTTATTTTGAAAGATTATGGATTCTTAAAACTCTCAAAGAATGAGGGTATGCTCTAAAAATTCATAGAATATTTCTGTTCTTTCAAAATTTTTATGTCATAAATATTCTTTAATATTATAATGAAATTTGAATATTTTAAAGTAATTGAAATTAAATTAATGTTGAGAATATTTTTCATTTTAGTTTTAATCAAAATGGTTCTTACATGTACAACACTGACAGAGAGTCAATTATAACCTAGAGCATTCTAACTTAAATATAAATTGATTTAATTAAAATATTCTTTTTATGACTAGCTAGGAATCAAAATAGCACATAAAATAAACTCTTTGCTATTTAGTTTAGATAAATATCAGCATTTTCATGACTTTAAGTACACTGTGTTTTTATGTGCAACTTGGGCATATTTTATTAATTTATAAATTATTTAAATTTATATTTTGTGATCTTAATTGATGACACAGAGAAAGGGCAAGGGTCAGCAATGTTTAACTAACAGTGTGCACTTATCCGAAACTTGATCAAGGAACACAACAGCATTATAGTGCTTAGTAACATTAAGTTGTGGGCTTTTACTTTAATGTAGTGTTGTCCAATGTGCGGTTTTCCTGATGGCAGTACCACGTTAAACATGTGGGTCCGAAAGTCCTTCCGAGAGGTTGGTGGTAGGGGAAGGAGGGTACGGTCCCTGTGGATGCCTCCCCCACTGGGTTCCGGTCTAAATTGGGTGGCACTTCCCGACCATCCAAACAGTTACCTTACACCTTTCTGGTAGGTCGGACGGTCTGGGTTTCAACAACAACAACACTACCTGAGACATGTGTAAAACTCTCTGGTGAAAGACACCTTTCTTTCTTCGAAATGAAGTGGTTACTTCGTTTTATAATATTGAAGAAAAAGTTTTGTTTCTGAAACCAGTTGTTAGCTTTCATCAATTAAGTGCTGCACTTAACAAAGTTTTATTTATTTAACATTTTTTTTCAGCAGTTTGATCATAAGTATTTTATATGACAATTATTTTAGATTAGCAATGATTTCATGATAATAAGAAAGATGAAAATAAAGGAAAAAATAGGCTAGCTCTAAGAAAAGTTTCAGACAAGAAACCAAATAAGTTACATAATTTAAGGGTGAAGAATTATGTAACTAAAAAAGTTCAAAAACATAATTACTACATTAAAGGATTGCGAAAAACAAAAACATGAATTTTAAAAAATGCACAATATAATTATGAAATAAGAAAAAAAAATTCCATACAGATAAAAAAAGTCATAGCAATTTACAAAAATAATATAGTTAGTATCATAAACTAAGAAAATTTATAAAATTCCCCCAACAAATATGAAAATAAAAATTTAGAAAATGATTTTACTTACTTGCCACCAATCCATAGGTACTAGTTCAGAATCTTTCACCATCATAAGTTCCCCGTCTTCTATTTCTCGTTGTGGTGCAAATACATCTGTGATTGTTCCTAACACTGATGTAAAAGATTGCCGAGCTTTGTCAGCTACGGCTTCAGCTGAATCAACCTAAAAAATTATGTTCTAGTTTAATAAAATTTAAATGATTTGCTTCATCAAAAATAATATGTTATTAGAGTAGGGCAGTGATTCCCAACCATTTTTGTTTGAAGGAAGCTTTGATACATTTTTCAAACTCTCGGGAAACTCTTAACTGGTTGACAAATATTTGGTTCAACAGGTGTAAGTTATAAAATATATATGTAAAGCAATAGGGTTAAAAAAAAATAACCAACCTATACTTTTAAATAAAATATTACAAGTCTTTGTTACCTTTTTTCTAATTATTAATTACTGTTAATAAAACATGACTAACTTTTCGACTTTATATTTGGTTTATTGGTTATAAACAAACATGTATATATTTTTTATGATTTTGTGTTAATAAAATAATCATGTTAAAACTTTAATTTTAATTATTTTACTTAATTACAAAAATGTTGGCGAGTTGCACTTTTTTGCAAGCTTTTTCGAATTCTCACACAATGCTGCACATGGGTTCACAAACCCTAATATCCCGCAAAACCTTGATTGGGAATCTGACATGTAGGGGATAATTTTTTCTATGGATTTAGAGATTCTATCTATCATTTATATACAAAAATTATACAAAATCACAAGAAAATAGTATTTTAAGACTGCAACAATAAATGATTTTACAATTTTTTAAATGATACCAATAGATCTAAAAAGTATATTATATTTATCAAAAATGTCCATTATAATGAAAATAGATTAAACAAGGACCTGATTAACTAAATTCTAAATTGCTTTTAAGAAGTCCAGACTTTTCAGATTTCATTGCTTAAAAAAAACCTTACGAATTAAAATGTTCTTTTAAATATTTGGAACATTTTTTATGTTTTCTTTATGGAAATTAACATATTCTTTCTCTACCTCTATAAACATATTTGATAATCCAATATCATTAAATGCCAATGTATTATTATTATTGTACATATATACATAGTCATAAAAAGCATATTATTATTATTATTTTATTTATTTTTTAAATCCCCATATAGGCAAATTCAGGATTGTGATAATGTATTTTTATCTTGAAGGAACCCCCAAAACTAGTTGATACTTTTTAATCAACATGTATGCTTTTAACTAATGAAATATTTATTTTTAAAGATCAACTCTGGTATGCTAGTAGCTATTAAATCAAGAGGAAACTTTATTAAAAAAATTATGTACCTTTAATATCAGTTATTATAAAAATACAAATAGCATATCAACTTAAACAAGCATATATTAATGCATTATTTTGGTTACAAAATAAGAAAAGGGAGTAAACTATTTATATACAGCAGTTGCGAGTAAAATTCTACTTCAAATTCAAGTATCATTCAGAAAACACCTATATGTGTAATATATTAATTGTGATACAGATCCCTAATTCTCTTCACTGATCATCAGCCTTAAACTACGAGATATATCTGGTGGTCATTTTTAAAAGCATATGTGGAAATGAGGATTGCTATAGCTTAAATTATGATTTTAAAGTTTAGTAGCCACTAGTTGGTAGATTCCACATTTATACTAGCCAATATTGACTCATTACAAGGCACTGATTTAAGCAAAATTTCTATAATTTAAATGCAATTGTATACCACACACAGGGTGTCTACATTATAAAACATTTGCGAGCATGTTACTGAAAGTTTCAGGGGAATCAGTTGTCTGTATTGGAGAGTAAAGTTCCTGATAGTTATGATAACTAATATATATATATATATATATATATATATATATATATATATATATATATATATATATATACACACACACAAGGTGCCCCAAAAACATTGACCTTGACTTTTATTCCTTAAATATTGATCTTAGACATATATAATAAATTACAGCGTTGGGTAAAAAAAGGTACAGAATTTTATGAAATCAATTAAAATTTTCAAGAGAATTAAATTTTTATACGGCCCCCGTACAAAAACATTTCCAATGAGTAAAATGTGCCCCATACACTTATAAGGTGATGTACAAAATTTCAGCATTTTATCATAAAAAGTCCCAGATATATGAAAAGACAAAATTGCTGACTTAAACCTCTTTTCGATGCATCGACGTGGGTTCTCAGAGGGGAAAAATCATGTTGGCAGATCGTGTTTCAGGGGTCATACACAAATTATGAAAGAAAACAATGATTACATAAATAAATAATAATTTTGCTATTTATTGGTACAAAAGTATCTACACTGTGTAGAAATAATTATTTTACACAAAGATTACAAAGCTTCTTCAAAATGTTTTCCATCCGTGCCAAAAATCCATTAAAAATAAGAGGCAGATATTATTTGCTTATGGTGCATTTCTGCATTGCGCTATTTGCACTCTTGCTGTAAACATTTACATTTTAATTTGTGATTAATCCCTCACCAACTTTGTTTAAACATATCTCTGGGACTTTTTATGATAAAATGCTAAAATTTTGTACATCCCCTTATTAGTGTATGGGACACATTTTACTCATTGGCAATGTTTTTGTACGGGGACCATATAAAAATTTAAATTTTGTATTTCTTCATTTAATCCCCTGAAAATATTTATCGATTTTATAAAATTCTGTACCTTTTTTTTACACAACTTTGTAATTTATTATATATGTCCAAGATCAATATTTCAGGAATAAAAGCCGAGGTCAATGTTTTTTGGGACACCCTGTATATATATATATATATATATAAATAAAAATTGAAGGATTTTAATCGAAAATTATGCATAAACTACTGTATGTACAAAAAAAACCCATCTCTAGCATATCTGTTACAAATGAGTAACTATAGGCCAAGACTAAGGATAAGGATAGAAGGTAACATATCACTATAATGGAAAGGGGGATGAGAAGAATAATAGGATTCAAAAATCACAATTAAAGTATATAAAAGTAAATAAAAATAAAACTCGGCAATATGAGAATAGGCAATAATAAACAGCTCAGGATAAGAGATTAAGAATAGAGAACAAGCAATTGAAACTACACAAAAAATGGCGGTTAGTTCGAAATTGCATTCTCATCAGGACAGCCATACAATTCGAATTAAAACCGATATAATAGCCAGTTTCTGACAATGGCGATAGTATTTAACTATAAACACCATTGGAACTGTCTACTGGCTAGTGGAAGGAGAAAATAAATCAATTGAATTATACAATTCTGAAAAACAATACCTCCTTGTACAGAAATGGGAAAAAACGAGCATAGCACCACCACGTGTAAGATAAACTAGTGACTGAGCATTTCACCTCACTTCGTCAATGCGAGTGGGCACCGGAATGAATACAATTGAACGATTCATAATATGTATGGAGACTTTCAAAAATAGTAATCAGTATAGGACTCAGGACAAGAGGAAAATAGTCATTCGAAAATAGTAAACAGTATTAGACTCAGGCCAAGTGGTAAGTGAGTTGATAAGAAAGGGTGAATTTTCAAAAAAGAGTTAACCAATCATAGATAAATAATGCATGTGTAAAATTATTACGTGGTATATTTGAAATTATTAATAATATTATTTACAAATACTTCCGGATATTGGTAATTTTGACAAATGCGTTTAAGTTTATTGATGTGTAGAAAGTGAAACTGAGGATCAGAAAGACGATGTATTCGAAATAGCTGGTTTAAAATGATGTTTCTAAACAATTGAATAGAATTACAAGATTGATATGATAGCAGCTTTATGATAGAGAAGTTGTAAGAATCTTTTTTATCATATAGATTGGTGATAACATGATTATTGAGGGTATCTAATTTTAGGTCTAAAAAATTAACAGTTTGACTAACGCATGGCTCATTAGGAATTAATTCTAGGTTAGACGGGTAAAAATCAATATTAATGGGATAGGAATTATCAATGATAATACAAATTAAGTCGTCAACATATCTATATATAATATATGAATTAGAGTTAAAATGACATTCATGATAATAAAGATATAAGTTAGCGAGTATACTACTACTACAGCCACCTTGTGGTACACCAGATGTTTGTAAATAAATGTTATTACCTTGGATAATATAATTGTTGTATAACACAAAGTGCAAGAGCATAGGAAAATTTTTGACATTAAAAGCAACATGATTGGATGATATATAGTCATGATAAAGAGAGATAATAACTTTATGTAAATCTTTAATGACAATATTATTAAATAGGTCTTTAAAATCAAAGGTTTGGAAACCAAGAATTTGTGGAAACTTGCTAAGGTGATTAACTAAATCAAAACTATTGTTCAAAATGAAATATCCTGAATTCCTGAATTTAAGAGATTCATTAATTCGATTTAAACAGTTAAGCAAGTACTTACTAGCTGTAGTGGTAAAGGTATTATGTCCACAAGTGACTGTTCTAAAACTGAGAGGTGATTTGTGGAATTTAGGAACCAAAGTAACATAAGGAAATTTAAAATACTTACAATTAATATTTAATTGTGTATATAATTTTAGCATTTTAGTTTTGATTTGGATAGACTGATTATTAATGGGTTTAAAAATTTGATTATTTTTTAAGTAATTCTGTAACAGAGAAACATAATATTTTTTACAAATGATGGCATAATTATTAGAAGCTTTATCTACATAAGTTATGACAAAATGTTGTTGTAGTTCTTTGATAGCAGAAAGGAGTTGTTTATAATGATACCTAGGCTTCGTTAATTTAATGTTTATAATAAAATTTTTAAGTAGATATAAGGTAGTATACTTCCATAGATTGAATGCTTCAATAGGAATAGAATGTGAACAAGCAAGTTGATATATGAATTTATCAAAATCAAATGAAAGAGACTGAAGAAGTTGTTTAGGGTGATGGCAGAATGGAATGTGAAATTTAGACCCTTTATTCATAATATCCCTAAGTATATCATCCTGAACTATACTGAGATCCCCAGTAATAATGTGACCATGAGTGGAGTTGACAAATGGGGCAAGATTTTGATTGCTGCATACACATGATGTAAGATCATCGGAGTTTAATGTCCTGGAAACTTCATTGTAATTATAAATAGTTCTACCAATTGGTAAATTATATTTAAATGATTTTTGTATTTTGATATCATTTACTGGTAACAAGTGCTGATGTTTTGCAAATAAATTATTGAAGTTATATATACACAAAAATAATGCTTTAGCAGACAATAATTAGCTAAATATTTCAGAAACGAAGCTGGAATTTTCATGAGCCCCTGTAATTGCGGCTTTTCTAATAGTTTGTCAAAATTGTCAAAGTAGCTGAAAAAAATGAGCGAAGGTTGCAGAATATTTTAAAGTGCAAGAAAGTCCTTATCAGGGGAAATTTGTCGAAAGTGAACAAAGAGAGTTACCCTTATTTTTTTTATGCAGCTGCATAGAAAAAGCCTATGGCACTGCATGACAAAACAACTTTTGGGGGGCTAACCCCTTTTTATGCAGGCAAGAGGGCTATCTTACTTTCTTTTGGGGATACAGAAAAAAGTCAATAGAAATCAACAGAAAAAGCTGAAAAGAACCTTGAAAACTATGGAATACACTCTAACACCAAATAAAACAACATTAACATACTCAGACGATTGGAATACCTTACACTGAGTAACGTTATGCATATTCATGTGGCTGCACTGGCATTCCAGTTACATTCTTAAAATAAGGATCATTTTGCAATATTCTTCATTAGTAAACATAGTAGATATGATTCGTAAAATCGAAATAAAAATAGGACGAAGTAATAAACATATAGCATAAGGATACAATACTGCAGATAGAATGTTCTTTGCACTTCAGATTAGTTCATTTATTTTTCTGGCTTCGATTATAATGTTGTTTATCAACAAATTATTTGTTAAATAAAATAGTGAGCATTTAAACTAAATTTATTAATTTGTTTGTTATACAACTGTCGCCAGACGATTTTGCAATTTAAAGAATATCATGCTTTTAAAAATATCTTTTTGGATAATTATTTGCTGCTTTTTCTGTCGGACAAACACATTTTTGTACTAATTTGGCAACACTATACAACTTGACATTTTTTCTCTATCTTTGAAAGGAGAGCAAGATAGCCCCTAGTTCCCCATAAAAAGGAGGGATAGCCATTCCAATGTTGTTTTGTTATGTAGCAGTACAGGGGGTTCCTATACAGCTGCATTAAAAAAATAAAGATAATCCTCTTTGTTCTTGAGAAATTCCTCTCGATACATACAGACTTTCTTAGATCCCCTGTAAAAGTTTTTTACCTATTACCTGGGCCATCCATCTCACCCAAAGGGTGTGGAGCAGTTATAAGAGACGACCGGGCCCTGTATAAGTTGTAAAAGTAAAACTAAATAAATAAAATAAATTAACTAATTTTTTTTTTTAAATGAAGAGATGGCCGTTGGAAAGGAATAAGAAATGCTGAACTGCAGTGTGAAAATAATTTTACGGAAAAGAGAAAATTCAAAGAGCTTCCAGAATGGCTCCCTAGTGCTAAAATTAATATCACTGAAGAGGAAGGAAATCCCATATCCTTCTATAGTTAGCAAAAATGAAATTCAGAGTATAGTTGAAGAAAATGATATCAGCAATGCTTATGTTACAAGAAATGGCAATGTGGCGGTTGTTGAAGAATCATGCAAGAGTGTGTTTCATGTTTTTAAGAAAAAAACAAATTCTGTTGAGTACCAGTTTATGGAAGAATTTGAGATGATATTGGATAAAATGGAGATATTGGATAAAATAGTTTGTGTATGAATATAACTATGGCAGATGAACTGAGTTATCAGATTTCTGCTGTTGATAAAAGTTATTATTCCTACTTCCAGAGAGGTAGTAAAGGGTAGTTAGAGGATTTGGTAAATCCGGAGACCAACCCACCCCACATATTTTTTCTAAGTACAAATCACACCAAGTTAGCGCACTCTCCCGTGTCTTGAAATTGGCCCCACCAATCCTAAGTATTCTTCCGTGTTTAGAAATATGCTCCTCCCACCAAAAAGACGTTTGCTACTGTGTTCTAAACAAGAGTTTCTAATGTAAATGATAGTGTAATTTAATTTGAGCAACAGTGAATAGTACTCATAAAAACGTTACAAAATATGATTTTTGTGAATTTTAAAACATTTATACTACAATTTTTATACTATTTGTGGAATGAATGTACCAGTGGTCCGTATGTACAGGTGGTTATAGTAGGGGCAGGGGTTCGACCTAAAGATCGTTCTACACTGAGACGGGGCCCCCAGTGATCTTCCATTTATTAGGAATGGTCGCCTGATGCGTCCAGACACAGAAAATGTTACAATTTTATCTGTGCATGTCGCACGTAGCAAGATCACTTTCTGCATGCAACCGATGATCCATATAGGGGCAGGGGTTCGATCTAAAGGTCGAAATCTATGGAATTAATGTACTAATGGTCCGTATGTACCAGTAGTCCATGTAGGGTCAGGGGTTCGACCAAAAGGTCGAAATCTATGGAACAAATGTACCAGTGATCCGTATGTACCAGTAGTCCATGTAGGGGCAGGGATTCGACCTAAAGGTCGTTCTACATCGGGACGGGGCCCCCAATGATCTCCGGTTTATTAGGAATGGTCGCCTGAGGCACCCAGACACAGAATATGTTACAATTTTATCTGTGCATGTTGAACGTAGCAGATCACTTTCTCCATGCAGCCAATGATCCGTACAGGGGCAGGGTTCGACCTAAAGGTCAAAATCTGTGGAACGAATGTGCTAGTGGTCCATGTAGGGTCAGGGGTTCGACCTAAAGGTTGAAATCTGTGGAACAAATGCACCAGTGGTCCATGTAGGTCAAGTGTTTGACCTAAAGGTTGAAATCTGTGAAATGAATGTACCAGTGGTCCGTGTTAAAAAAATTTGTACTCTAACAAAATTTCAAAAATTTGAAACTTAAAAGTTTGTACTCTAACTGAAAAGATTAAGAACATTTAAAGGAAGAAGCAATTTTCTAAACACAGAAAAATATAAACCAAGTTTCAAAACACGGGATAAATAAACAAAACACACTAACCTTCAGGACTTTTCTTCCAGCTGAAATGCTAAAAACGCTCCATTCAAGCAAATCAGTCGTTCGGTATCTCACACTCAACTTAATTTCATCTCCACATTTAGGACAAACATACTTCTCACTCATAATCCCTTTCATAACATACTAATTAATCACTTCTTTCAAACCTTCATTTTCCAAATTATAGTAGAATTTTATACAAAAAATCAAATAATAAAAGCACGTGCAACTATGGCAAAAGAAATGTGCTTCTACATCAGAAAATTGTAGTAACCACAGAAACATATTCTTACATCACCTTCATGAATATTCTTATTGGATGTTACACAATTACCGCCAAAAAACACCGATACAAGAGGTTATCAGATTACAACATAAAGAGTTCGCAATCGGAACTCTTGGCGAAGACTTCGCAAGTGAGCTGAAAGTGCAGTGGGTTGGTCTCCAGATTAGCCGAGGATTTGACCAATCAATGGTTAATCTATATTTGCTTCACAAATAAGGTTGAGAAGAAGACTTAAGATCAACAACGATCACTAACTTGCCTGAAATGAAAAAGACATGGAACTTAAAACTTCAAAAGTATATTTACTCAACTCATAATATAGTGGCACTCATTCTAAGCTTAAGTATAATAACTATTTAATTGTTAAAAGCTCTAAATTTAAACTTGGCCCATTATAACCAGAATCAAGAACCAGAGATAAAGTAACTTATTCCATTATCTGCACAAACCTATTGTAAGCTCTCACTGGATGCTTCTCAAACTGAACTTTTATTTCAAACAAATTAACATAATTTTAGTGATCCTATGAACACCAGTTCTCTTTGAATAACTTTTAATAGATGGAAAAATAATTTTTTTATTACTTTCATAGCAGAAAAATTGACTTAAAAATAAAAATTGATATTTGCAGTAAAATCATCAAGTAAATTTATGCTTGTTTAAAGATAAAGAGTAAATGAAATTTTCAATAAAAATGTAATTTATATTGTAAATATAAACAAATATATTTTAAATTCAAACTATTTAAAAGTAAATAAAGGTATTTTAATATTTAAATTAAGTTAAAAATAATCAAAACATTTAAATTATATAATAAACTAATTATAGTTTTCTGCAGATATAAAGAAAAAAAGAAAATAGAGCACAACATGTAAACATCTTAATACTATTACAATTTAAAATGTAAAACAGGAAATGTTTAGAAACAAGATGGTGTTATGTATCTTTACTTGAAATAGTACATTATAATTTGATATGTAAACAATACCAGCCAAGCAACCTCAGACTAAATTTTATCTCTTCTGCCTAGATATTTAGAATTCATAATAATAATAATTAAAAAAATGGGTAAAGTAGACTTACAGAAAGTTTCTCTTTTAACATAGCTGCTGTTGATGAAACAGCTGCAACAGCATCAGTCTGTACAACTTGTTTAAATTCAGTTAAATCCCGCTTCATGAACTCCAGAGCAGTAGTTGACTAAATAAAACAGTGATTCAATATAAGTGTGTGACAAAATGAACAATCTTTCTATTTGATGTCTGAAAATATTAAACACTAGCAATTGCTGAATTATATTGGTAGAAATCATTTAAAATAGAAGAAATAAATAATACAAATCCTCAAATTACTGTTGCACTTAATCCATGGATAAAAATGTTATTAGAACATTATAAAAATGTATGGATATTAACAGGTCAGAAGCAAGCCTCTTTCTTTTTTTTTTTTCTGATAAGAGGCAGAGCAGTCACAAAGGAAAATAGTTAAGAGTTAGCTCAGGAAGAAAAGAATTGCTACCCCAAAAGCTGGAAAAATAAAATTGATTTCAAAACTAGATGAACAAACTGAAAAATTAAATGAATATATTTTTTATCCTGCTGGAGTTACTGTTTTTTTTTTAATGAGGTTCAGCAGTGCAACATGTCTTGCTCTAAGCCAGACAATTCAACTTGCCCTTTAAAAACATCAAATGTCGTCTTTCTTTATGTTTAAGGAAACATGCATTTGTCCAGCTTTTCAATCATTCAGTAGTGTAACTTATGTTAGAAGCTTGAAGTATATTGCAGATGCTTACATGCTGTTATAATGTCTAAACAAAAATCACTGTACACAGAGCTGTGCGGTAGAAGGAATACCTTTGCCTTAAAATCAGCAAAACAGGCAAACATCATGTATCTTATGTTAATTATGAAGACCTAAATAAATGTCTTTTCTCAGTTATTTTATTGATGTTATTATTTGTATACAACTTTTATTATCAAATTTTTTCTATGAAACCAATGACCATGTCCAAGCAAATAATAAAAAAATAAAGTTTCCCCCTTTTTAGGACTGAATATGCAGTAACCATACTTATTTTGCTTCCGTAACTGTTAATACTTTTACTTTTTGCTCTTTTACTAACACAGATTTTTAACCACAAGAAACAAAAATCTCATTTGATATATCCACGTAATAACTTTCTGTATTTTGCTTGATAAAAGAAAGGAAATTTTTTCAATGGGACTGCTACAGAATCATAATTTCTATTCCACTGCATAATGGATTGAGCTTGTGGCCCTTTCATAAGATGTATTTTTGAACTTATTTCACCGCTATTTCTATAGTAAATCCAAATTCTCTTTTGTACTTTACAGGTCCCTCCATATACCATGCAAAATAGTTTGAAAGCTTTATAAAAAAATAGCAAAAAACACAAAATAAATGTGTCAACTGGTTTCAGAGGCAAAAAACAGCATTGTTTATTAGGACAACAAAACAGAGCAACCTATACTCCTCAGACCAAGATCGGTTTCTCTGGATTAGAATCTTGGTTCTCTATATTGGAAGGCAATTTTGCTCTGATAAGAGTAAGTCATAATGTCTTGTCCCGATGTATAGTGCTGTTTCTCATCTCCAAAATAGGTTGACACTCTTATTCTATGTTATATACTGTTTTGTTTTTGAATCATTTTACCTTGTAGCAGCAGTTTAAGCATATTTCAAATCAGATCACAAAAGAAACTGAAATTTTAGTGTCATTCATTTGTTGCAACAATAAGACCCAACTGGATATCTTCAAAAGTAGGATTGTTAGATGGGCGAATTTATATTTTACTCAAACTAATTACCCAGCATTTCCTGGGTCATAAATAATATAGATACAGATAGCACCACTCAATTTCCAAACCATCTGTTCTGAACTAAAATCATCTCTGTACTTCATTCTTTCCATGAGCAACCATACCGATTATACAGTACGGGTGTAACATGTCTTAAATAAACTCTTGATATGCTCTAAATAAGCACTCAATCGCTGATCATTGCCAAAATGACACAAGAAAAATACTTGAAGTTGCAGAAAAGAAAAATCTGATGTCAGTAGCACATGACTTTTCATGCAGACTTATATTCACATTCTCTTTATTTTAATTCAATTTAATTCACTTTTAATTCAATTTTCATTCTCATTTGGTAACTGGACTTATTTTCAAAGGTAGCATAGAGAAAAAACTAAAATATCTCGAGAACGGCTAGTCCTAGTGTAATGGGGTTGGTCTTATTCTTTTCTTTGTTAAAAATAAAGTATAAAACAAGGGTTTAATGGATATATTTAAGGATACGTAATTTTTATTTTAGATTGACAATTCGCAAAAAAACGGGCCATTTCGCAAAAAAAGACAGGTTATTTTTTTCTGAATCATACCAAAATCTAATCAGCACCAGGGTGACCCACAAGCAACTTATCTACCGAATTTTGTGAAATACGGTCCATTACTTTTTCAGCTAGTGTGGATACAGGCAATTTTTGCAGGCCATTTGGCAAAACAAGGAGGGTTCTTTTATCCCGAATTGTACCCAAAACTAATCAGCACCAGATTCGCCCACAAGTGACTTACCTACCAAATTTTATGAAATTCGGTTGATTAGTTTTTTAGTTAGAGTGGATACAAAATCTGCACAGACAGACAAACGTCATGCTAAAAATGGTTTTATCGTATTCTAGAGGTCCGGAAACATGTAGATCCGTCGAAAACTTGAGTTGCAATTTTCGATATGATTCCAATACTTTCCCTATACATTACCATGTATTGCAGGGAAAGTAAAAATTTGATGTGGGCAGCACATGACTTTCCCTGCAGACTTATATCCACATTCTCCTCATTTTAATTAAATTAAATCACTTTTAATTCAATTTTCGTTCTCAATTGGTAACTGGACTTATTTTCAAAGGTGGTGTAGAGAAAATACGAAAAATCTAAAATATCTCGAGAAAGGCTAGTCCTAGTGTAAGGGGGTTGGTCTTATTCTTTTCTTCATTAAAAATTACGTATAAAACAAACATTTAATGGATATAGTTCAGCATACGTAGTTTTTATTTTAGATTTTGACGATTTTTGTGGGGCCATTTCTCAAAAAAAGGCAGGTTATTTTTTTCCCGAATCGTACCAAAATCTAATCAGCAGCAGGGTGATCCACAAGCGACTTATCTACTGAATGCTGCGAAATTCAGTCTATTAGTTTTTCAGCTAGAGTGGATACAGGCAATTTTTGCAGGCCATTTTGCAAAGAAGGCGAGTTCTTTTATCCCGAATCGTACCGAAAACTAATCAGTACCAGATTCACCCACAAGTGACTTAACTACCAAATTTTATGAAATTCGGTCAACTAGTCTTTTAGTTAGAGTGGATACAAAAGCTGCACAGACAGACAAACACACACATATAGACATCACGCTAAAAGTAGTTCTTCGTATTCTAGAGGTCTCGAAATGTATGATCTGTCGAAAACTCAAGTTTCAATTTTCGGCATGATTCCAATACTTTCCCTATACATTACCATGTATTGCAAGGAAAGTAAAAATCTAAAGTGGGCAGGCAGCACATGACTTTCCCTGCAGACTTAAATCCACGTTATCTTTATTTTAATTAAATTTAATTTACTTTTAATTCAACAATTTTCGTTCTCATTTGGTAACTGGACTTTTATTCAAAGGTGGCATGGAGAAAATATGAAAAAACTAAAATATCTCAAGAACGGCTAGTCCTAGTGCAATGGGGTTGGTCTTATTCCTTTCATCGTTAAAAATTAAGTATAATACAAGCAGTTAATGGATATATTTGAGCATATATAGTTTTTTATTTTAGATTTTGACGATTTTTGCGGGTAATTTTGCAAAAAAAGGCAGGTTCTTTTTTTCCGAATCGTACCAAAATCTAATCAGCACCAGGGTAACCCACAAAAGACTTATCTACCGAATTTTGTGAAATTCATTCCATTAGTTTTTCAGCTAGAGTGGATACAGTCTTTTGCGGGCCATTTCACAAAAAAAGGCTGGTTCTTTTATCCCGAACCATACCCAAAACTAACCAGCACCAGATTCACCCACAAGTGATTTACCTACCAAATTTTATGAAATTCGGTCAATCAGTTTTTTAGTTAGAGTGGATACAAAATCTGCACAGACAAACACACGAGACACACAGATGTCATGCTGAAAATATTTTTTTTGTATTCTAGAGGTCTCAAAACGCCTAGATCCGTCGAAAACTCTAGTTGCGAGTTTCAGCATTATTCCAATACTTTTCCTATACATTACCATGTATTGCAGGGAAAGTAAAAAAGTTTCTTTAGCTCCAAAGTAGACTTCAAAGAAATATTGCTATCACAGACAATTTTCATCTAATTTAAGTCAAATATTAGCACAATATTTATAATGATAATATAATACCAAATTAAAAAGAAAAAATTAGCACAACAAAATCTTTTAAATTTGCAAAGTTAGAAAACCAATAAATTAAATATAAATAGCAGTTTCACATAAAGAAAAATTGTCTGCTATTTAATCAAAACACCTGATCTTGAATATTATCTGCAGCAGCAATGAATGACTAGATTTGATTTGACAAAATGGTAGAAATTGGCCAATTTTTAGCTTTAGAAGTTCAAAACTTACAGGATCTGCTTTCCTCTGTAGAAAATTTTACCATGGTTCGAAGTTTTGATTTTTTACTGCAGACAACATACATATACACACACAAACATTTTTTAATATACAAGATTAATCGTTGTTGAGAATATTTATTTTCTCACAATTCACAATCTATTATGATGTTGTAATTATAACATAATGCTATTTGTTTATATTTTTTCCTTCAATAGATTTTAAACTATATGTGTTGCTTAAAAGTATAGTCACAGTAAGCAGTGGCTATAAGTGGGTGTCCATTACTGAACTTATTGCCTTACTTCTGATATATATATATATATATTATATATATATAGGGTATATATATATACATATATATATATATATATACCCTCTCAGATTAATAAATAATAACCCTAAATATTCAACTTTTTGTAAAGTGTATAACTGCATTTACAAATTAACATGCATCTCTTGTAATATCTCATATATTGGACAAACAAGCACCCCTCTTCACCTTCGTTTTAATGTTCATTGAAACCATATTAAGAAATTTAGATCTCGAGCATCACTCAATTCACAACTTCCTCTTCCTGCATATCATCACAATGGTAGTAATTTTGAATATGCCCATTTTGACCATCATGGTATTGATAATACTTCAATTTTGATTCTGGATATTGTAAAGAATCTGATAGATTATATTTTGAAAATTCACTAATCAAACAGCATAAAACTATTTTTCCACATGGATTAAATCAAATGCATAATAACAAAAATGTAGTAAAAACTACCTATAAAAATCCAAATTATGATCTCTCTATCTTTAACATCCTAAATTATAACTCGTTTAGTGCCTCATCAAAAAGATCCAAGCGAGGAAATTATAACAATAAAAGTGTCAAAATCTGAACATAGAAGCTAAAATTACTGAGCTAGGAAAAAACTTTAAATCTTCATGTAACATAAATACTATAAAAACCTGGGTATTCAATATCAAAAACCAAATATTAAATTAAGTATATAATATTTTCTTAAAGTCATTTAATCATGATGAGCATTTTTCACACCTTTTATATGATCTTATTATAACAAGAGCTTATTGTTTTCCGCAGTATAAACACTGTTTTCCTATTCCTAATACTCAAATTCTCAAAATCTTTAAATATAATACCCCTTTAGGTAGACAAATTTTCAATTACAATGATATATCAAAATCTTTTATAAATCAAAATTCCTATCCCAATTTACTATGTGTTTGTAACCAGCCAAATTATTCTAAATATATAGACTGCAATCATAAACACATAATTACTAGTGATCTCAATATTGTTCAAAATTTAGTATCTCATTTAAATCTTATGCTTTAAAATTTAAATCTTATGCTTTATGGTATCACATTTCGAATCCAAAATACATTAAATCACTGTCTCTATCTCTTATCTCTTTTAAATCTATTCTCCTATCTCTTTTAAATCTGCAACCATAGGACATAAATCATATGCAACTGTTGCTAGTAAATCTCTATTGGTCATTCTTATTAAAATTATTTCTAATATAATTGATAATTCAACTTCTCATATTATTAATAACAGTTATTAATTAATTCAAAAGTTGGATGCGATTAATATTTTGGGATTTAAAACTTATGACTTTAAAGACCTTTTCAACAATATTGACATAAAAGATCTATATAAAGTAATTTGGGACATAATTAAATCTTTCTATATAATAGACAAAATTTGGATATAAATCAATCTTACATGCACCACCTTCTCAAGTGTTGTTGTTGAAACCCAGACCGTCCGACCTACTAGAAAGGTGTAAGGTAACTGTTTGGATGGTTGGGAAGTGCCATCCAATTTAGACCGGAACCCAGTGGGGGAGGCATCCACAGGACTGTACCCTCCTTCCCCTACCACCAACCTCTCAGAAGGAACCTTTTCAAGTGTGAAAAACCCAGACCACACGACTGACCCGAAGGCTTGGAGTAGCTATTTGTATGGCCAGACCTTCTCAAGTGTGTCATTTTTAATAATTACTTGATTACCTTCTCACGTGTTGAAGACCCTCATCCGACTCATCCAGTGGACATGAGCAACTAATTAGACAGCCAGACCTTCTCTCTCTCTCTCTCTCAAGTGTGTAATTTTTAATAATTACTTGATGCAAGGCAATAAAATTTATATGCAAATTATGGGTGTTCCACAGGGTGGCTCTGCCAGTTCAGCTCTTGCAAATCTTTATCTACACTTTTACGAGTCAAATTTTATAAATTCTGCATATACTTTCTACAGATATAATGATGATGTAATTCTCATTAAAATAGCTCCCTCCTCAAATGATATAGATTTTGATTTTTATCCCCCAAATTTATCCCTTATACCAAACGAAAGCAACATCTCATCTAGTATTAATTTCTTAGATTTAACTCTCTCTCTTGATAATGAATATTCATTTTTGTCAAACATTTTTGACAAAAGCAAAGGTTTTCCATTTAAAATTCACAAGATAATTTTAACTCATGTATGAGTAAACAGGTATACAAAAATATTTTAATAAATCAATTTCATAGGATTTTTAGGTTATGTGAAAATACACAATATAGTAACCATCTAGCATATTTATTTCGATACTGTAAGGCTGAATCCTATCCAGATAATTTTGTTAAATATCACTTTAGAAATTTTGAATTCAATTTATAATCTGTTATTTACTGTTTTAGTCAAATTTGAAATTGCTATTGTATACTTTAAACATTAAAATATTCTTTGAGATTTTAATTATCTTTGTGATAAGTTTTGGATACATATTATATAAATATTAATTATTAATTAGTATAATTTGTAAACATATTTTCCTTTATATCTCTGTTTGAAACATGTCTATTTGTATATCTATTGTCTATTGGTTGAATATCTTATTCA
Source organism: Amaurobius ferox (assembly GCA_951213105.1). Lineage (NCBI taxonomy): Eukaryota > Metazoa > Arthropoda > Arachnida > Araneae > Amaurobiidae > Amaurobius > Amaurobius ferox. Next base: position 6,477,469 of record OX578147.1, read on the forward strand.
GGAGTATTTCCTATAATTCACAACAGATGGCGCTCTCTATTATTCTTTTGAAATTCATCCTAGGATAGAGCAATGAAATATTAGGTGTCCTGAATAATGGTGAAGAAAGGTATGAGTTTTAATTTCTACCTGCATCCTTGTGGATTGTTGGATAGATTACTGATATGTTTGCTATATGCACTCTATGTGGCTGTATCATTGAGTGCTGCATTTTGCTATGTGGCTGTATCATTGAGTGAAACACATTTGGAACCTCTGTGGATGCAAAGAACCTTAAAAAGCTGGATCTACAGAGGTTTTATCCAATTTCATATTTTCGGATTGCATCTTTTCTTTTCTTATTTATTTATTGTCATTTTAATATTTTGAGTCTCCAGATTTTGATAATCTTTTGATGTTTGAACTTGATTTGTATGTATCGCTCTTGAATGTTGATAAATTCATGTGTATTATTAATAATTTAAAATTAAGATCAATTTGCCTTATATGGTAGCAATGTTTTCCTTTTGTTAGATATTTCCTTTCATATCCTCTTTACTTTATTTTCTTTCGTATTGTTTTTGAACCAGAGTATGACACTGTTCATGTTTTAAATTAGTCTTATATGTATTTCTTTTTATTATATATATACAGGAGCGGCAAATAGAGGGCGCGAGGGGGCGCGGTCGCGCCCCCAAAATTTTCCTTGTCGTCTATCGGCTTCTCTCTTGTTTTATTGGCTGTCCACTGGTCAGTTTTCTCACGCTATGGTGTTTCAAAAGAGCCAAACTTCAACCTTCACAGTGAAGTTCCCACTTCCGGCTGGAACGAATCCTTTTCAATTTAAAAAGATTGAGGTGATGTTATCCTTTTCACTTGAAAATTTCAAGTGTTCGATTAAATGTATGTGTAGTCAGTGCATGCTCACCCATTCCTTTTGCTAGAAATGCATTTCAGCAGCTCAATGCATTATGTTTTTTCATAGAAACATCATATAAAAAATATGCTATTTTTGTAAAGATTCACTCATCAACAAATACTTTTTCTGGAGGCTCTTCAACTCTACAATAACTAAGTGATACGAGGTGGTCTTCCAGAGTTAAAGCCATAAAAGCACTACTTGATAATTTTGAAGTGGTGATTTTAACACTGGAGGAATTATCTGAAAATGATTCTCTTAATGGTGGAAGAGCCGAAGCCCTTTTACCATGCATGACATTGTTCGAATTTTTGTTTACTTTGTTTGTATTGAAACAGTGTTTTTGATCAATACAATACTCTCTCAAAGCATCTTCAGTCATCTGATCTTAATTTTCAGACTGTGCAAGCTTTGGCTAAAGCTACTATTGAAACTGTTAGTTTTTTTTGCACTGATGCATATTTCAATCAAGTGTGGAGTTTTGTGACAAAACTTTGCGAAAAAAATTCTTATTCTGGATCAAAACTAAAACGGCGTAAAAAAATTTCAAGCGAGTTTGGAGGCAGTGAAAAAAATCCCATGATGATATTAAATTATATCACAGAATCAATATTAAATATGAAATTATAGATTCAGTATTTAATGAAATTGGGATAAGATTTAATGAGAATAATATATCTGTTTTGTTTGCCCTTAGTTCAGTATTATACGGATCAGATGCCGAAAAAGAAAAAAAAAATGTTTCAACCATATGTAAAGTATATGACTTCCAGAAAGAGGAATTACTATGTGAAATGAGGCTGTTTTATTCAATGGTGAAAAGTGCAAACATAGACCATCCCAATTTTAAAAGTCGCCTGGATTATTTTAAAGAGCGGAATTTAAAAAATGTGTTTCCTGTCATAACATTATTAGTTAAATTGTTTTTGACTGTGCCAATCAGCTCAGTCAGTTGTGAAAGGTCTTTTTAGTGCCTTAGGAGGCTGAAAAATTACTTTCGCAATGCAATGGGACAAGAAAGACTTATTTTTAGCTGTTTTAGCTATAGAACAAGCTAAACCACTGGATTATGATGATATTGTAAAAAATTTTCTCTTCTTCCAGACTCTGAGAACCTGCGCTTAAAACTTCAATATAAGGTAAATAAATATAGATATTTGTATTTAGAAAAATTATGTTAACAACAAATTATGTTAACACAATTATGTACAAAAATTATGTTAACAACAATTATTTTTCTCAACATCAATTCAATTTTGTGACCTCTCCCCACCTATTAAAAAACATTTTATTTATTCCATATTGTAAATTTTCATACATACAAATCTCGCACCCCCAAATGGAATGCTGAAATGCCGCCCCTGTATATATATATATATATATATATACAATCAACTCTCATTAATCTCCCCACAACCCTATAATCCACAATACATTTTGGATGTAAACAGTTAAATTTACAATAAATTACAATAGTGTATTACATTCTGCAAAAGTTAATTTTGATACTAATTTTGATGATAAAGGAGAATAAGTTACTTTTGAGTAGGGCTTAGCTCTGGGATATATTATTACAGAGAGAGAAATAATGATTATTCATTCATAGACTGAAGAAAAATATGAAATCAAAAATCCTTAAACGACAATTAAATCTATGTTTGAAAACTTTAAAACAAGTATTTATAAAATTATCTAATTTTGCTTTAAATGTATTGCAGAGTAATTTTTAATTAAATAACTCAGGATGTACCAATGTCTCATTTTTACACATTAGTTTAGGCAGTAATGACCTATACTAATATATAATCTGCAAAATTCTATAATTTGTACAACCTCTGGTCCCAACCTGTGCAGATTAGAGGGAGTTTATTGTATGTATGTATGTATGTATGTGTGTGTGTGTGTGTATATATATATATATGTAATATACAGGATGTCCCAAAAAGATTGAAACACACTTTAATTCTTTATCTGTTGGAGATAAGTGGGCAATGTAAATTGCAAAAATATTGAAAGTAAGGTAGGAAATAAGACTATTATTGTTAATGAAATAGTCCTCCCATTAATTATCAAAAAGTTAGTTTTTTAATTTTTATACAACCCCCTTAGACAAATTTGGTCAATCAGAAAATTTTTATTTTTAATGCAACAAAATCATTAACAAAACCCGCATATCTGTATCTTTAAAATTGAGCAAGTTACATTTAATTGAAAATTGAACATTGTGAATGGAGACCATATATCAAATTAGAAATGTAAATTTGTGACATATCACATAAAAGGTAAAACTCAATGATAATACATAGGAGACATTTTTCCGAATCCGCATAGGCTCACGATGCAATCACAGATTCTTAAGTACTTTTCACATTGAGACATGTCATTAAAAAATTGACACATATTAACATATTTTTGATCTAAACAATTTCCATCATCAATTTGTTTATGATCCCTATTTTCACTGATGCAACAGCCTTTCACATAGTACGGAAGAGTGGAATAAACCAGATTTTTTCCTTTATCATAATTCAGTTGATTTTTTTATGCATTTATTTTGATATGCATTTTTTTAATGATTTTGTTGCATTAAAAATAAAAATTTGCTGATTGACCAAATTTGTCTAAGGGGGGGGGGGGGGGGGGGGGTCATATAAAAATTTAAAAAGTGTAACTTTTTGAAAATTAATGGGAGGACTATTTCATTAATGTAGTCTTATTTCCTACCTTACTTTCAACATTTTTGCAATTTACATTGCCCACTTATCTCCAACAGGTAAAGAATTAAAGCGTGTTTCAATATTTTTGGGACACCCTGCATACATATATATATTACATTTTAGGGTAATACAAGAAAATGAGTTAATAGCTAATAAATTAATGAATGCACTATAATAAATATTAAAACCTATTTTATGAAAAGTTATTTAGAAATTTTTTTAATGTGCCATGCCCACTACTGGCACAACATCCTATCCTGTCTATATTTGTAGGTATATTTTTATTTCAAATAGACAGATGCAGTGTATGCACCCAATATCATAAGTTAGACTCATAAAAATATGAGTGTATAGTGCAAGTCAGAAAAGAAGCAATGAATTAATTAGTTTTCATACTGCATTCTAGCACCACTGCCCCCAGGGATGTATTAACAAATTAATCATATTTCGGATTGTATCTGGAACAATTGTACCCCTTGGTGCACTTAATAATTTGGTAATTGAAATTATTTTTTTAGATGAACTGTATGGGTCTGCATAAGTAAAATAATAATAATTTCTTATATGAATTGTATAACTTGTTTACATATTTTTAAGAATTGCGGTAATCTCATCTTGAATTTCAAGTGCATCTGGACATTAAATGAAAATATGTAGCATTTAATTAAATGAACCATACAAAATAGGATCTTCAGAGATAAACTGACTTTTGAGCGATAATAGTTAATAAAAGCAATGCACGCATTAACTAAAATAAGTCGTCAATTGCGAAGTAGTTTACAAATTATCTAATTTTAACAATAATTATTGATTAAATTTACATTTGCAATTTATTTTAACAACCAAATGCATACGTAAATTTAATAAGGGATTACATGTTCAAGTTTTTAATTTACTACATTTAAAATGATCAAAAATATTGAATTGTGAAAACATTAAATATTTTATATGAACACATGTTTATTAGGGAGATTAATATACATAAGTATATAATCAAATCAGATAATCTTAAAGGTAATTCACCTTCTCTTTGGCGGATTGCAACCAAGTAGGCCAGGAACCCCACCATGATGATGCATTCGCTTCATTGTTATTTTCTTCGTCTCTATAAGAAAGAATAAACATTAATGAAATTATCAAATCAAGGATAAAATGTAAAAACCAAATATACGCAATAAAGCATAACGTACTTCCCTTCGTCCATACTGATAAAATATATTGTTTTGTTGACGATCGAGCTTTCAACTACTTGTTGCCAAAAGCTAAGTTATTGACACCAGGGGTTGAACAGTTACATTTCATTAATCATTAATATCAAAAGTTTGATAGTATGCTAAACAAATTACTGTGCATTTAAACGATGTTAAATGCCATTCTAGTTTACGATTTCAACTCTCTGGAAGTGACCGTAGAGCGACACATACATGATTTCAATATTCTCATCACAAATATGCAATGTTTAATAGTATTACCTCGCTGCCCCATTTTTTAGTAATTTGTATAAAACTTGAAGGGGTTTCTTTAAACTTTTAAAATGCCGAAATGAAGAAATTTTATTTTAATATTATTTTTTTATTTTGTATATCAACAAAACAATATCTAGTGTATACTTTAGTTTTAATAAATCCTTTCACCTTTTAATAAGACCTTTTTCAATAACCAAATGCATATGTAAATATTTGCTTAATTTAAAGAACTTTTTTTCTTCATTTTTCCAAAGTTTTCTCTAAAACGAAACTGTAACCATTGGATATGCGATCGAATCTTGTTTCGATTCGATTCTAGCAGACAATGTTTATATCTTGAAGACTGCATAACTTTTATAATAATTTTCAATATCAGTATTGTGCTGCTTATCTTTTATTTAAATATCAACTGTCGTCGTTTTAAGATATATCTTATTTAATTATATAGATTCGTCGATCAGTCGCATGTGCATATTTTTGTATTAATATGTACACTTAATATGGCTTCGAAGATGCCAAAAAACTTTTCATGGGTTGAAGAAGGAAAATTAGCTGCATTTGGTTGCCCTTCTTCACCAGCTAATTTACGATTTCTTATTGAAAATGACATAACGTATCTGGTTACGCTTTCGCCTGAGACCCCTCCTCCAGTGCACACATTTCCTGAAATTAATTGGATAGAAATAAAAGTGAGAGAATTTTATCCACCCACTAATTACCAGATAGAAAAATTTATTAATACATGTGAGAAAGCATTTTTGGAAAATAAGGTGATTGCATTTCATTTACTGTTAAAACTGTTTGATCTATTAAGAGCATTTCTATTTAAAATGAGCGTTCATAGGCAGTGTATATCCATAACATGTCATCACGTAGATTTGCAAGACCTGCCAGTGACAAAATAATAGATGGCATAACAGATTAAGCATGGGCCCTGTTACAAAAATTAATTTCAAGCCTCTTTTCCACCATTTTTATAATCTTTATAATGATTTAAAGTTCCCTCTTACAGGCCCGCTCAATTTTCTTGTGTTCTTTGATGTTATGCCACTAGTGGTACAGTATAGCATGTAACAGTGGCACATCCACTGCTCAGTAATTGTACTATAAAAATAAGTAATAAAATGTATATTGAAATGAAATACCCCCTCTAACCTTCCTTTCATCAAACTAAGAAACCAAGATAGTTTAGTTTACATATTTCATATTGTTACTTATATTTTTTTGATTGATTAAAGTATATGTGTAGGGGAGGGATTAAGAATTATATACAACATACTTAAATATAAAAGCTAGGGATTGCTATATTGAATATATTATTGGGAGATGGACAGCAATGGCTATAGTATTTGGCTTTAAGTGAAACTATTATATGTTGCATATCATATATTTTCTATACAGTAAGGAATTCTGTGGGCCTTTTTATTACTCTCTAAATATATTCCTGGTAACTTAAAAGACCTTTAGAAATATTACTATATAGAAAAATAAAGTACCACTTAATGCCAAGTACTAAATATGTTGCTATCTATTTCACAATTCTCCATTTGCTTATTATGATTCTTTTATAATGAGCAAAAGTTCTAGAATATTTTTAACATCTTCAGAAATCAATCAAGAACAAAGACAAAAATATTAGATATGAGGAAAGCAGTTATAAAATTGAGTGTTCAGTATTTTAAAAAAGCTATTGCTCTTGATTGATCAGTATGATGAAAGACCTCTTAAAATTCAAGGATCCTCAACAATTGCCTGAAAGTTATGTGATCCATAACCAAACCTAGCTCATCCCTGGTGGCAGGACTAAAAATATTATCTGACATTTTCAGCTCTGAACTTCCAAGCACTTCTAAGTTCTACCAAGGGTATTTTGGAATATTTTTATTTACTGTGGGAAATGTTTTGTTTTAGGGATTTTTAAGAATACATTCAATTTTCAATTTATTTAATTTGTTCCTTCCTTTCAATATTTATTAATCTGCATGTTCACTTGAAAATTACTTATATAAATATATCAAAACTAATTGAATTAGAAAAGGCTAAATTTCTATTTCTAAACTCTATATATATTTTTTAATTTTTAATATAGGCTGTTGGTATTCATTGCCGCATGGGTAGAGGTCGAACTGGAGTTATGGCAGCTTGTTATCTAGTGAAGTTCTGTGATAAGACTCCCCAAAGTGCCATGGGGGAAGTTCGAAAGAATAGACCTGGATCCATTGAAACATATAGTCAAGAAGAATCAGTTATGGATTATTACTGGTATTTTTGCAAAAAGAAGAATACTTAGAGCATAATGAGGCTACACATTTTGTCGTAGTTTAAACCTTTCATTGTGATTTGCTTGTAATAAGGGCTGAACTGACCTGACAGTCCTGTAGAAGGTGAAACTGCAGACTTTATAATTAAGAAGAAATCTACACCATATATCTTGTAAGTTAATATGACATTGTGCCTAATATAGAAAAGGCCAACTGTTAGAACTCTCGTGGATTGGATTTTTGTACACTAGCTCAATTCATAAAGTAAGTTAAATAATTTTTAAAAATGTATATAAAATTATATGTACTCAACCCTTTACTGCATAATTTTCTATGATCTTCTCTTCAAATTAAGTTTGAAGTTATAAAGAGCTCAAATTTGAACTTTTCACAATTTCAAATTTAATTTAAAATTGTAAAAGTCCTCTCTGAGCTATTTTTACATATGTTATGACAAGTACAGCTTATGACATTGTACTGCTTAACAAGTATTCATGCCATATACTTGCTAAGATGCATAGTAGGAATTTAACAAATAGTTTTATCAAAGTTCTATCTAACTGTAATGGCTACTGTTAAAAATGATTAAGATTTATTGTGTTTCAAAAGTGATAGAATGTGAACAAACGGTGCAAACATATTGAAATTGATTGTTGCACAGTAAAATAATGTAGGTATCAAAATTGCTTTATTATGCAGTGAAGGGTGAACTGTTTTTCAATAAGTTTTATAATATATATTAGCTTGTTTGTAAAATAACTCATTGCAATTAAATGACAAATAACAATTCTTGTCTTGGTAATCAGTTCTTGTCTAAAATGGTTGTTTGTAGCTTTCAAATTCTTTATTGATCTGTTTAAACTACTTTTGTGTAACGAAATTTTCATAGAGTTGACTACAATACTTCAGGTTTATAAAATAATGTTAAGATTTTGTTTTTCATTTTCATGTAGTTACAAAAATAAATCTGAAATAACAGTAACATTATATGTTTATGTACAATAGGATCTGCTTATCATTAGCCTGCATTTATCAAGATTTCATATTTAATAAGGAAGTTTTGAAATTTCATTTGGTACAATGCTAATTGAAGTTTGATGCTCTTTTTTAACGAGCAAAATGTTGAAGTCTCTGGATTTAACGAGCATACAAAATAGCCAAACTGAATAAAATATAAAAAAGATAATAAAATTAGGACAAAAAAAAGTTAGGTATCATCCATGAATGGTTATAAAGTAGGAAAGATAATATGGGTTGAGTGGTCACATCAGTAGATCTAAGCATTAGACAACTTGAAGAAATGTCCACCACCCATAATGGGAAAGCACGCAAGTAACAAGTCGTCAGCTATAGCAGCTGCAGAGTTGAAAACAAAGGTATTGGAGAGTTCCTGTGAATGGTCGTGGTAAAAGGAAATGGGAATTAAGAAAAGGAATATACCTGAAGTATAAGATGAGATAAGAGTTTCTAAAATTTGGTATTTGAACCAATAACCTGAACTGAAATTTCCTCTTGGGAATTTCTAGGTTGTTTGGGGCTAGCTAATATATAGATTGGTGTCTACCATCTTGTTTCACATTACTTTTTAGCTCTCTGGAGGTATGAGCCTCATATACCCCTAGGCATACCTTTACCAACCATTACTCAAATAAGGATTCTGTTATGCAAAATGGATTTAGTTACAGTTTGGATTTAATGAGAAAATTAGTGGATCCTGGGCTACTCCTTATAACTGGACCATTCTACTACGTATTGTATTAATAGCTAAAATAAAACAATTTAATTTTAAATATGAAGTTCCATAATTTACAGTAGAAGACTGTAGTGTTTAAGAGCTAAAAAGTTATTTTTTTAAAGGATGCAATGTTTTTGCCATATGGTATTCTCATATTTTTATGGCATTACTGTGGCCAGTTGAAGTAACCTGTGATAAAAAAAAATGAAACTTTTAGGCACCAATCTTAAATTCCCAATGTATTCAAATTATTGATTTTGTATAGCAATCACAAAATGTGTTTTCTGTTAAGCAAAGGGAATTTCTATATTAAAATATTCCATGAAATGATAGAGTAGTGTTCTTGCTTGACCAAAGTATTGTGAAAGCAACATAAGTGAAAATATTCACAGAGCCTGTCTATAGGGGCCATTCCCAAAGTTAGGATAGTGCACCCATTGTAGATAACAGAATCCATGGATTAATTTTGTGTGTATGTGCACATCAGCATGGAATAGCCAATACCTGCAATGCAATGGCAGCAACAGAGCTGCCCATAGGGGAGACACCACTTGAGTTTATGTGGGGAGTCCCGGGCTTGTGAGGAGTGCAGAATCACCAATAAATTTTTTGAGGAAGGAGAAGAGACGATTAAATATGAAGTGGGGTACATGATAAATGTTTGTAGTCAAGCCCACAATTTGTATGAGCAGCCCCAGCAGCAATAAAACTTGGTATACACGGTAGGATCAAAAAGTTCGGAGATTGTGCTGATATCTCCAACCCTGATTGGAGGAGAGAGGAACTATTTTACCTTGGCGTAGAGGCACATGTGACGCGAGATGTGAAAAAGAAGAAGCAGGTTCGCAGTGCAGGGTTTTTCCAGACAATGCGTGTAAGCTGTAGTTGTTCGTGTTCGTCGAAAACGGAAATAACGTTTGAAGAACAACATGCGAATATCAAATTCTGCCAGCGTTTGGGGAAATCGCCGACAGAAACATGGCACCTGTTACAGCAGGTATTTAACGCCATTTCCGTTTTCGACGAACGCGAACGACTACAGTTCATTGACACGCATTGTCTGGAAAAAACCTGCTTCTTCCTTTTCACATCTCGCATCACATGTGTCTCTACGCCACGGTAAAATAGTTCCCCTCTCCTCCAATCAGGGTTGGAGATATCAGCACAGTCTCCGGACTTTTTGATCCTACCTTGTATATCACAATTTTTTTATAAGTCATTATGGAGAATGAAAAATTTGTTCTTGCCATGCAGCAGGTTTCAAATTTCTTAAAGATTGAGTACATGCTGCAATGGCCAACTTCATGTCTTGGTGTGTGTGTGTGGAGGGGGGGAGGGGGCACCGAATCTGTCCTTAAAGGGGCAGCTTGAGCTCAATGTGTAAGAAATTTGAAGCTGGCTACATGGTAGAATGAAATCATTGGTCTCCATAGAGGTTCTTAGAATTATGGCACATAGAAAGTTTTTTTTTTACTGCCATTGCAGATATCGATATCTGCAATGGATAGCTGATGGAATAGCTGACCAGCTATTCCATGTTAATAAATTCATAATAAGCACAAAAGCAGGCCATGGATATTGTTATCTGTAATGAAATGGTAACCTAAGTGGAAATGTTTAAAACATAACTATTTTTAATTTAACAGCAAATATATTTTCTCTATTCTTTTTATCTGCTATAGCTATTTTAAAATAGCTGTTTTTAAACCATAAACAGTCTCTTTCATTCTCAAATCCTAAATGCTATTAGAAAAGATAACAAATAAGTTGTAAAATTGCTTTATTGTTTCAAATCTTCCAAAACATTTCTTTTCTCCTATTCACTGTTACGGTTGATTATAATTGATTATAAATGAAAATATAACATGATACATTAACTACATCTGGTCTTATTAAAACATTTTTTGTGCTTTATGATTGTTAGCTGACTGTTTTATTTTGCATACTTATATGTACATGACAATAAAAAACACAAGCAAACAAATGGTTTCCTAAATGATTAAACAGGTTCTGCCCTTATAGAGTGAAATATGTTTAATATAGAAAGTTTTCTCAGTTCTTTCAACGAAAAATTTATATATATATATATATATATTTTTTATGTAAATTTATATTTATGTAAATTTATATTTATGTATTTATGAAATCTGCATAATGTTGAAATACTGTTTTGATCCCGAGAGTTTGTTCTAGGCAGATTTAATTGTAAAATTAAAGGTTGCAATAAGAAGTTTCTGGTGTGCTAGCAATCAATTTTTCTGTCTATCTGTCCATTGGTTTGTTTGCATTTTACATTTACTTTTCTGTGAAACTGTTCAAATGACTAAAGCTAAATGTGGCCTCAAAATAAATTATGTACAAAGTATTTCATTTCATGCTAGTCCTTTTTTCATTGGTTTGGTGTAGTATATTCTTTTTGGATTTTGTGCCACAAAACCCCAATCAACAAACTAACTTTTTACTTTCCTTATTACTTTCCTTATATACATAATGTATAAGGAAAGTATTGTGACGGGGTCGAAAATTCGAAATCGAGTTTTCGACGGGAGAGCACGTTTCAAGCATCCCTGATCACGAATCAAACATTTTTGAAGTGATGTCTGTGTGAAAGTATGTGTGTCAGTGAGTCTGTGGAGACGATAACTGACAAACGAATGGACCGATTCGAACCAAATTTGGTACAAAAATCACAATCCGTAAACACTGGAAGCCTATTGTTTTTATACGCAATCGAATGTTCAGAACCCCCCTAAATTTTCGAGGGAAATGTAAAAAAACTGTCAAAAAATCAAAACCACTAATATAGTTGCGCAAACAGATATTTCTTATGTAATTTTTTATTAGAAAACGATTGACATAAATTTTAAAACGCTAACATGAACCGTTCTCGAGATATTGCACATTTTTCAAAAAAAATTATCAAAAAATTATATAAAATAAAAAAAAAATATTTCCTATTGAGAAACATGTTCACTTTTCATATGCGATAAATTTGGTGACATCATTCTCGTGGATCTAGCTCGTTCCATTCATGATAAAAGATACTTTGAGTAATACTTTTGTATTTGAACGCCAATAGTCATTTAGCTGCTGTAAGAATAACTTATTTCTCCGTCCATAACGCTTGGCGCGATTTTGGAAGCGGAATATCGCCAACTTGGCGACATTTTTAATTGTTGCTAAATTTACAAAAATCTTGCCAAATTGATAAAAATGACTCCAAATCAATGAAAATGACGACTCATTGAAGAAAATTCAATATCTTGGAAAGAATACACGTATCTACTATAAGTATAACATTTTTTTTAACTGTAAAACTTGTAAATTCATTGCATTATATAAGGAAAGTCATGTGTTGCCCACATCAGATTTTTTAATAAATAATAGGTTTAGATAATTATAAGTTAATGCTTCAATATATATATCTGGGATAAAAGTAAAGCAGCCCTATGCAAATAAATTAATGACTTTGTACTGATAAAATTCAGAGAAATTAAAATATGAAAATTAAAATATGAAAAATGTAAACTTGAAAAGCATGGAGCAATGTGAATTTGGTTTGCGCCGATTTTTGTACAATTAATTAAAATTAAGTCTCTCAAAAATATTTTATACATTACCTGATGTGAAAATTGTTATTACTCGAGTTAATAATCTTAACCGGATTCATAAAGTCGTGTTAACAGTTGAGATAAGAAGACAGGCTCAGCTCTACTCCAAGCCTATTTGGGGTCTGTGGTACTCAATGTAATTCGAGTTCAGGCAGGCTTGGGGGTCTAAACTATTTTTTTTAATAGATACATATTATCCGGGCCGCCCATATTGAGGGACTCAGACCGCCAATATTTTCTTTTTAAGGCTGGAGAAAACATGGAAATTCACTAAAAAGAAAAAAATTCAAATTTGAAGAAGAGGGATCCATGATAAATGATTGGAGGGGCCCATAATTTCTATGGGCGTCCCTGCGCGGACGTTTGTTGCTGGATCCCCTCCCAATGGCAAAATAAAATGCCCCAAACTGCAAAACGGCCTTTATTTCATACATCAGAGGACCCTGGAAACCTATTTCCCGCTGGGGCCCTTGGGAGTTCGAGACCACACTAAAGGAAAGTAAAAATATATTACGTGCCCGGGCGAGTCCAGGTATCGGGTGAGCTCAAGCCCTCAAACTTGAGACAGAACTCATTTCGAATTGACATTCAGCTGTAATGATAGGAGGAAAAAGGTTATACATATTACTTTCCGTATATACATAATGTATAAGGAAAGTATTGATTCGAGGTCGAAAATTCGAATTCGAGTTTTCGACGGGAGAGCACGTTTCAAGCATCCCTGATCACGAATCAAACATTTTTGAAGTGATGTCTGTGTGTGAGTGTGTGTGTGTGTGAAAGTGTGTGTGTGTGAAAGTATGTGTGTGTGGGGGTCAGTGAGTCTGTGGAGACGATAATTGACGAACGAATGGACCGATTTGAACGAAATTTGGTACAAAACTCACAATCCGTAAACACTGGAAGCCTATTGTTTTTATTTGCAATCGAATGTTCAGAACCCCCCTAAATTTTTAAGTGAAATTTTGCAAAAATCGTCAAAAAATCAAAACCGCTACTAAAGTTACGCAAATAAACATTTCTTATGTAAATTTTCATTAGAAAACGATTGACATAAATTTTAGAACGTTAACACGAACCGTTCTCAAGATATTGCACATTTTTCAAAAAAATTATCAAAATGTCATATAAAATAAAAAAATAATATTTCCTATTGAGAAACATGTTCACTTTTCATATGTAATACCATGCAATAAATTGGGTAACGTCATTCTCGTGGATCTAGCTCGTTCCATTCATGAAAAAAGATACTTTGAGTAATACTTTTTTATTTGAACGCCAATAGTCATTTATCTGCTGTAAGAATAACTTATTTCTTCGTCCATAACGCTTGGCAAGATTTTGGCGACGAATTTGGTGGAATGTCGCTAGCTTGGCGACTTTTTTCAATGTTGCTAAATTAACGAAAAGCTCACCAAATGGATAAAAATGACGGTAAATCAATGAAAATGACGACTCATTGATGAAAATTCAATATCTTGGAAAAAATAAAAATATCTACTATAATAATAATCTATTTTTTTTTTTACTGTAAAAGTTCTAAATTCATTGCATTATATAAGGAAAGTCATGTGCTGCCCATATCAGATTTTTTTAAAAAATAACTATATTAGAATTTTAATATTTATTTCATTAAAATTGATTGACAAACATATTACACCTATTTACACAAAATATTATTCCTGAATAGTTTGTTCTGTTATTATATAATCATCGAAGAGAGCTGAAGTAACAATAGTTGAGTTTTCAATGTTCTTTCAAAGCTGGCCATGATCTACTGGTTTTAGAATCCCTGTAAAAAAAAAATTATATACATATTATTTTCAATACTTTATTAAGAAGATAATACTATTTTACTTTAAACATATTTCACTGTAAAATTGTTTACCAGGGAATATATTTCAAATTATAATTATTCAGTGTCTTAAAGTTTGTTTAGTTGGTACATGTCTAGCAAAAACAAGATAACTCAACAAAACCGCCTCACCCGAAGGTATAATAGGGACAGAGACCACCAGTTGTTGCGATAGAGCACCTGGGGCACCCGGCCACACACCACCGACCACCTGGGGCACCCGGTAGCCCCGGGTGGTCAGTGGTTTGAGTCGGTGGTGTGTGCTAGACAAGCGGATTTGTCTAGCACACGCCACCGAACGAGCCACTTCTGCCGGATCATTACCGACTCACCGGCCAGTCGCCACGGAAGGCACCCACAAAAAAATCGGAGGACGCCAAAAGAAACCGACAGCCACCCCTCTGCTATTGAGGGCCATCCTCTCACTGGAGCCCTTTCAACCTAAAGTAGGTGGTTCCATTACTAAAGTAGGTGGTTGAGGTGGTACTGCTTCTACCCTCATGGCCGTCTTATTGAAACCATCTTAAAATATTCACAGTATATATAAAGCAGCTTTGTGGCAAAACGCCGATGTTTCTCCTTATTTGCTTTAGAATTTGTTTTTGAATGATTTAAGTTTAAATATACTTACTTTAAAGATGGCTTCCTCAGATTTCTAGCGGAAGGATCTTCTTTCCAGTAACTCACTGTATCCTGCGAGTTTATCCCGCTTGCCTGAAAGATAAATTAAATTTCCCGTTTATCTTACTTTCCCTACACACAGAGTATTAAAATATCCTTGTTTAAGGAGATTCCAAACATATAGGGCTTCTAGGAAAGTTCTTTTTCTTCGACCCAGACCTACCAGAAAGGTGTAAGGTAACCTTTTGGACGGCCGGGAAGTGTCACCCAATTTAGACCGGAACCCAGTTGACGACATCCACAAGTACCGTACCCTCCTTCCCTGACCATCAATCTTTCGGAAGGATTTACGGACCCACATATTTAATGTGCAAGTACTCCACGTGAACACGGGAACAATTTGGGCAAAGGCAGGAATCGAACTCGAGTCGTCCGATTGCAATCCCCGCCCGCTAACCGCTGGGCTGTCTCACCCTAGAAAAACCCTTAAGCACCTCAATAATTTTATAAGGATAGGTTCATGAGTGTACTCATTAGGTCTATCTATACCATGCACCATCGAATACATGCGGCGACCCTATCGGAGAATTATAAAGTAGGATACGAATTCGACTTTAAAGCAGTGGCGGCTCGTCCAGTGAAGCGGCGCTTCACCCTGCCTTGCCTCACGTTATCAATTGAATGGGTTATTATTATTTGATGAATTTTTCAGACTCGTTTGGGTTTTTTTAGATATTATTTGACAATATTTGTGCCAGTAGCGTGATGTGTTTTGATGATGTTCGTTGTCGAGGAGGAGGAGGAGGGAATCCCGCCACTGAATCTGCTTCACCCATTCGTGAAGTCACGAGCCGGCATTGCATCAAAGCGCGATAGACAAAATATGCCAAGTTGTTGTTGTTGAGACCCAGACCGTCCGACCTACCAGAAAGGTGTAAGGTATCTATTTGGACAGCCGGGAAGTGCCATCCAATTTAGACCGGAACCCAGTGGGGGAGGCATCCACAGGGACCGTATCCTCCTTCCCCTACCACCAACCTCTCGGAATGACTTACGGACCCGCATGTTTAACGTGATCGTACTCCGCGTGAACACGACGGCAGTTTTGACAGTGACGGGAATCGAACCCGGGCCTACCGAGTGCAACTCCCGCACGCTAACCACTGGGCTACCGCGCCCTATATGTCAAGTTGTGCAGCCTTTTATAATTTGTAAAAATCGACACCAGGAACGGACCAAACGTGTATATAGAAGGCAATTAATATTTGTCAAAAAGTCGTATCACCAGGGCTTGTAACGCGGTGTCACTTGTAATGCTCATCGAAGTGCGCAGTTATATTCTTTCTCGAATTCATATGTGCCTTGCTACTGACGGAGGACATTCTGAGCGGACTCTACATTATATTTCTGTTCATGTAAGCGTTCTTTTTTTTCTAGTGTTCTTGTTGTTTATTTCGCATTGCTGTCCTATTAATAGGACAGTAATTCGTCGCTAATCCTAATATGTCTATTAAATGCCTTCTGTAACAGTGTTAGTGTCGATGCCTACTCATTTGGCAATGTTCTACAACGTTGTAATTGTTTTTGTTTTTTCCGTTTATCTGGCTTTGTTGCCGAGTTTGTTATCCGAATATTTTACATTCTCCATTAGTAACGCTGCAATCCTTTTTGTTCGATCCCGTGCGGTCACTTAACTATATGACAGACCTAACGTGTACATTCAAAGACTCTTACCTTACTAAGTCATCGGGGGTGATTATCTTACTAAGTCGTTGGGGAAAGGGGTAAACAAATTTATGTATTTGTTAAATTTAATGTACCCACGGCCTTGTTCTTTTTCCTTCCGCGCTCTTACCAGGCGTGTTCTAAAAATGGTAGATACCTCAGGACAATATATATATATATATATATATATATATATATATATATATATATATATATATATATATATATATATATATATATATATATATATTATATATTATATATAAGGATATAAACAAGAAAAAATAAGCGAGAACAGGAGTGACCATATGATTTGCATAGAATGGCAGGGGTGGATTGCGACACCCCTTTCCCGCTTAAAGCAGCTTTTACGACCCGGGCAACGCTCACGGCACCAATGTAACTCAATGGTCAATCTCCCACATGTGCAAAGACAGAAGCACCCGAACGGAAACAAAAGCAAAGATGGAACCAAGCAAGGAAGAGATACACCCTACAATCCAACATGAAAACACAACATTTTATAGGGGAAAGTCGCGCATGCGCGAAAAGACTTCATGATGATAGGATCGCAGATATGAATATATATATGATTAAAAATGCTCATTTAGATTCATTTAGATTTGTTTGAATCTAAATGAGCATTCTATATATATATATATATATATATATATATATAAAATGTATAAAGAGAATTTATAAAAAGTGAAAAAAGGAAGGAAGGCTTAGCAGAAAGCTTACACTATGGCGGTAAGGGGTTGTGACCTCACTCTCCAGTTGTCAACAAGCTTGTCATAAATGCCGCGGCATCGCACTCCTGGACGCCAGCTTTGGCTGAAGCCCACCTCCGGAGTGACAAGAACCAACCAATAGAGTTTCGTCCAGAACAGAGCACCAGGCGCGAAGCGCCTTTAATCTCCAATCTCTAGGTGTGGTTCTTATCTTCATACTGTGACATTATTTCATTGGTCCATAGTTGGAGGTTCGAGGTTTTTGATTTACTGTTTTTATTATTTGTCCTAGCTCCTAGTGTGGCAGTTTGTTGCACATTAAGAGTTTAAGCAGTTTGGGGGGTTGATGCAGATCTGAGGGTAACCTAGCATTTTAGCAGTTTAGGATTTTAAACATTTTGTAGAAAACCAAAGATCGCGAGTTTTCGTTAATATCAACTGATTAAGGTGGGACGTTCCTAGTACCGAATATCAAAGTTAAGTACCGAGCGGGGTCTCTTACGAGATTTAGCCTTGCGATGATCATAGTCATGCAGATTAAATAATAGTTCATTTGGGACAGATGGCAGATTTTTGTAGAATTTAAGCGCTAGCTTTTTGATTTGGGCTCTAACAGTTTTTATTTTGAAGTCTTTCCTAATTACCGAGTTTCTTAAGTATCTAGGGGCTTTCCTTATAATCCTTAGGATTTTGTTTTGTCTTGTCTCTAATAAGTCTATGGTAGTTTTACAGGCATATCCCCATACGGGTGCTGCATACAGCATTCCCGGGCAGATGACCGATTTATAAATTAGGAGTTTATTTTGATAACTTAGATTTCCGTTTCCTATCATTGGGTATAAAGCTCCTGTGGCCATATACGCTTTTTTGATTAAGTTCGTTACGTGCAGTTTCCAAGTTAGGTGGGAGTCTATCGTTACACCTAGGTATTTAGTAGATTTTTCCGCTTTTAGGGCATGGTTGTTTATGTACAGAGGAGGCGGAGGTTTACGTTTTCTTGAGAAATAAATCCAATGACATTTATTGGGATTTAATTTTATTCGCCATTTTTCCAGCCATGTTTGGAGTATGTCTAAGTGTTGTTGTAGCTGTCTGTGCATTACTGAGACGTAAGGGTGTTTTGCAAGTATCGCGCTGTCGTCTGCATAGAGTGCCAGCTCCGTGTCTGGGGTCCTGGGAATGTCATTTAGATATATGTTAAAGAGGGTCGGGCCCAGGATGGATCCTTGCGGTACACTACTTTTAATGAGCTTGGGTGTAGATAAGTTATTTTTTACTCTGACTTGAAAGTGTCTGTTATTTAGGTATGAAATTAAAAGTTTGACAAGTGCGTCAGGGACTTTTAGAGTGATCAATTTGTAAGCTAATCCACAGTGCCACACTTTATCAAAGACTTTTTGGATGTCAAGAAAAATCGCAGCTGTGGGTGTCTTATTATTAAAACCAGAAGAAATGTACTCTACCACTCTCAGCAATTGATGAGTGGTGGAGTGTTTTGGCCGAAATCCAAACTGCTCCGGAATGATAATGTCATTCTCACTAAGGTGCGTGTTCAGTCTCTTAAGAATTATTTTCTCAGTAATTTTACTAAGTGTCGGCAACAAACTGATTGGTCTGTAGTTGGCTGGAATTGAGGCATCCTCACCAGGTTTATGGATCGCTATAATTATCGCTTCCTTCCATTCTTTGGGGAAATAATTTAGTTCTAGTATTTTATTTATTAAGATGGTCAAGTAAAATATTATATTTAAGGGTAGGTTTTTTACCGCGATATTCCTGATTTTGTCGTGCCCTGGGCTTTTACGGTTTTTAAGGTTTTTGATAATCTCTACTATTTCTTGCGGGGTGGCTGGGTTAATCTCAGCCGTGACCGGGGAGTTCCTGAAATTGTTTAGAGTTTGCCTAACCATTCAGTGACAAGAAGAATTATCACAAGACCTCCAAAAAAGAAAGAATCAATGACGAGGGGATGACCATTACTGTATTAGCAACCAGTCTCGCTGACTACGATGACCTTTATATTGCTTCGTTTTGATCGTTCTGCGGTCCTGTCATTTGCAGTATGCAGTATGCGAACCTTCATCTGCTAAATGTATATAAAAAAGATTTTAACTTTATACAATACACAATATTGCTACGGTATAAATTATCAATATATTTTAGCATAAATGGAATAGGGTAATTTTGTAGATATGCTTGCTGTAGAAATATTCGATCAAAATCAATACGCAAATCTTCACCTTTAATAATTCTTTGAATTCTGACCCCCCCTCCCCCCCCCCCAAGTATACATTCCTAAATATATTCAAGTGAAGGTTGGAGTTCCAATGTACTATACCGTCTATAGGTATTTTAAAACTGTTTCTTTTGTCATAGATGGTAAAACTTATTGGGATTTGTCCAAAGTTGATACTCAAATCCAAAAATTCTACTACATTTTTAATTGTAGCCGGATTTTCTTTCAAAACAAGGTTGGGTGGGTAGAAATCAAAGTTCATACAAAAGTTTTCATTTTCATATCCAACAATCACATCATCTACGTAATGTAGGTATACAATTTCGTTGTTAATATGTGACTGGTTTTCATAAAAATTGAGGTGGAGATCAGCAAGTATAGAAGAACACCCCCCCCCCCCCCCATGGGGATGCCTTTAATTTGCTGATATATAAAGATTCCATTGAAAAGATAGTTTTCCTTAATGACAATTTTTATTATAGTCTTAAATTTATTGAATTCTATAGTTTTCTTCAAATTGTATTCTTCATATAAAAGGTTAAGGATATTAGATAAGTCTTCAAGATCAATAGTGTTGAAGAGTTCTTGAAAGTCATAGGTTTTCAAGTATAATGGATTTTTGTGATATTTTAAAGACTTTATAACTTCTTGACTGTTCTTGATGATGTAACTGCCTTTATTATTAATTTGTTGCAACATTGGAACTCCAACCTTCACTTGAATATATTTAGGAATGTATTCTTGGGGGGGTTGGTCAGAATTCAAAGAATTATTAAAGATGAAGATTTGCATATTGATTTTGATCGAATATTTCTACAGCAAGCATATCTACAAAATTACCCTATTCCATTTATGCTAAAATATATTGATAATTTATACCGTAGCAATATTGTGTATTGTATAAAGTTAAAATCTTTTTTATATACATTTAGCAGATGAAGGTTCGCATACTGCATATTGCAAATGACAGGACCGCAGAACGATCAAAACGAAGCAATATAAAGGTCATCGTAGTCAGCGAGACTGGTTGCTAATACAGTAATGGTCATCCTCTCGTCATTGATTCTTTCTTTTTTGGAAGTCTTGATAATTCTTATTGTCACTCCGGAGGTGGGCTTCAGCCAAAGCTGGCGTCCAGGAGTGCGATGCCGCGGCATTTATGACAAGCTTGTTGACAACTGGAGAGTGAGGTCACAACCCCTTACCGCCATAGTGTAAGCTTTTTGCTAAGCCTTCCTTCCTTTTTTCACTTTTTATAAATTCTCTTTATACATTTTATATTGTGTATAGTACATCTTGCTGCTTTGCGCATATATACTATAACACTTCACATTTCTATAATTACTTCCTTTTTTCTTCTATTATATTATATATATATATATATATATTACATTTAACAAATACATAAATTTATTTACAAAATATCATATATATATATATATATTTACAATTATTAATTTAAACATTACTTCTTCATATGAATTAAATGGATTGGAAAACAATTGCAAAGAGTCTTACAGACTAAATTGGGATGGATGGTAACCGATAATTAAAATTGACTTGCCTAACGTTGATTTGAAGACAAATCGGAGAGAGAAAAAACAAAGCATACATATCATGGAAAAGCCCCAAAAGGGTAACTCACCCACTTCATCAGTGTTTCTTGTTGCGTCTCGCATCCAGAGGAGCCGGAAGGCAACAAAAGTCGACTTCGTTTTTCAAGTCCCTGAATCCCACTCTCTCTGCTTCTTCTCACTCAAATTTTAAACACTCTCTCTAAGATTTAATAACACGCCTCTCAAACCCTGAAATTATTCTCATTGGCTTCTGGGGCATAACCCCTTGGCCCGAAAGCAACATCATTGGCTTTTTAGACCGCTCCGGTCAAACAACCCTTTTGCAAGCCCCAGCAAAACGGATACCCTTTTGGGCGCTCATTCAAAAGATCCGTAACCTCTATGATCCAGTCTGACTCGGACAAAGTTGCCTATTTCGGTAAAATGCGATCTCCAAAAGCCATCCGCACTTCCTGTTTTTGAGTGCAGCTGATACCAAGGGCTGCTCCCTCAAAATAAAAACGTTAACTCCAGTTCGCACCCCCGAAATATTGGATCATGGGTTTACCATGTGACACTGTCCTCTGCTAAACTGTAAAGCTGTGTTTCCAATAACATCAGCTAGCGTCATTCCAAGACGAGGTATGCACCATCTATAAGCACATTATACAATATACCTGACTGCCTCACAGCACACATAGAAATGAGTGCCAAAGTATATCTAATTCCATATTGCTATTCTACATAAGTGGACAATTCTTTCTTTCTGAGGTTGATATGAGTGTCATCGAGACACATGAGTTCCGTAATGAAGCGTCTTGGTTTGGCTGAAAATAGTTGATTCGTAATGTAAGTTGTCCAAAATTTGTAAATCAATTGAAAACACAATTTCGAATATTTGAATTATCGTCAGCATAATTTTTCCATATATGTACTGTGTATTGTAAGAGAAAGGGGAAAAAATAACTTCTTACATTTTGAGGTATATTATCGGCGTTCCTCCAGAATTCCCTGTACCATTTTTCGTTGTACTCGGACGTGATGCTCTGCTTCCTTCTGGCGATCCTACTCATGCTCTCGGAGTAGTAAGGGTACCTAAGAGCCTGGAAGAAACGAGAGTTGTGAAATATTCACTTTTAATAAGCTCAATAACGTCTTTAGGCAAGGACGAGCTGGACCCATGCCCCAACTTAACATAATTGGGGCTCGGGCAGATATTCCTCCTGAAGCCCCCTTCACCTCTTAACATGTATAAAGTGAACAAGTATATTTTTCTCAAAAACATAACTGCATTCTGTAAAAAGTATACAAAATGAAATTTTTACATACTTTAATGGCTTGTAAATTATGGACAACTTTCTCATCATAGCCAAAAAGCCAACATGCTACATTTGTGCAGTAATCCCTATATATTTCAAAAATAAATCTTTTCTGAAGAAACGAGAGTTGTGAAATATTCACAATTGTTGTGAAATTGAGTTGTGTAATATTATAGTAAAACACGTCTAAAATATTTTAAATCAAAGACTACAAGTATTTGTAAACTGTATTTAAAACACCATCTTGACGT
The DNA here is from genome assembly GCA_951213105.1 of Amaurobius ferox. Classification (NCBI taxonomy): domain Eukaryota; kingdom Metazoa; phylum Arthropoda; class Arachnida; order Araneae; family Amaurobiidae; genus Amaurobius; species Amaurobius ferox. Next base: position 6,500,451 of record OX578147.1, read on the forward strand.
ACAGGAACATTTTTTCCTGTACGTCAAGATGGTGTTTTTAAATACAGTTTACAAATAATTGTAGTCTTTGATAGAAAATATAATATCTTTTCGATAGAAAAGCCTATTCCGCTGGCATATTTTTATCTTTCTGAAGCAGTTGTGAACTTGTAGATGATGCTGCAATTGTTTAATTAGGGGCACGACATGGAGACGTGGAGTAGCTGTCCCGCATGCCCCTGCGTTAGTCAAGCCGTAGGCGGTACCACGGGAGGGGGGGGGGGGGGGGCAAATTGCGCAAACACTCCTTTTTACTTAACAACTGCCCCTTATTCCAACAATTTCCAGTTTCTCTCTTTTTTTTAAGTCATTATTTTATTTATATTTTTGACGGATTTATAAATCTGAGATCAGATATTTTTAGGGCTTCTGGATAGACTCAGTTCCAAATGACTGCACATGCCCAAGGCTTCAATAAAGAAATCTGTGCCTCCTGAGTGCAGGAGGTATCCTTTCCCGGCCGTGCAGCTAGCTTCTCTAAACCCACTATGTGAGTCGCATGATCTGGGGTCTTCAGACCTCCAACATCTTTGCACTAACCTAAGGGTTGATTTGTTCGGGCGCCATTGCAAAGAGCCTTGCTGCCGCAACCGGGAATCGAACCCTGGATTTCCAACCAGGCCAGCCGACGCTCTACCATTGAGCTACTGGGACGAAATTGCAAGCTCTTATCGAAGTGATATCTGCAAAACTTTCCGCTAAGTACAAAGAAACAAAAACCTCTTTCCAAAAAAGTTCTGACATCTGGAAATGGTTTGCCCCAAGCCCCTGCAGGACCGAAGCTGTACTTTCAGGTCTAGATTACCTTGTTGAAGGATCATATGTCCATGAAAGCTGGCAAGGACAGGGTAAGGGATTTTAAAGGTAGGATCGCGCTACCATTGCAGACAACAGCATACATTGAGTGGGTTAGCATTATGTGCTTTACAGTATTATCTGATGCTATCAATGGTAGGAAAAAACTTACTATTATCTGTCACAATTCTATGCCTCCCGTCATGTACTTATACGCCCGTCATATGACGGGCGTTTAAGTACATTCCGTCATATGACGGGCGTATAAATACACTCCGTCATATGAAGCGCGTATATAAATCTAGTACGATATAACAATACTATTCAAATATCACAACTTTCAATATCTTATGAAAACATATATGCCGATTTAAAACAGAAAAGTTTTATTTTTACTAATATTGCCGTTGGTCTGAGGCTGGAGTTCCATTTCAGCATGTCTCCTAGGAGTGTGACGCCCTCTATGCTTATGCCAGGGACGATGTCCGATATCGAAAGTTTGGAGAACTTTGGGAAGTGGAAATTCATCTGGGCAGCCAACATGTGGCCATCGGGCCACTCTCTCTACAAAAAGAAATAAAATGAAATAATATAAAATCAAATCAAATAATAATAATTAACTTTGATTAAAGATGCATTCCCAAACCACTGAAATGTTGCTATGAGGCAGGAGAGTATAATAATAATAATTAACTTAATAATAAAATCAAATAATGATAATTAACTTTGATTAGAGATGTATTCCTAAACCACTGTAGTGCTACTTGAGGCAGGGGAGTAAGCAAAGGGAGACTTTAGAGGGTTTTTTTCTGATCCTTGCGTCAGAGCTAACTTGTCCTAAGTTACTCTTAATCAAATGCAGGATCTGATTATGATTTTTGGGAAACTATATCGATGGGGGAATTCCCTGACATTTGATTTTAGTGCCACAACAAAAATATTTGCAAAATTAATGTTACATTAACGACTCAAAATGCTTAAACACTAGAGTGCATACAGTGTTCCTGGGGAAGTCCTCCAGCACCCAATAACTTTACAAGGAAAGGGCCATGAATTAGGTCTGGTCTATCGTAAAGTGACCATGCCCGATCGAATAAAAGTGGTTGCTATCGGAGAATCGAAGAAGTTAAGAACTAGACAACATAGCAGACGTTGATGAAGAAGACGTTGACTCAACATAAAAGACGTTGACTCAACATAGAAGACGTTGACTCAACATAGACGACGTTGATTCAACATAGAAGACGTTGATGGAGGAAATTTTGGACAGACTCAAAACTAGATTTCTAAGCATGTAAGCGTCATTTATGGTATTATCATTCCTCAATAGGATAGCCATTTTTTCTTTTGTCAATAACCATATTTTGTCAAATCAATGTCCCCCTCGAATTGTCCTCTGGGGGGTGATATAATTCTTTTTATTCGGTCATTTTACTACAGATAGATCTAACGCGGATATTCGTGTACCTTTCCCTATGAAGCTACTGCGAAACTTAAAAACTATCCGAGGAAACCTGTATAAGAACCACTTGCTCTGATATGTGTTATTAGCTAGATATAAAGGTGAAAATACTCTTACCTGTGAATTTATTATCATAATAGGTAATTGAAAAAAATTTTTAATTAATAAATAATTTTTTGTAACGTGTGTTTGACTATGTGCTCAGTTGATAAAAGAAGAAAATACGTCTCCTAAAAAGAATTTCAAATTCCGTACACAGTGACGTCACTCGATGCAATACTGTTGAAAGATGTGACATTGTCGCTTCAACCAATGCTTAGAAAATAATATGTATTGTGAGCCCATAACTTATCTCCTTATAGTTTTGCACAAACTCCCTGTCAACCCTCGAGAGAGAGCATAATGAACGTACAATGTATGTTTATTAATTTTAATAAAATTATTATTATTACATGAATTAATTACTAAGGCAAAAAAATGCCAATTATCACGAATGGAACGGAGTGTAAATATTATCTGTGTAAATATTTGATATGTAAATAAATGTATATGTTACGGTAAAAGTGATAAATCCAGTGATTATGCATAATCACCGATCGTCTTGGTAAGTTTGATAAATTTATCTCATATATTGCGAATAAATCCCATTTACCGGAGATTATGCATAATCCTTAGTTCATAGTCGTAAATATGATAAATCGCCCTTAATTAATCAAATTTACCGAAAATTATGCATAATCCTTAGTTCGTAGTAGTAAATATGACAAATCGCACTTAATTAATCAAATTTACCGGAGATTATGCATTAGTTTAAGATGGTAAATTTGATAAATAATATGTTCTCGCCAAGTAACCTTTATTTTAACGTTATTTATTTAATGTTTTCTCCGGTCGACTGCTGTACCACTATTACTATGTTAGTAAAGTTTCCATTTTGGAATTGTTTTGTAATTTTCTTTTTATACGAAAGAATGTTTAAAGGTAAGAATTATTTCTTTATGATTATCTTTTGTTAAATATAATTATCTCTCTATCTAAGAATAAGCGCCCTTTATCGTTTATACAATTATAGTAAAATGCAATTAATAAGATATAAGTGCAAGCACTGGCGTAGTTAAGGGAAGCTGCGAGATGTGTACTTTTCCCGGGCACCATTTTTCGAATTATTAGAGATTGTTAAGAATTATTATTATATTTTTTACCAACAAATATTTTGATATTTTTGTACACATAATTCTAACATTAAGCTGAAACAGATTTTTCATGGTTTCTTTATATTCATTAAATAGTTCTAATATTAATAACACAAAAAATGTATTTATGATTCATTATATGCATTAATATTTTTTAAATCCACAAGTTACTTTATTAAAACCACAAAATATAGGAAATTTCATGATATTAATTAAGTAATATATTAAGCGATATTTATCAAACTCAATTCATTTGGGAACTGCATATAATTGTCGGTAAAAGTAAGAAAATTTGGCATATTTATCAAATTTACCAACTTCATTTGGGAATTATGCATAATCGCCGGTAAGAGTGAGAAATTGAGGGCAATTTATCAAACTTACCAAGATGATGGGTGATTATACATAATAGTCGGCGATTATGCATAATCGCCGATTAATCACTTTTACCGTACCATATATATCCCAAAAATACAATTGGATTGAGTGTGCGCGCTCAATCTCAACCTAATTCGCTACGCCTCTATTACTTTGATTGATTATATATTACCTTACAGCGGGTAAGTGGGGATTCATACCACATACATGCCATTTATTGTATGAATAAATGAATATGGCATATTTTGGGGCGTAAAGGCTTTAAACATGGGTCCTATGACAAATGTTCCGCATACCCTTTTGGTAATCAGACCCTGATCAAATGGACGTAAAAATTGTCTGGAGGGGCTTAAGTCCCCGAGTACTTTTCCTAAATACGCCAATGCTGTGAATATAAAATGCACCACCAACCAGAGATTTAGTAACTTTAGCTAAGCAATATTAATTGAAATATAAACGGAGTGGTTCCACTTGGTTTTCTCATACAGTAAATAACTTTTGTGTCAGCGAGGAATCAAACCTCGGATCTCTGACTATCCAGATGGCGCTTTACCCAATGATCAACTGAGACGATTAATCAACTTTTTATATTTGACGTGCATCCTACATTATTTTATGAAAATTCTTAAAGATCTAGGATATGAAATGAAATACCAAAGCATTTTCTGCAACATTTGTCACATTTGAACGCCACCGTCAAAGCCATTAAAAGTCACAATTTGGGTAACTATTTACATGCAGAATATTTTTCTTCTCACATAATATAAGAGATTTTCTGATTTCGTGGATTCTAAAGATAAATTCTCAAATTCTGGAATATAGAATTACTTCAATATAAGTGTGTTCTGAAAATTTGACTTAAATCGGACGTAAATTTTTTAAAATAGCATATAAAATTTTATTTTTACTTTGGTTGAAAAATCATTTTTTTTTTCTTTTTTGATCATCTCCGAGCGGTGAAACTTCAGTCATAGAAAATGGCAGGATGCTAACTGGATGATAAAATACAAAAATAATACTGTTAAATTAAACTTTCTTTTTGGCGATTTCAAAGTATTTGCAGAGAACGGGGCGCGTAATGGTTTTGGTTTAAAGTAATCGACTTGAAAATTGAGTGGTGCTGTCTGTATCCGCATTATTTACGTATTGGGGGCTTATTTAGGATTCGGGAACCACGGGGTAATTTGCCCTAGCTTTTTTTTTTCTTACAAAATTAGCTAATTGAATGCGAAACTAACAAAACTGAACGGCTTTACCAAATTCAGGTGCACATTGCTCACTCACCCTATCCGGTGTCCCCAGCACTGAAGAGATGCGGAAAATCTGGTCTATTTCACTCCTACCAGGGAAAAGAGGTCTCAGGTTGTACAGTTCGGCCATGATGCAGCCTAGGGCCCAGATGTCGATCGGAGAATTGTAGTTGGTGGACCGCAGGAGGATTTCGGGGGCCCGGTACCTGTAAGTGTCAAAGAAAGAATCTGATGTGAATGCCGCATAACTTTCCTAACGTACTGTGATGAATTTAATTTCGATAAATTTAGAACACATCATGTAATTCAACCTTTAAATCCACCCATAGGCGACGGGGCATTTCCCCCCAATCCTCCAAATGGGAAAGCCTGGCGCCGCCTATGAATCCACCTTCAAAATCTGTAGCGCAATGTTGCTGACATAAAATTAACGCCACAGATTAAAAGTGAGTGTTTTTGGTGACTATTTATGTGAAAAATAAGAAATTGCTCATGTGCAAAATTCACATCAAAATCTGGTAAGGAAATAAAATTGTTAATTTAATTGTATTCGTCATCTTGTGTTGCACATATTCGTTTCATCTTACTCAACCTGCTCGCTTTATTATCTTTTTCAACCTAAACCTATTTGTGATTTACGTCAGATTCCACCCATTTCAACCATCTTATATCAAACTTAGGAACCAACGGCTGTACCGTGCTGAAAACACCGGTTCCCGTTAGATCACCGAAGTTAAGCAGCATCGGGCGCAGTTAGTACTTGGGTGGATGACCACCTGGGAACACCGCGTACTGTTGGCTCATTTCAGTCGACGTGATGGCCGAACGGCCAAGGCGAGCGTTTCCAGCGATTGATCGGCCGCCACGTTGTGGGTTCGAGTCCCACGTAAGACATGGATGTTTGTGTTGTTGGGTGCAATGTGTCCCCACCCCCACTGGTGCGCTGGGGCAACGTCATTTGACGGCTAATAGGTTCACTGTTCTGGCCGATGTATAGGCGAAGATGAAAGAGTCAAGGCCTGGCCATTGGGGAAAAAAAATATCAAACTCACCATCTAGTTGATACGTAGTCAGTGAAAGGTGGTCTCGATCTGATCTCCCGAGCTAGCCCGAAGTCTGCAATCTTGATGAGGTCCGACCCCATGCATAAGACGTTTTCCGGCTTCAGGTCTCTGTGGAAGAAGCCGTGCTTGTGCATGAAAGAGAGGCCTTGGAGGATCTGAAAGAGGATGTTCTTGATCTCTAACTCTTGGAAAGGACGATCCCTGAAAGGTATCATGGAGGAAAATGAACGTTATGCAAGGAATCGTAGAGGGAAATAAACAACATTACGTAATGAATCATAGGGTGAAAATGATTAGAAATAATTAGAAATTATAGGGTCTAAAAATTATATCTAAGTTAGGAATTATGGGAAAATTAAAAATACGTAAGAAATCAAAGAGAAATGAACACTGCGTAGAAAGGTTAAATAACTACAGTGCATAAGAAATCATTGTGGGAAGTAAACTCTTCATGATGAATCATGTGGTAAAATCAATACTACGTAAGAAATAATACAGGGAAATGAACACTATGTAAAGGAACGTAGGGAAATGAACACCACATAAGAAATCACACAGGAAAATGAACGCTATGTAAGGAATCATAGGAAAATAAACATTACGTAAGGGATCACATCTAGGAAAATGAATGCTACTAGAAATCAAACGGAAAAATCAGCACTGCACAAGGAAGAATGTTCATTACGCAAAGAATCATTAGTGTCTTAGGGTTTTAGAGAACTTTCTATCGCGACCTATCTATTCCGAATTAGGATATGACCCTCCTATTTATGGAAATGCATTTCCGAGTCTGTGCAGTGGCGGATTTGCCAATAGATAAAGCAAGCAGTTTTCCAAAGGCATCCATTTCATAGGCAGGGCCATTTTATCCATTAGATTAACCAAGCACTGTGCTTAGAGCTTACAAAATTTCTAATGATAAAAATGTTCCTTAAAACAATTTCAGGACATATGCAAAGCTACTTCGATGCCGAAAATCACGCCTGAGCCCATAAAGGACGCAATGCCGTTTCAGAATTGTAGCACTCCTGAAGAGAAAGAGGGGATGGGGGTAAATCGTCGATAGGAGTTACTCAACTCACCTCTTCTTCATGAGCTCATAGAGATTCTCTTTCATGTACTCGAACACGAAGTAGAGGGTGTTGTCCTCCCTGATCACCTCCTTCAGCTTCACTAGATTGGCGTGGCTCAGCTTCTGCAGGGACTGGATAAAAATAACGATTTTGTTTAGTTTTAAGGGATTTACAAAAGCATAGTTAAGTAACTCACAAGCTCCCTGCGAACTGCAGGGAATTTGCGTCCTAGTATAATGGACAATTTCGATTTTTTTTTTTTTTTTTTTTTTTTAAACTTTTAAAATCAATTCATATACAAAGATAATTTTTTTCTGATTCTAAATAGCCAAGCGAAAATTTTAAATATCAAGAAAAGAAAAAACGCAAAATTTGTATAATGAAAAGAAAAACGCAAAACAGGAGCTATAGATAGGAGCGGCAATGGCCGTTGCGCCACCTTTTAGGAGACTTATATTTAGAAGATATTAGTGATTAATGGAACACCATTTAGGAGACTTAGTGATTAAGATTTCCATAGAAAGACTCGAAATGCCCATTTTAATTCTAAAATTCCCAATTAGTTGTCCAAAAACAGTATATCTGGAAAGACGACCATCCCAAATCGTTTATGTGATAGACAAATAATATTTTCAATAAATGTTTTATTTTACATGCGGTGTGACAACCATCTTCCCGATATGATTCATTCTCGTTGTCCTTAGCAATTTTAAGTAATTTTTATTCTACTATCCGAAACTTTCCACCTTTTAAGTAAGGTGGTAACATCATAGCCCCTTGCTCGATTGGAATTCACGAGGAAACGAAGCTGTGGAGACAACACGTTGCGAAGAAATTTCGCTGTGAGAGCAGTGTTTTTTTCAGGCATACCCCGAGGGGGTGAAGTCCCCCCGGAGACGAGTATTCGCTCCGATGAAGCCCCCCCCGGAGACGAGCAAGGTATTTAGAAAGAGACGAGTATTCGCTCCCCCGTACACACTTTATGCTAGCCTAGTTTCTATATATGTGGTATTTTATATTAACCCGGAGATTCCCCCCCTCCCCGGAGATATTTTATGTTAACTTAATTTCTATTTGCGTGACTGACACAGCATTTAGATATATTTATATAGGGCAAATAGAAAACTTATCACCCCCAAAATTTCATTCACCTCCCCCCTCCCCGGTCAAAAAGTCCTGAAAGAAACACTGTGTGAGAGTTGAACAGATAATTGCTATACTTTATATTACAAATAAACTGTAATACAAATTATACCGTGAAATGTGCTCTTTTCTTAAATTTTATTGAATTTACAGAATGAAATAATTTAATTTTTTAATTTGGCAAATTAGTGCATTTTTAGCATAGTGGTATTGGTTTCATTCACATTGTCATCAAAAATACTTTAAAAAGAATTATTTTATTAAGAAATTTAAAAATGTATTTCCTAATTTTTAACTTTTTTTGCTTTACGGGTCACTAAAAAAAGGAGACAATTTCATTTTCGATTCGCGCGTGCGCACACACACACACACACACCAAAATTCAAATTAGAAAAAATAAATAAATGGCATGTTTTATATCTCGTAATTGCACCCAAATTTGATCAGCACCAAGGTAACTCATAAATGATTTTTCTGTAAAATTCTCTAAAATTTCGTCGAATCGTTTATGAGCTAGATTGAATAAACCCCATATTTCACAGACAGACAGACAAACGCACATACAGATGTCACTCTAAAAAGATTGAATTCGTGTTCTAGAGTGCTCGAAACGTGTAGATCCGTCGAAAAACACGAGTTTCAATTTTCGACATGCATTGTAAGGAAAGTAAAAATCTGATGTAGGCAGCACATGACTTTCCATGCAGACTCAAGTTCTCTTCATTTCTTCAATAATTCATTAGAGTTTAATTGCACAAAATAACGTCCATAATTATTTAAAATGACACTGAATTTGCACTTTTAATTCAATTTTCGTTCTAACTTGGTAACTGGACTTTTTTTTTCAACGGTGGCGTAGCGAAAATGCGAAACAACTAAAATATCTTGGATATATTTGAGCATACGTAGTTTTTATTTTAGATTTTGACGATTTTTGCGGGCCATTTCGCAAAAAAAAAATCCGGTTATTTTTTTCCGAATAGTACCAAAATCTAATCAGCACCAGGGTATAACCCACAAGTGACTTATTCATCAAATTTTGTAAAATTTGTTTTATTAGTTTTTCAGCTAGAGTGGATGCAGGCAATTTTTGCGGATTATTTCGCAAAAAAAGCAGATTGTTTAATCCCAAATCGTACCAAAAACTAATCAGCACCAGGGTCGCACACAAATGACTTACCTATCAAATGTTATGAAATTCGGTCCATTAGTTTTTGAGTTAGAGCGGATACATACATTGCACAGACAGACGTGTGTCTGTCAGACAAACAGACACACACACACACAGAGAGACGTCACTCTGAAAATAGTGTTTTCGTGTTCTAGAGGTCCCAAAACGTGTAAATTCGTCGAAAACTCAAGTTGCGATTTTCGACATGATTCCAATACTTTCCTTATACATTAGCATGCAAGGAAAGTAAAAATTTATAAACATTTCAATTATTTTGAAACTACCCCCTCCCTCATTACCACTGCTCCAGTAAGAGAAAAGTAAGTAAAAATCTTTCACCTTCACTTCTCTTAAGCTCATACATTCATCCCACGAATAGTACTTTTTTTTCATCCTGCAAAAATAATACGATCATTAGTTCACATTTCATTATATGCGTGTAGAACAAAACACTTATTTTCATCCTAATAAAATATATACACTCAGGGCTTGATCAAGCCAATGCGGGGGGGACCAGGGCCTGCGGTTAATTCGGGTCCCCCATACTCAGTATTTCTTTCAGGACTTTTGGCCGAGGGGGGGGGCGAATAAAATTTTAGGGGGCAAGTTTTCTATTTGCCCTATATAAATATATCTAAATGCTGTGACACATAAATAGAAATTAAGTTAACATAAAATATCTCCGGGATGGGGATACTCGTCTTCGGGTCCGGGGGGGGCTTCCCCCCCCCCCCCGGAGATATGCCTGAAAGAAACACTGCCCATACCGTCACGGAATATCAAACACAAAACATCAACACATAACAAATTTTGGGGCGCAGGATGCCTCGTAGGACGTTTTGTAGAAAATGTCCAAAGTTTTACATCAAAGCAATATATGTATAATATTTAAAATTATTAACACATTTGATAATTTACAATAAAAACAAAAATTAAAAATTATTTACGCTTAAATTTGTATCACATACAAAGAGTTTAGGGAGTCTCTTAAAAGTAGAGGTCTCAGGGCCCCGTGCATTAATCAGGCCCTGTATACGATCTACTACAGGACAATGCTAACGATGAAATGTTTACAACTCCCATATACTAGGAAAGTCTTTAAGCATCCTAATAAGTTTGTAAAGAATGGTTCTTGAGTCTATACACTGTATGTCGATTGTAAAGGGACCATGCCCTATCCTACAATAACAACTGCACCGCTCAAAGCGGGGAATTAAAAAAAGTTAGAATGACACACCTGGCAACAAAGTGAGATAAACGAAAAAGTCAATTACAAAGTTGTAGAACATTATTTAATAAGTAGGAATCGACCCTAAAACTGTTACAGAAGGCATTTATTTATAGGGTTCTTCTTCTTTTTCTTTTCGACCCAGACAGTCCGAGCTACCCGAAACTGTAAGGTATCTCTTTAGACGACCGGAAAGTGCCACCCAGAGGGGGCGGCATTTACGGGAACGGTACTCTCCTTCCTCTAAGACCAACACTCTCGATAGGACTTACGAACCCACATCCATGGGAACACAGGGACAGTTTCAGCAGATTCGGGAATCGAACTCGGATTATCCGAGTGCAATACCCACGCGATAACCACAGAGCTGTCTCACCCCTAAACTAGGGTTATTGATGAATGGTTGTACTATTCCGGAATGCCAAAAGAAACAACAATGCTAAAATGCACAGAAATCTAATGTGCAACATGCTCAAATCTGTCAACAACAATTGCAAATTTTAATTTGAGAAAGAATATGACCCCGTACTTTGATAAGCATTGCAGGTATCACCGTGTTACGGTCCTGATGATACGACTTTCTGACAGTTATTGCCTTCCCTATACGCGTTTCGTGCGTTCCTTATGTCGATTCCTACTAATTTAATAATCTGCTACAACTTTTTGATTGACTTTTTCTTCTATCTTTCTTTGTTGCCGAATTCGCAATCCTAACATTTTTAATTCTCCCCCTAAGTACACTGCAATTCCTTTTATTCGATCCAACACACTATAGATAGACCTAACGTGTACACACATGGACCTTTCTTTGCAAAGTTATCGGGGCGCTTAAGGCATTTCCTACTAACTCTGTATTATAAAATTAACACCGAGTTACATTTAAGAAGCATACCGACATAAATAAAAACCTAAGATTGTAGAATTTGGGACGAAGGTATAATACACCACATATACAAGGTAGGATCTGAAAGTTCGGAGATTGTGCTGATATCTCCAACCCTGATTGGAGGAGAGGAGAATTATTTTACCGTGGCTTAGGGGCACATATGACGCGAGATGTGAAAAGAAGAAGGTCCGCAGTGCAGGGTTTTTCCAGAGAATGCGCGTCAGTGAACTGTAGACCTTCGCGTTCGTCGAAAATGGAAATGGCGTTTGAAGAACAACGCCAACTTCAAACGCCATTTCCATTTTCGACGAACGCGAACGACTACAGTTCACTGATACGCATTGTCTGGAAAAACACCTGCTTCTTCCTTTTCAGATTTCGCGTCACATGTGTCTCTACGCCACCGTAAAATAGTCCCCCCCTTCTCCAATCAGGGTTGGAGATATCAGCACAGTCTCCAAATTTTTTAATCCTACCTTGTAAAACGATGCATAAAAAGACTCGATGGTTTTTAACACTTTCCGACATAGTTGGAAAGTGTTTATGACTTTGGTCATTCTGTCTGTCATAAAAATGACTTTATCAAAATGAAATTGTAGCATGTTGTTGAGACGGTCTATGGGATGTCTTGGAATGTAAATGAATAACACCATCCATAGTACAGTCAATAGGTATGGAAAAAGGGGCTTGCCTTGCAAAAGGTGGAGTAGAAGATTTTATTTTTTGTATTTGTATGTATTGCTGCCAACATGAAAAAACCAAGTTATCCAACATGGCCGACCTCGGGAGAAATTTTGGCAGCCAAAAAACTATGAAATTTTACGACTTTTTTTTATGTTTTCAAAATATCACAGAAACGATCGACTTTTGCGATTCTTTTTCAATATAAAATTTAAAGATAATTAAATTTCCTACAATTTTCACAATTACAACTTTTTTATAACACGAATACTAAGTGCGCTACAGATTTTTGAAAGTTAACATTTTTTTCTCAATTTGATAAAACTCAAATAAAAATCGGTTTTATTTTACTCTTAATTTCTATTTACTTCTCCTCCAAATGCGCAACACATATTTTGCTTATATTGTTGATGCGTAAAATATTGGATGCATGAAAAGGTGTCGGAGGATGGGGAGGGAGAGGGGAAACGGCGCCAGTTGGGGGTGGCCTTGAGGAATGGCGGTTGCTTCACAGCTGAAAGCGAGATAAGCCATATTACTCACAACCTGCACCAATAATGCCTATCTAATGGGTATTGCTGCAAAATTTAGACAAGCCTTGTGTGTGCTCGAATGTAAGGGTCCCACAGCAAAATTATGGGTTCAATATTTTCGTATGATAACACTCCTCAAACAGTTCACCGAGGCTGAGCGTATAGGCAACTGGAAACTTCCTTTTGACTCCATTCAAAAAGCACTACCATTTTTCCATGCAGCTGGCCATTTCTTATACGCCAAAAGTGCGCATCTCTACCTTCAAGACATGTTGAAACTAGAACAATTAATGGACCCAACTGAATTTCACGACTTCTCCACAAAAAGGAAATTCACCATAAGACGTTCCAATAAGTATACTGGTGTGGAATTTCATCTGACCAGACACTTATGAGGAATATGAAAGCCTGTGGAGGAGTCACACGTGGAAGAGGATTTTCAGACGGTGTTTTAGCAAAATGGACTTTGGCAATGATATTCATGCAAAATGTTTGTGATGAAATTGAACAATTCTGTGATGTACATTATTAAACATGACAATGGTCGCTCATGGAAATTTTAAAAAGGTAACCTTCAAGAGGAAAGACAAAGTTGTAACCCTTGAATCGGTTGTCAGCAGTATTAAAGCAGGAATCCTCAAAGTAATTGCTATTGATCCGCTGACACTTTTCCAAAGATTGTGTCTTTCGAAACAGTCTGATGAAGACTTAAAAATGTTTTTTACTTATGAACTTGCACCCTACCCGATATCACTTTTCTCCGAAGAAGGCATACGGAAAGGTACAAAGTCTTCATTATACATGGCTTTCACCCCAGTCGATTGCAAAGAAATTGCAGGGAAGAAACAGTTTGCTGTTATAGATGGAGGATGCCTCCTACGCAAAGTTATTTGGCCTCAAAATACTTCCTTTGCTAATATAACTAAGCATAATTCTTCATTTCTTAAGAGACATTCTGGATCGCGAGTTGTGGTTGTATTCGATGGGTATCCTGCATGTACTGGCACCAAAAGATCTGAGCGATTGCGTCGTATGAGGATGCACCATTCCCCTGAAGTAATCTTTGAAGCGAATGCGATCAACCAAGTCTCCCAAGAAAAATTTTTGGCAAATAATCAAAACAAGAGTCGTCTGATCGAACTTCTGAAAGCTAATTTTGAAGAGTGTGATATTGAAGTCAAGCATGCTCAAGAGGACGCTGACTTACTGATCGTCAACACTGCCATTTCGAAGGCAAAAGAACTTGAAAATGTGATCGTAGTTGGGGAGGATATCGATCTGCTAGTTCTGATGACAGGGTTAGGCCAGTCATTCAGCAACTTATTCTTTCTTAAGCCTAGGAGAGGGAATGCTGGCAATGTGTTAAAATGTGTTTCAAATATATCATTTAAGTTCGACCCAGGCAATATCCTGTTCATCCATGCATTTAGTGGATGTGATTCCGCATAAGCCATCTTTAGTCAAGGCAAAATTAAATTGTGCAAGATTGTCAACAAATCGCCTGAAGTGAAGAAAGTCACTAAAACATTCATGGATCCACTCAGCAGTCACGATGATATAGCTGCAGCTGGAGAAGAAATTCTGAAAACATTATACACAGGCGACATCCATTCTGACCAATCCTTGAACACTTTGCGATTTAATCTGTTTGCAAAATCAGTCTCCAACAGAAAAATAAATCTCGCACGACTACCACCTACGTGCGATGCTGCACGCTACCATTCCTACAGGTGCTACTACCAAGTTCAAAGCTGGTTAGGCAATGGCACCAACCCGGAGGAATGGGGTTGGGCGTGCAGCATGGAAGATTCAACATCTGAGAATCTTCTGAAGAGTGATGTGTCTTGCGCTTGCAAGAAAGGGTGTAGTGGACCCTGCTCTTGTCGCAAGGCAGGTTTGAAATGCTCCAGCAAGTGCAAGCACTGCAGTGACATGGGGTGTAACAATGTCGTACCAATTTCATCTTTGGATGATACTGAAGAGGAAGATGACTTACTCCACCAGCTCTTGAAACCACTGCAATACATGGATGAGCAACTTGAGGATGACAACTTCCTTCCATCTCCTACGGTTGCTGAACCCGAAGAAGAAAACACATCTTAAAAACGTCTTCGAAGAAGATAAATATGTATGTTTTCAGTTTTACTTATTAATGTCCTTTCTTTAATTGTTTCAAACCTGTATGAATCTTCTTGTAATTTGTATATAAATGTTAAATTTCTGCAATTTTTTTTTAAGATAATTATTTGTTTTTGTACTTTAAACAAGTTTGGGCATTTGTGGAGATTATTTAAATTTAATTTGGTGCATTGGTATTATTATTCATTATGTTGATGTATTATACCTAGAAAATTAGTTGAATTACAACACACTCGTCATGAATTTTTGCTTATTAATGCTTTATTATTATTTCGCTTATTATCACTCCCATATTTATTCATTCACATTCAAATATCGCTTCTGTGTAGGTAAAACATCAGAATAAAATGTATTGTGAAGTATAATATATGTTGCAGTTGTACAATATGAACATGTGCTGTTATTGGAGTTTGATCGAGTCGTCTGCGAAATGTGAGGGGGAGAATTGTGACTGCGGGGTCAGGTGGGCAAGGGGTGTTAATGCGTTTTTTTACTAAGTTGAGAAAAAATGTCAGATTTTAAGAAGTTGTAGTGCGCTTACTATTCGTGCTATAAAATAGTTGTAATAGTAAAAATTGTAAGAAATTTAATTATCTTTAAAATTTATATTGAGAAAGAATCGCAAAAGTCGATCGTTTCTGAGATATTTTGAAAAAACCAAAAAAAGTCATAAAATTTCGTGGTTTTTCGGCCGCCAAAAGTTCTCCCGGGGTCGGCCATGTTGGATAACTTGGTTTTTTCATGTTGGCATCAATATATACAAATGCAAAAAAAAAATCTTCTACTCCACCTTTTGCAAGGTACAATGTATCTACGGACTGGACTACCAATCAGTTTCGAATTTAACCCAGGCTGAAAAAATGAAATACACTGAACCCAGTGGGACTTGATTTTTCAAACAATTTTTGAGCGAAGTAAAAATTCACAAATTGCTTCAAAAATTTTTGGAATTATCGCATAAAATGTGTAAAAAAAAATTTCAGCAAAATATGTCGGTTAGTTTTTGAAATAAAAATTGAAATAATAATTACACCCATGATATATGAAGAGATCACGTGACTTATTGCAAAAATAAAATATGGCTTCCATTTTATCTCTGTTACCGCAGATGTTTAAAAATCATTTGAATTTATATTTAGTGTTGCATCCGCCATAAAACCACTTTATTTTTACGTATTATCTGTGTATCTCAATTCTGTGCCAACGCAATTACAATACTTTTGATTTTAAATGATCGCTAAACTTTAATTATTCTTACAACAAAGCCTAATTTTAACTCTATAAAATAGCACGCAGAATGTAAACAAATCAAGCGATTGTGAGTTATACAAGAATTAATGAATTTTTTTTTCACGCAAAATTTAGCTCTGAAGTTTGGAATATAAGTGAGATAAATGAACTAGTCATTGATTTTACACAAGAGAGGCAGACGCTTTATATTTCGATGACGCCATTTGATTAAAGTTAATTTTGTGTAACTAGCATCGTCTTTTTCGATGTAGTTTTAAGTTTTCAAGTATAATAAATTACTGTAGTACTGTGATAATTTAAAAAATATCAGCGCTGAATATATCATATTTTAGAGATGTTTAAAAATTTGCATTTCAGTTGGAAAGTGTTTCATAGTCAATGCTTTATGCATGATTGATCTTTATTGTTTTTTTATACATCAGCAAATATGTAGCAAAATAAAATCAGAAATTAAAGCTTTCTTATTACTAGATACCGACAAAAATGAATAGGATTATTTTAATTGTTATTACAATTAAAATCAGCGAATCAAATTTAATTGATTATTTCAGGTGATATTGCATTCGCTGTGGAATTGGTAAACATTCTAGAAATAATGTCCATTTATTCTTGATTAAATGCCAGTCATTTAATAAAAGTGAACATATTCAAAATTTTCTCAATTTTAAACCAATAGCATGAAACATCTCAAAAACAGCACATGTTATTGTTCTGTATGTTATTTTATTTGCTGTTAAATAAAAAAAAATTACATATAAAATAATTATGTTTGTAATAAATTGTAACATAATTGTGCTTTATTTCTTTTAAAAGAAAAAAAAATCAAAATAAATGTTTGAAAAATAGAAAATGTTCCCCTGGTTTGAGCTTCCAAATAATACTAAATAGGTTCTCCACATTTATTGATGGAAAAAAAATCAAACCCAATTTAAATCTATTTGCTCAAGGTGTTCGAAAGCTAAAGTGTTTCATGCGAAAAAGATCTGATGTAGGCAACACATGACTTTCCTTATATAGTGCAATGAATTTACTACTTTTACAGTAAAAAAAATAGGTTTCTCTTAAAGTAGAAACTTGTATTCTTTCCAAGATATTGAATTTTCGTTGTCATTCTCATTGATTTAGCGTCATTTTATCCATTTAGCGAGATTTTCGTCAATTTGGAAACATTTAAAAAAGTCGCCAAGTTGGCGAAATTCCACCAAATTCGTAGCCAAAATCTCGCCAGGAGTTATGGACGGACTGTATTGTAACGAAGCCCTGCATTATTTACATCCACGCCCATGGTCTGGAATATGATCAATTCCCCGATGAAGTTTTACACGATGATTAAAATACTGTTTTTAGACACTGCGTTAGGATTGTATTACAATACGAACTGTAAATAATTTTAGGAAAATTGTGAAATATTACTACATTATTGGAAGAATGTAAAGTTTTGTTTTTCGCAATGTAAAACTAAATTCAGTGCTTTTTTTAGTTCTATCAATCAAAATTGCTATATATTATGGGGTACCCACAAAGAATCGGAGATAAACAGTGGAATAAAAACAAATTTTAGGGGACATAATTGTCTGTGCTTCCAGCGCCAAAGTGTTACACAAAATTCCGTTAATTATGCTTTTAAATCCCATTTCAAGGCATTTGTGGATTTACAGCTTGAGATTAAAAGTGGGCGTGGCTATCAAATCTAAATGTATATAAAACAAAATTCAGTTGTTTAACATATTCATAAAGAATAAAAAGGCTGTTATTGTATTTAAAAACAATTATTTATATCACCTTTTATATTGTGCCGCCAGATTTGTTGCTTGAATTTTAGGCAGTGGGCGTGGCTCTTGCGTTCCTTGGAAAAATATCTGATAATTCCAACCTTTCATGGATTTAAAGGCGAAATTCATAAAAAATTATGGCAAAGTAATATCACACAGTAATAGCTCACACGAAAGATTAGCCATAATTTCGTTGCTACTTATTAACATCTTGAATTATCACGGGTTTTAGGGAAATTCAAATGACCCCTTAAATACCATGGTCTAACATTCTGAGAACTACTCAAACAGAACTGGTATATTTCAAAATAAGGCTTACAGACTACGATGAAAGCCATGACCGGATTTTCCCTCAATTTCGTCACCATACCACCATTAAGTAAACCATGACTAGAGGGTTTCCATAGTAAGAGAATTCATTTTGAAAACCAATTTATATTTGCGGCAAACAATAAAGAAGCATAGGAAAAATGTAAACCACCGCTAAGTTATATATTTTATGCTATTAATAATTAACAAAAATTATGCTCTAATAAAGTTGTGGTTTGAGTTCAAATCAACCGATCCTTACAGTTAAAAGTGTAGAAAATCAATTGAGCTCCAGTATTTACCGATTTAATAATCATATTCATACCAAATTACTGCAGAAATGGATTTAGCTACAGAGTCTGCCGGTATAGCAAGAACTGAGTTCATCTTATTAGATCAATACAAAATATGTGTATATGTAAATGCTATATTGCAAACAATACACCCGAATATGCTCCTTTTCATCAAATATTTAAGATTTTGTACATTACCAGTAATTAATACTTTGACAGACGGGCCACTGAAATCATCAGGTATAGCTTTGGAGGCAATAAGAAAACTGTATTTATGAACCTCAATGTAAAAATTTAACGAAGATAGCTATAATAATGTCTTACATTTATATAACTATAGCAGACTTAAACAGTATAATGAAATTAATGCTTTGACAGACGGGCCACTGAAATCATCAGGTATAACTCCTCTTTAGGGGCAATAAGAAAACTGTGTTTATGAACCTCAATGTAAAAATTTAACGAAGCAGACTTTGATAGTATAATGTATTAACTTAATCTGATATTACGAAAAAAGGGACGGCGCGAACGCAGTCCCACTACCAAAAATTATGCACCCCAAGCAATCGCAATTTGCGAATGTGGCGAACGTCAACCCCTCGGTGTGCAATGAGAGGCCTCTGCTCGGGGGAGCCTCCTTGCTGATCAAGGCTGACCCCAGTGCCAGGTAAGTATGCTAACTCGGCTCTTCTAAAATTTTCTAATATAAATTATAATTTGTAAATAGTGGTAACTGTGTGTGCATCAATAATATACTACTTTCGACTACTTTCCCATTGTTACTACCAGAGGGCGCTACGAATTGAGTGAGTGATTTCCTAGTATTATTATTGAAATAGTGAGGAGGATGCTATGACTAAAACATTCCAAATTGTTGATATGGTCGCAAAAATCCTAAAAAATCAAACCCCCCAAATCTAAGTTTTGCTTTCTTTTGGCTGGCTTTCTGTGTTATCTCATTATGGTCACTACCCTCATTACCTGTTCAAGCATTTGGACTTTCGCTACGTGCCTCATCACCTGTTCAAGCATTTGGACCTTCACTACGTGCCTTAACACCTGTTCATCAACAGTTCAAGCATCGGGACTCCTCCCACATGCCTCATCATCTGTACACCACCTGTTTCAAGCATTAGGACTTTCCCACGGTCTCACTCCGTGCTGATTGTGTATGGACTTGTTCTCGCGTGCTTCACGTGCTTGGCGCCAGCTCTTGCGACGATGCCCCGCCTATCAGGGGACGTTCTACTTCTACGGACTTTTCAAGTATACAAGTAATGTTAAAGCTACAGTACAACGAATCACACAGCACAGAAGATAAAGGCGGCAACGCCAGGTGCTTCATCAACGACGACGACGGAGAGTATTGAAATAATTTTATATAACTCCTAAATATATTGTGGTAAAAAGCAGTGTAGTTTGACACAATAATAATTGAATAAAAGCATTTTTAAAATATTGCACAATATGTTTAATATTATGCTAGGAATGTAGAGGCATAGATCCACTTTTTGTCTTTCAACAAAATTAAATGAAAAAAATAAACCTTAAATGAAGGTTTGAAGGAAGGTAATAGAATAAAATATAATGAATCTACTTTTTAGCAAAGTAAAACCCCATATATCAATATTTAAATAAAATAGGAAGAAAAATATTTCATTCAAAGGCAACATGGAAGGAGAGTTCTAAAACATACATTATTTTAATCTCCTTACTTATTGAAAAGGATTAGTTTTCCTTCATTTTTATATCAGTAAAAAATTTAGAGCTGATATTTTAATAAATCAGAATTAAGTATTAATCATAACATTAGTGCACTTAAAAAAAAAAAAAATTATATTTCAATCTTTCAATTTTCCTTGACCAATTTGGTCCCTCCTACTATAGTGCATTGAGTATCATAAAATTTTGCTGTTATATCGCAACACGTATTTGTAACACATCACGATAATTATGAAAAAAATAAACCTCAAATGAAGGTTTGAAGGAAGGTAATAGAATAAAATATAATGAATCTATTATTTAGCAAAGTAAAACCCCATATATCAATATTTAAATAAAATAGGAAGAAAAATATTTCATTCACAGGTAACATGGAAGGAGAGTTCTAAAACATACATTATTTTAATCTCTTTACTTGTTGAAAAGGATTAGTTTTGCTTCATTTTTATATCAGTAAAAAATTTAGAGCTGATATTTTAATAGATAAAAATTAAGTATTAATGATAACATTAGTGCACTTTAAAAAAAAAAACCAAAAATTATATTTTAATCTTTCAATTTTCCTTGACCAATTTGGTCCCTCCTACTATAGTGCATTGAGTATCATAAAATTTTGCTGTCTTATCACAACACGTATTTGTAACACATCACGATAATTATAAATAAAATAACAGTGTAAAATAACTATAGATCATTATTGATAACCATGATAAAAACAGGAACTGGGCAAATGTAATTTATCATGGTTAAATAATTTTAGTATTAATACATTCTTAACCTTCCCTTTCCCGGCCGTCCAAATTACTGCTCAAGTCCTAGGATGAGTCGGGCGGTCTGGGTCTTCAGCAATCTTAACCTTCGACTATATGAATGGTTTACGTATGATCAAAGCTAATAAACAAAGAATATACATATATAACAACCCTGATTTTTTACAATTATATACGGTCGATTTTTTTTCTGTTTCTAAATTCGTTTTGTGTTCCGCTTCTTCATGTTGAAGACCCAAACCGTCCGACTCATCCATTGGACTTGAGCAACTATTTGGACGGCCGGCCGCTTCTTCATGTGTAAGCAATGAACAAAAAGTTATGTAATATTAAATTAAAGTTGAAAAAGATAATTTTTAAGGAACTAAAAAACGTTTTCCATTTTAAATATATTTCTTAAACAGCCCCATAGCCTTAACATTTTCCTTTAATATATCAGAATAGGAACAATAGATAGGATGTATAATTATAATGTACATTTTGAAAAGTGCGAAAGTTGCATGTTGAAAATGAGTTATAGTTTCCACCCCTTTCAATGAAAACACAAATTTACTTTGGAAATAAAATGAACTTTAATTCGTAATTAATATTATTTAGATTTATTGCGACATGTTCATGCTAATTACAAAATTTAACTTTAAAAAAGAAATAAAAGATAATTGCTGAATTAAAAACTGCCAATTTATTTAATATAAAGACAAAAAGGTGAGAAATTAAAAATATGGTAAGATTTTAGTGTCTATTGACATCGATTGAACGGAACAGAAGTAAGTAACCCCATAACTTCGTTCTCAACGAACGGGAGGAAGATATAGTATCATAAAAAAAATGTAATATTTCGAAAAACTATATTTCTCATTTATAAATCCCCACCGTTAGGTGGGGTTCCAAAAATTAGGTAAGGCTCATTAAGTTGTTCCCCTCCACGGTAATCTTTAGTAAAAGGCGAAAGATTAGCTCGACTTTTGAAGGGAAACCAGAGCATACCCGGAAAATTTACAAAATTACTAAGAATAATTTATTTTCCTGTAAGTAACTGGTAGATAAAAGGATATGATTTAGGATTTCATTTTCTTTCCGTGCAGTTTATTTCCTTTCAAACCGACATATCCTCAGAATACACCCACAGACTAATATATTCCACGTATAGTTTGTGGGTCCGTATGCTTACTGTTTGCTTATAAAATATATGTTTATGGAATTAGGTAGTCCAAATTTTGCACTAAAATACTTTTATTTTACTTCAATGGTAAATTTAGAGTACATTAAAGCAAATCGCGAAAATTCAAAGTACTATATAATTCCCGTGAGCAATTTCTGCAGGTATAAAGTCTATGGTAAATGAATTAGATAATAGTAATAATATAATAAAGATGATAGTAAGGATAAGAAGATAATAAGGATGAATGTGAAATTGAAGTACACACAATGACAGTATGCGATTAAAACTGCGATATTCTATTGAAATATACTTGGGAATATCTATTTCACCAAAAGCCTGTAATAATAACTTTCTAATTTGAAAAGCAATTAATTTATACAGGAATTTTCTGATACATTGAACGTTAAAGGAGGATTTATAGGGAATATAAAGTGCTCAGTAAATTCCAACTTAAAAATACATGTTCTCAGGTCTCAGTAGCCATTGGTGTGTTTATACAGAGTTCTGACAGCGACATTTAATTTTGTGTGACTTTGCTGTTTTTTATCAGTCGTATGTCATGGTAATATAAATGCATACATCACACTTTAAACATATCACCCTTTTTATAAATCGTTGAGATGGTTTTGAAAGATTGCGGAATTTGAGAATATTAAATTTATGACATGACAAAGAGGAACAGAGGTGACATATTTTAATTGAATGAAGTCATATTCAATTACATGGGCACATGGATATTGTTTTATATGTGCCTGGTTTAGACGGAAACCTTTTATGAGTTGGTAGAACTGAAAAGCTTGGACTTAAATACAATTTATAAATAATGAAGCCAGAGTTGTCAAGAAAAATGGGCAGATTTTGCTGACGGCAAAACGCAATGGCCTTTATGCAGTTGAAGAACACCGTAAAGTGACAAAGTTTGTAAAACTCATTGATAAATCCTTGTTGCATCGCCGACTTGGACACCTCCATTATAATGCCATAAAATAATTAAGAAGTGGAGCACAGCATTGTAAATCGACTGAAGAACCCCAAGAAACGTGTTCTATCTATATGATGGGAAAAATGAAGACTAGAAGTTTCCCAGAAGGTAATGCTACCAGATCAAAAAAAGTATTGGAATTAGTCCACTCTGACGTAATTGGAAAAATAGAACCAACATCAGCGGGAGGATCAAAGTACTTTATTACTTTTATTGAAGACTACTCTCGTTATGCAGCTGTGTATCCAATGAATGCAAAAAGCGATGTTCTTAGTAAATTTGATGCATATAGGCGGATGGTTGAAAACCTCCATAAGGCCAAGACTGGAACGCTGAGAAGCGATAACGGCGGTGAGTATGATAGCAAAGAATTTATTGAGTATCTACTTGAGCATGGATAACAGTTCCCGATACTCCACAGCAAAACGGCGTTGCCGAAAGGATGAATCAGACATTGCTGGATATGACTAGGTGTCTGCTAATCGAATCAGGACTTAAAATAACTCTATGGGCTGATGCAGTATGTACAGCAAGTTACATTAGGAACAGGTGTCCCTCCAAATCTATTGACAGAAATGCTCCCGAAGCACTATGGTTTGGAAAAGAAACCTCACTTGATCATCTAAGAGTGAAAGTTAAAGGCTATAAGTTGTGGGACATGAAGCGTAATACTTTCTTTGTCAGCCGGAATGTAATTTTTGAAGAAAATATATTTCCCTGCAAGAAAGAACCAAAATCTGTTCAAGACGTAGAAAGCCACAATATCAAAGGTACTTCTATAATCCACATTGAGAACGAAGAAAGTAATGATACACAGAATTGGAGTCTTGAAGCTGATGGTGAAGGGGAGATTGATATAACTCCACCGACGAGCATAATAACGAATGATATTGTAAACTTGGACTCAACAAGTATGCAAGATATAACATCAACTCTTGCAAACACCCCTCTTAGTGTTCCATCCTCTACAATACAATGACATTGGGTGGTCCATTAACACCAAGACGTTCAGAACGGTTGACGACAAATAAATCAAAACAAGTGACATGCCACATATGCAATTCTGTCAAACGGCAAGATTCTGTAAAAGATCCAATAACGATAGAAGAAGCTCTATCGTTTCCAGAAGCAAATGAATGGGAAATGGCCATTCAAGAAGAGTTAGAAAACTTAAGACGAAATGGTACATGGGAAATAGTACCACGACCTGAAGGAGGAAGAATATTGAAAAGCAAATGGGTTTTCAAAAGGAAGTTTGACAAAAACGGCAAATTAGAAAGGTAAAAAGCCAGGCTTGTTGCCTGTGGTTTCACACAAGTAGAAGGAATTGATTTCAATGAGACCTTTTCACCAGTTGTGAAGATAAAATCTATTAGGACTTTTCTTGCACTCGCAGTGGAGCGTGGTTGGAAAGTTCATCAGCTGGACATCACAGCAGTTTACCCGAATGGAGTATTAAAAGAGACCATATACATGGAACTACCTACGATGTGCACAGATGCGGATGAAAAGGGATATGTCTGCTTGCTGAAGAAGAGTGTATGGTCTGCTTCAGTGATATTCAAACTGTGTTCCGCGGAACCCCGGGGTTCCGCTAAACGTCTTCAGGGGTTCCGCGACTTTTTTAATAAAATTTTAGATTTTTGTTATGTTATAAGAATTTATAACTCTTTTATTAATTTTTTTGTTATTCAAAAATTTCGATAATTAAATTTAATTTTTTTTAAAAACTGAAATTCATAAATTGCATGCACTTTTTAAAATATCTGTACTGTGCTGTTGAGATACTGATTCCCTCTCTTTCTTCCAATTAGTAGTAAAGTTAGTAATATATTCTTCTCTTGCTGCTCAAAGTTTTCAGCCGGGACAATTTTTCCGTTTGCAAAATTATGGACGATTCGATTAAGAATCAAGTTGTTTGAGTTGAGTTATCACAGAGTCTTTTTGAACCTTCCCTGATCCCCGTGGAGGCGCTACGGCGCTACCGGAAGTATATTAACGTACACTGGTAACACCCCACTCGGGCTTCTTTGTCGATTGTTGATGTTTCTTGATACACGTGTATTTTGCTGTTCGTCCTTCCTTTGTTTCGCGTTGCTTTTCGTATCGGTCAGTCCCAGTCGTCTCATTCTGCACTTCCTTAAACATTCTTACTTACCGTTAGAAGGTGTCGGACTTTTGCAGTGAATAAATACATCATTCTCAACTAAAAGGTATGTATATTTGAGTAGATGCGAAATAATATAGTTGTCAAAATCGGCCGTTTTCACTAGATTTAGCTGATAAATTTTAACAACGTTTTTAACAACAACAAACGTTGTTAATGTAATATCAATTTGAAATTAATTTTTTTTTTTAATTTTATTTTGTAGTAATTTTTGATCCTGCAAAAGGAATAATGGAGAGGAGTCACCGAGTTTTTTTGTTACGTCACTATGCTTACGGGGCATATTTTTTGTACTAGGGTTCCAAAAAAATTTTTTTTAAGCGTAGGGTTCCAAAGGCGTTAGAAGTTTGAAGACCACTGGTCTACATCAATCAGGAAGAGAGTGGAATGTTCGCTTGGACGAATTCTTGAAATCAATCGGACTAATAGGATCAAAAGCAGACCCATGTGTTTATTTCACCAAACAACCTGACTTAATTATTGGAGTTTACATTGATGATCTTATCATTCTTTCAAATGATGACATAACCATCCAATCATTCAAATCTAAAATAAATGGAGTCTTCGAAGTAAAAGACTTTGGAAAAGTTAACCACATATTATCTATGAAAGCTGAATATCATGACGATGGGACTACTCTACACCAATCAGCATACGCAACTGAACGCTTGAGTGTTGACGATCTTCGCTATGACGATCTTCGCTATGTAAGGGAGCATCTACAACTTTGGATCCTGGAATGAAATTCAGCCAATCATCAGATAGCGAAGTAATGAACCCTGAAGACTCACGCGGATATCGACAAGCTATTGGAGGACTTCTGTATTTAGCTGGTGGCACGAGGCCAGACTTAAGTTTTGCTACGAGTCAGTTCAATAATAGGCCAAGTAAAGAACATTGGGCCGGTGTCAAGTATATATTACGATATATAAAGCAGACAAAATACTACAGCCTAATATTCAGGAAAACAGGAAGAAGTGTGACCGTGTATTGTGATGCTGACTGGGCCACAGACAGAAGTGATAGACGATCCTTCAGTGGTTATGTGGTTCAGTTAGAGGGTACAACAATCTTAAGGTGCAGTAAGAAGCAACGGTCACCTGCGCTCTCAACAGTGGAAGCAGAATACATAGCGATGTGCCACACTGCGAAGAAAGTTCTTTGGTTGCGAAATTTCCTATATGAATACGGAGCTTGTGAGTTCATACCATTGCCACAAACTATACAAGTGGACAATCAGGGTGCTATTTCCTTAGCGAAAAATCAGGTGATATCAGAGAGGAACAAGCACATAGATTCTTCGACATTTTTTTCTTCGAGAGAAAGTTGAAGCAAATGAGTTGATTTATGAGTACACCCCTATAGGAAACAATCTTGCAGATATGTTGACGAAGACACTAGGAAGTAAAACGATGAACACTAAACCTAAATTAAATGGAACGTTTCAGAATAAACGAAACTGTACAAAATGGGCTTATTCAAGGGGGAGTGTAAGAAATATGCTATTAGTTGTACCTAAGACCATGTTGTAATATTAGTTATGTATGTAATGGCAACACTCTTTCCTGTGTTGTCAGAATGGTAACGATCCGGTGTTGTTTATGTTCGATGTTTATGTAGTCGCGCGTTTGTTTTGTGTATAGAAGAGAATGAAAAATATGTTCCGTATACATGGTTTATCTCTAAAATTATTCAGAACACTGAATGAAGTAATATTTATTCCGAAATAATAATTAAAATATATAGAAAATGATAATTATAGGGGTTGACCAAACGATTTTATTCATGATTGACGAGGTAAATACGCTTGCAAACAAACACAAGTAACAACACAGACAGGACAGTAAACAAATACATATATATATCCATGGATAAATACATGTAAATACAAAATATCATGGGTACAGTTTCTAGAACTACTAGTCTCTTGCAGGTACTGTATCATGGGTATCTTTGTACCTATGATTTCTGTGAAAAATACAAAATTTTAAAAATATTGTCTATATCTACCAGAATACTTATATAGCACTAATTTTAATCTATATAAATGCTACTCATAAGATTTCACTTTGGACGGTCCGATACCCAGCAGGTTCTCAAACTGACCCAATACAGGTTCTATTTCCAATAGTATGATTGCTCTCAGCTTGCTCGGTGATGATGACCGTCTTTTGCTGCTTCCGACTGATTTTGCTATATATATACATGAAATTAATTTTATTCAGGCTGAAATTTAACTTCAGTACTGTCTAAAATTAACTTTTATTTCGAAATGAATGCCTGTATTTATTAATTAAATATAAATCCGGCCAACAAGTGCCGAAAGGTTGCCAACCCCTGATTTCGGACTCCTCAGCATTTCTCCAAAAGCTAAGATTTTTTCAACATTAACCAAAATAAATTGCCAGACTCTTTTTTCTCTTCAATAAACAAAATCCTTATTTAATCTCGAGTTATCTGGGGAACAGTTTCCAATCTGAGATCATATTTTTCTAATTTTAAGATAAAAATTCCTTATTTAGAAGAAATAAATTCCTCATAATTTTCTCTATTTAGCCACTTTAAAAATTTTCGATTCTTACATCTACTGTTTAAAGTTATATCCACGTATCAGGAAACATGATATAAATCCATAGTTTTATATTTGTAGAAAATGTTACCTAAGCATAGATTGAATTCAAGTTAGTACGTGCCGTATATCAACTGGCAGATTATCGATGAGGAGAAACTAACTTCGCCATCCAAACGATCGAAAATTCCATGTTTTGTGCCTAAGACCTCTCCACACTTGAAGTGATAACCCATCCCCTAAAATTCGCAGGAAGCTTACACGATACTCAGAAAATTAGGAACTATGTCTCAGCGTGAAATTATGATTTATCAAGGAACTTGGTGCTCATCTGTTGCTATATAATCCCGCACATAAGTTGTATGTCTATTAAATTTATTTGGATAATAATGAAGATTGCTAAATGGGATATAACAACAAAGAATTAATACATACATATAGAAATAGTTTCAAATTATAATTGATAGAACACTAAAAATGTTGAATTTAATGGATGATAAAATTAAGTAAATAAATAAGTTGTAAAAATATATTATATATTTTAAATTGTCAATTTTACTACTTATTCATATTTGAATAAATTGATACTTCTATAATTAGAACAGCAAATTTAACTTATTCACCGCTGTGAAGTATATTAAGATGTAAAATTAGATGATATTCGCGCGTAATCGATATAAATCTTTGTACGGTATACAATATGTCACAACTAATCTTTGGGATCACCAATATTTTAAATAAATGACATACTTTATATGAAAACCTTGTTACATATTATATATGAGATAAAGTGTTTTAATTGTTATTTAACAAATTATTATAGTGAATAGTAAAGGCATGAAATAAATCTTAAACAAATATATGATTCATGTGTGACCAGAATTTGAATATGAACTATGTGTGTAAAGTAAGTTCATATGTTTGAAATTGACACAAACAAAATAATTTAATTATTAAGATGTCTCTTTTAATCAAATAAAATATTTTTGGTCCACCTCATTTTGTCTTAATCGGCTAGCATTACTTTTTTGATTGAATAAAATTTAGGTGCTTTCAGCAAACAGTTGATTGCAAGTAATGTTATCTAATAAATCCACTGTACTGTGTAAATGTTTATTTCTGAGTGAAGACTCTGGAGAATAAATTTTAATGAGAATAGAAATTACGAAAATTTTAATTAATGTTGTTTAAAATCCTCCTTATCTTGTGTCAGAAGGATACGGCCAAAATACCTTCTCGACAGATTATACTGGTCCATGTTCATACCTGCTTCAAAAAATCTCAAACATCCGACGCAGGAAAGAAAATTCAAAATATATAAAATGGTAAATTTTTCACCAAGCAGATTATTACAGCGTTGCATTGTTTTGAAATACTGCCCAGCACTGATGCGCTTAGGCTTTCAGATATATTATCCGTTTGTCTGCGGCGCGTTAGCGCCAACATTGGGATCTGCGCACAAAAATTCTACATTAAAGAGAAATAATTTTATATTTCTGGTAAATACTTAATGCGTAATTTCAAATTTTTCATATAATAATCAGTGTATAAAAACATTTGATATATGAAGTTCAGTTCGCGAACAGAAGAGTTGGTTATTTTGAAGGATTCCCGTGTTTGACACGGAGGGGGACGGGCGTATCACGAACGTGTTCTTGTTTCATGCGGCGTGCCTCCTTCTTTCATGCAGCATGCCCTTCTTGCAGCATGCCTCCACCACGTGTTACTGGTTCTTTTCACGCTTTCAAAAAGCAATTTGGGATGGAGAGTCCTTATCGGATTACAAAAAGTATCAAGCAAAATTTTGTGCCCCTAAGCCTGTTGTGAAAACCTACTGTTGAGAAAAATATTATTGTGTTAATAGCGGAAATAGTATTTGATATTGAAGAGTTACGTGACATCGTAGCTGATCCTCCTGATGACATGACCAAGGATGAACTCATTCTTCTTAAAACTAAACTAGCTAGAATGGAGTTGAAAGAACAAGATATGGACACGTCGGATGAGCCTCCCCCCCCCCCCACAAGTTTTTCTTGTGGGATTCCTGTTGTTTCCTCGGACTTTGCGATGCCTCCTATTGCTGCCTCATCGATCCAGTCTGTCACTCTTGACTTTAAACCCGAGGCTGTTCGGCTGTTAAACACCCCCTCTTGGATGTTGATGACGAAGGATTTAAAAAAGTGCCAAAGCGGCTAATAGCCAAGTTAGGAAAATCTCCTCCATTCCCCCTCTATTTCCACGGTCCAGCCTGTGCTCGACCCTGAGGTTCCTGCACCAGATGCAGCCATAGTTGACAAAATTCCTAAATAGAAAAGTCGCCCACCCCCTCTCTTTATTGTTCCTGGTACTAATTGGTACGATTATCTCAATATTCTCAGAATGCTTGCCCCCTCAATAACTAGAAGTTTGAGAGGAAATCGTATGAAACTTGATGTTAAAACTAGGGATGAATTCATAGCCATCCAAAAAAGACTTCTGGACGACAAAGTTTCTTTCAGAACTTTCTTGCTTAATGATGAGAACCCACTTAAAGTGGCTATCTTGGGACTTCCTGTGTCCACCAGTACTAAATTGATTCAGGAAAATCTTGTCAGATTTGGTTTCGATGTCAATAGCATTACGCAATTGTTCAAAGGACCAAAAACGAATAGGGTGCTTCTGCCCCTATTTTATGTACAGGCCCAAAAAACCCTGAAAATCTGAAGATTTATGAAATTGTTTCGATGTTAGGTGTCAAGGTGAAAATTGAGAGATATCGAGGGCGTAAAGGCGCAGCAACTCAGTGCTTTTGTTGCCACCAATGGCATCGTGTGGCAAATAGCTGCTATCTTCCACCAAAATGTGTCGAATGTGCAGGTAATCACAAATCGATTGACTGTCCTAAAAAAAAAAGCAGAGTCAAAATGCGTCTGTGTTAACTGCGGTGATGACCATCCCGAAAGTTACCGGGGTTGTCCATAGTTCCCTAAACCCAGAATTACTCCCAAAACGACTCCCAGAACCCTTACTAGTAAAAACACTACTAATTCTAAATCCCATGCAGCTGCTTTTCTCCCCAACAAAAAAGATTTCCCCAAACTGCCTTCTAAAACTGTTAATAACCAAATTGTTAACTTCGACCCCAAAAAGCCGCCCACTGAAAAGGAAAATTGTAACAGAGACGATTGGCTTGAGTTCATAGATATGATAGTCTGTTTCATAGATATGATAGTTCGTTTCGAAAGAAACGGCTATCAACTTGAATTCCTGCTAAAAGCTTTTAGCAGGGCTCAGAGTAAACTTTGTGCAGACAAAATTCACTATTGTACTTTTCTGTTAAATGAGGAAAAGCCACTGAAAGTGGTAATTTGAGGTCTCCCCGTCCCCGCGGACATTGAAACTGATTAAAAATGAACTAACTAAAAATAAAATTAAATTCAATAATATTACCCAGTTGTACAAAGGTCCCAAATCTTGCAAAATTCTTATGCCCCTCTTTTAAGTGCAATGGCCCCAAACCCCATCTAATGTTCAAATCTACCAAATTAAAAATATGCTTGGTTTAGAAATTAAAATTGAGAGATGTCGTGGAAGGGCTCAGGCTAGGCAATGTTTTTCTTGTCAGTCCTTCCACCACTCCGCCCTAACATGTTATCTACCACCCAGATGTTGTTGTTGAGACCCAGACCGTCCGACCTACCAGAAAGGTGTAAGGTAACTGTATGGACGGCCGGGAAGTGCCACCCAATTTAGACCGGAACCCAGTGGGGGAGGCATCCACAGGGACCGTACCCTCCTTCCCCTACCACCAACCTCTCGGAAGGACTTACGGACCCACATGTTTAACGTGATCGTACTCCGCATGAACACGGCGGCATTTGTGGTAGCGTGCAAATCTAGCGCGCAAACCACGGGGATACCGCACCCGAGATGGCCAACAGCACGCGGTGTTCCGAGGTGGTCACCCACCAAGTACTAACCGCGCCCGATGCTGCTTGACTTCGGTGATCTAACGAGAACCGGTGTTTTCAGCACGGTACGGCCGTTGGCCCCTACCACCCAGATGTGTAAAATGTGCAGGCCCCCACAAAACTATCGAATGCCTTAAGGTAAAATCCACCCCTTGTACTTGCGCCAACTGCGGTGGCGCACATCCCGCTAGTTATAGAGACTGCCCTAAATTTCCCAAACCCAGGCCCACTAAAACTTTAAATTCCAACCTTGAAAATAAATTCACATCTAAAATTGTCACTAAAAATAGGTCCTATGCCAAATTATTCCAAAACAACCCTGAAGACTTGCCTGAACTCCCCCCCTCCCCCCCCCCCCCCCCCCCCCCCCACACACACATACACATTAATAAAACTCAAAATTCCAAACCCAAACAAAAAAGTATAGACGAAGATATTAACCAACAATCAATAATAGCCATGCTCTTAGCATTTCAACAGCATTATAGCCCCAAACATGTACATGAGTGCTTCACCAAAGTTTTACCCCAGCTTAAAGCCGCTGAACATGATATGGATAAGATTCATATTTTATATTCCAGTTTAAACGGTATCCCCGTTTAAACCTTGATTAGGGCCTTCTCAAATTAGCACTTTATCCCAGCGTTTTCACAAACGCAGATTTCACTGATTCAA
Organism: Amaurobius ferox; assembly: GCA_951213105.1. Classification (NCBI taxonomy): domain Eukaryota; kingdom Metazoa; phylum Arthropoda; class Arachnida; order Araneae; family Amaurobiidae; genus Amaurobius; species Amaurobius ferox. The sequence goes on from OX578147.1 coordinate 6,533,108, forward strand.
GGCCAATGCTCTACGGAGCACAGCTTCGATTCAGATTGTGATTCGTCACAATCGGAATCGAAGAGCACCGCCCGTTTTTCTTTGAAAGCTCTTTTCATGTAATTTACCTTTTTTACTATTTACCAACCTGTCCCTTAGAACTGGAGATGAAAGGCTTCGGTACTTCGTAACTTGAGATTCCTTGAATCCTTGAATTCAAACCTTTATTTTATGTTCGGCGATTAGCAAACTCTTCGGGTTTGCTATATATATATATATATAGGTGCTCCAAGAAGATTTCCCTTGAGATTAGACGAGTTAAACTTCTTTCTCGGGTCTAATTTGCGTAAGAAGTTATAAATCCCGGATAATGATCGATCAAATTAATGAATGAATTGAACGAAAATCCTCAGCTTTTCTCAAAACCTGGACGAAGAGTAAATAAACCAGTATGGTAAACGTTTAGAAAATACTATACGCCGTTGGCGACCTGTTAAATACTTGTTTGAACAAACATACAACTCTGAGAAGTGATCAATAGTATTCTTTATGGCGCGTGTAGGCTACACCGGACGTATGCTTACCCGCTAAACTGGCAGGCTACAGATAACGCTGAATACAATATTGCTGCAATTGGATCAATACGTTAGAAAAGTAAAGAAATATATACCTTGGACTATTCGCACATTGTTTCCCGCTAAGTGGGAAAGAAAAAATTCCGCCAAATAAGTATATATTTTTCATTATCGGTTTACAAAAAATAAACAGTCAGTAAAACAAAATTCTAATTTAGAATGTATTCAAAAATTTTTTTAAGAATTTATATCAAAGAAACCTCTTTTGATTCGATTCTCAATAGTTTTCGCAATAGAAATCTATTGCATTTTATGAACGTTTAAATAGTTCTCTAGAGCATTGGTACGTTGCGTTTTTTTGATGCTATCAAGCTGAAGCGTTATTTTATCTAGGAGACCTCATATCATCATGTAACTAAATTAAGAGGTCTAAATTTATAATTCAATTTACAATTCTAAAAAGGCATTTACATTACATTTGCCGTTATTGGTTACTTTTAGCAATTAAAGACGTCAAAATGTTTCATTTATCTAGAAATAGAATGCAGGATATTTTTGAAACAAAACAGTATTAATAAAAGCTTAAAATTACACAACATGTTCGACGGGGCGCGGTAGCCCATTGGTTAGCGCGCTGGAGTTGCACTCGGTAGGCCCGGGTTCGATTCCAGCCACTGCCAAAACTGCCGCCGTGTTCATGCGGAGTACGATCACGTTAAACATGTGGGTCCGAAAGTCCTTCCGAGAGGTTGGTGGTAGGGGAAGGAGGGTATGGTCCCTGTGGATGCCTCCGTTCCGGTCTAAATTGGGTGGCACTTCCCGGCCGTCCAAACAGTTACCTTACACCTTTCTGGTAGGTCGGACGGTCTGGGTTTCAACAACAACAACATGTTCGACAGTCCTTATGTCAAATGCGAGCTTAAATCTGTAAATTGAAACGAAATACAAACACACATTTTTTGGTATCCTCTCTGTTTACCTTAAAAAAGAAATTCGATGACCTCTTACTTAATCCGAGGTTTGCGCATCGCTGTTCTAGAGAAGTTAGACTTTAACCATAATTTTCGAAAATGCGAATGTATATAAATTCTTAAATGAACACGCCTTATATACTGATCTATTTAACTCGCCTAACTTGTAGAAAAAACAAGCGTCTAGCCTAGCCGGTAAAGGGAAAACTTTTAACCCACCCAACGCGCATTCTTGTGCGCATACGTCAACGTCACGCTCCGCTCTGACCAATCGCACAGAAGCGCAGATTTTCGCAGAGAATTGCAGAATGAGATGCATGCAAAAATTTTAATATTGAAGAATAGGACTCATTTAAATTATTTTATTAAACCAAAGATATTTTTTAGACTAAAAGTACATTTATACTTATATTTTCAAAATTTATTTATATTCTTTTTTTTAAGGTTGAATAATGCAAACTTTAATCAAAAATTTTCTTTTAAAGTAGTCAACATTGTAAAATGTATATTAATTTGGGAAAATGCACTTCTTTCTTGAAACATTAGTTTAGTTCATGAAGTTCCATTATGTAGGATTTTTAAATCTTAAAAGATGAAAGTACAGTATACTCATTCATTTCATTTTACAGCAAGTTATTTGTATCTTTATATATTTTCTAATGATGTTGTAATTTTTGAAAAATCTAACAGGATTCAATCTCGCACATTTAATATTAATTACATTTTATTACATTACATTTTATTAATTAAATTTATTACATTCAAAAATTGGGGGGGGGGGGGGGGGTGTACGATTTAAGAAAATAAACAGGCGCGGGTTTTCAAGGGGATAAAGGTTGGGAACCACCGCTATTCTAAATCAGATTACTAGTTGTGTACATATATGTGCATGCAAGTAGTGTGTATAGGAGATGGTTTGTGTACAAGTCAATGGAATGGTCGTAAAGAGCTGTAAGCTTGGCATAATTAAATGTGCATCTAGACTTTCTTGTGACTAGTTAATTAACTGATATAAAGTAGGATTATTTTAAATTTTCGACTTTGTTTTGGTTGATTTGCTGGTAATGTCTGATGTATATCAGAAGATTGAAAATATAAAGTTATAGTCTGATGAAGATGCTTAACCATAATAATTTTAAAATATATGTAATGATATAATTTGCTTGCTCGCATATTTGTCATCATGAATCAATATACTATAATACATTTAACTTATTATTCTGAAAGTATATCATAGTGTGTGTGTTAAACGATTAGTTTCTATATTTTTATATGTTTACATTGAATTTCGATTTGATATAAATTCTCTTTTTGATCTAAAAAAAAACTAATAAAATCAAGTGTTTTGCAAAAATACAAGTTCTTTACTATAAAAGCATCACTTAAATCGTTTACTAGCTAGGCATAAGTACATCCCCCCCCCCCCCCTAAGAAGACATAAAACTCTTAGTGTTAGCGTTTTAATTATTGCTCTGATTTTCAATTATTAGAGATAACATAATCGAAAATAGCTTTATTTATATGCATTTAGAAAGAAATTACGCGATGTCTATTTTTGTATAATGAAAATTTTAGAATGATTGCTTATTTAGAAAACTTTCCGAACATATGTCTGTAAATTCGTGTATTTAAAACAAAATTCATTAAAAATAACATCGCCTCCTGTAATAACATTGACTGGTTTCAAAAAGCGAAACGAAACTTTCAGATGATTTATATTTTTCAGAAAGGGAAATACAGTTTTATTATGTATATACCCTTCCAAAAAAAAAAACCTGTACTGCATATTTAAGTTGTGTTCAAGTAAAATTAATGTTATTTGAGTATTTATTTCATATTTTAAATTATAAAAAAATGATTAAATTGATTTTGTTAGCATCCTTTAACATTGGAGTCTACAGAGCCGTTCGTGACATCTAACTCCACTCAAGGACTCAAGGAAAGTTAAAAAGGAGCGCCTAGCAAAGCTACAAGGAGCTTGCTTAAATCTCCGATCATAATAAAAGGTTAGAGAATCATAGCAAAAGACTTTTAAATATGTTAGGGATCCAATGGATCGTAGCAGAGCACATGAGTCCGAATTGAGACAAGTCCCAATTGGGTTTCTGTGTCGCTTAATTTGGAAAAAGGAGAAATAACTCCGAGAAAGAAAGGGGAAATTTGGAAAACGGGGTGAGTTTCGTGGAACTCTGTCCTCTTATATATAACTAAAGTCTCTTATATATAACTAAAATAATTTGAGAACCTATATAACTAAAATAATTTGAAGTGCTTGATCAAGGGGGTCCGCGCGTCCCCTCTGAATAACCGCCCCTGATTAAACCTCCCATTGAGATAGCATTATACACACGATATTTGCTCTACACAGTTATGTGGGGGAAAAAACATAAGTTGCTAGGCAACAGAATTAAACCAAATGAGTTTATATTTGAATATATATATATATATGTATATATATATATATATATATATATATATATAAGGATATAAACAAGAAGAAAAAATAAGCGAGAACAGGAGTGACCATATGATTTGCATAGAATGGCAGGGGTGGATTGCGACACCCCTTTCCCGCTTAAAGCAGCTTTTACGACCCGGGCAACGCTCACGGCACTAATGTAACTCAATGATCAATCTCCCACATGTGCAAAGACAGAAGCACCCGAACGGACACAAAAGCAAAGATGGAACCAAGCAAGGAAGAGATACACCCTACAATCCAACATGAAAACACAACATTTTATACACAACATTCATGTTGGATTGTAGGGTGTATCTCTTGCTTGGTTCCATCTTTGCTTTTGTGTCCGTTCGGGTGCTTCTGTCTGCACATGTGGGAGATTGACCATTGAGTTACATTGGTGCCGTGAGCGTTGCCCGGGTCGTAAAAGCTGCTTTAAGCGGGAAAGGGGTGTCGCAATCCACCCCTGCCATTCTATGCAAATCATATGGTCACTCCTGTTCTCGCTTATTTTTTCTTCTTGTTTATATCCTTATATACCACTCTGCATGCAAAGCTGCTAAGCGCCACATCCTCTGTAAGGTTTCTATTTTCTCCTTTACTTAAATAGGAGTTCCTTTCGTGATATACTTGTTTATATATATATATATATATATATATATATATATATATATATATATATAATACATATATTTTTAGGTTTTAACTTTCTATATAAAAAGAATCTTTTAGTTTCGTGGAACTTTTCAAAATTCTTCGCTCTTAACACTAATGGGAATACTTATCTTGAGAGTAGCCATAAAATTTTATTATATACCTTATTAAAAAGTGGAGAGCACTGAACTTAAATAGTGATAAGAGGTTAATACTTGAGAAACTCTTCAGATGATGTGGTTCATACCATATATGGTCAGGAATCGAGGGAAATGTAAGATTGGAGATAGGAATAAGTGCCTTGCTAACGAGAAGGATGACAGACTAAAGAGTCCAGATATAATTGGCTATAATATAAACCACTGAAGAGCCAAGTCTCGGGATGACCGATAAAGGCCCCTCATAAGTATTCTGAAGTACTCTGAAGTATCTGTGAAGTGTAGTATATAAGTCGATGCAGAGCATTTTGGGACACTTCTCTTGCACTTTCTCACACGCTTCCTAGCTTGCTTGCTCTTGCACAACTACTTCACGTTGCACTGAGCTCTGTAATCTTGTAATGATTGTGAAAAGTAATGTTAAAGTATCTGAATAGCTCTGATGTAGAGTTAATTTCTTGTAAGAGATTTGGAGTGATGGAAAAGTTGAATAAAGAACTATGAGGGGATTTATGCCTGATCTTTGGACTGCTAACAACACCAATCCGAACCACTTGTGTATATTTTATCACACACACACACACATATATATATATATATATATATATATATATATATATATATATATATATATATTGATTGCTAAGCAATGAAATTAAACACAATGAGTTGTTTTAAATAATATAGAAATGTATATAAATACATTTTATCAAAATTGCATGTCCTTTGGGTTAAGATTACGGAGATTAATGATATTACATTTTTCAAAAGCCATATATTGTAATACACAGGTGGGAATATAAAGAGTATGGGTATGTTTTCTATTACACAGATGAAAATATAAATATTACACGAGAACATAATAGTATACACAGGTATAAAATATTACACGAGAACATAACATAGTATACACAGGTATCTCTTTTAATAAAATTTTAGCATGATTTTATTTTGGCATATATCAATTTCAATAATATGTAGAGAAACTCATGGAAAAGCAGTCCACATTGGAAAAATAATTTTAATTCATAATTGAATAATATTAGTAAAGCAGGGTTTGATCAGTAAGTAAACTGGTTCATAACATAAATATTCTATATAATGTATATTTCTTTCTGTAATGAATATTTTTTAATAAATAAAATGCTGTAACTTGCAGGCAGTATCAGATGAGAAATAGAACTAATTCAAGCAACATTAAAAACCTTTATAGGGCAAGCAACTTCAAGCAACATTAAAAATCTATATATGAACCGATTACTGAGTAATGAGAAATGTTAGATGAGAAAGAGCCAAATTATGAGAAAGAGCCAAATTATATGAAAAATACACACTAAAGAATGCTTTCTGATATCGTCGGCATTAGACAGGACCTGTTAAAAAGGAGGAGCTTAAAGTATCATTGCCGAGCGGAAATGCTGAAATTTGACGATGGAAAAATAATAATAGAACTTTTACCAAATTGCAGACATCTGTGAAATATAAAAGATCCAAATTATACGCAAAAAACACTAAAGAATGTTTCTTGGAATGAAATCGGCGACATTAAAGAGGAGGGGGGCGTTAAAAAGGCGGAGTCCTAAATTATGATTGCCGGGCGAAATTGCTAAAGTCTGGAGATGGAAAAATAATAATAGAACTTTTTCCAAATTACAGACATCTGTGAAATATAAGGGATTCAAATTATACGCAAAAAACACTAAAGAATGTTTCTTAGAATGAAATCAGCGGCATTAAAGAGGAGGGACGAGTTAGAAAGGCGGGGGAGCCTACGGTATCATTTTCGGGCGGAATTGCTAGTCTGGAGATGGAAAAATAATAATTGAACTTTTACCAAATTACAGACATTTGTGAAATAGAAAAGATCAAAATTATACGCGAAAAACAATAATGTTTCTTGGAATGAAATCGGCGACATTAAAGAGGAAGGGGGGGGGGGCGTTAAAAAGGCGAAGACCTAAAGTATTATTGCCGAGCGGAATTGCTAAAGTCTGGAGATGGAAAAATAATAATAGAACTTTTTCCAAATTACAGACATCTGTGAAATATAAGGGATTCAAATTATACGCAAAAAACACTAAAGAATGTTTCTTAGAATGAAATCAGCGGCATTAAAGAGGAGGGACGAGTTAGAAAGGCGGGGGAGCCTACGGTATCATTTTCGGGCGGAATTGCTAGTCTGGAGATGGAAAAATAATAATTGAACTTTTACCAAATTACAGACATTTGTGAAATAGAAAAGATCAAAATTATACGCGAAAAACAATAATGTTTTTTGGAATGAAATCGGCGACATTAAAGAGGAAGGGGGGGGGGGGGGCGTTAAAAAGGCGGGGACCTAAAGTATTATTGCCGAGCGGAATTGCTAAAGTCTGGAGATGGAAAAATAATAATAGAACTTTTTCCAAATTACAGACATCTGTGAAATATAAGGGATTCAAATTATACGCAAAAACACTAAAGAATGTTTCTTAGAATGAAATCAGCGGCATTAAAGAGGAGGGACGAGTTAGAAAGGCGGGGGAGCCTACGGTATCATTTTCGGGCGGAATTGCTAGTCTGGAGATGGAAAAATAATAATTGAACTTTTACCAAATTACAGACATTTGTGAAATAGAAAAGATCAAAATTATACGCGAAAAACAATAATGTTTCTTGGAATGAAATCGGCGACATTAGAGAGGAAGGGGGGGGGGGGCGTTAAAAAGGCGGGGACCTAAAGTATTATTGCCGAGCGGAATTGCTAAAGTCTGGAGATGGAAAAATAATAATAGAACTTTTTCCAAATTACAGACATCTGTGAAATATAAGGGATTCAAATTATACGCAAAAAACACTAAAGAATGTTTCTTAGAATGAAATCAGCGGCATTAAAGAGGAGGGTCGAGTTAGAAAGGCGGGGGAGCCTACGGTATCATTTTCGGGCGGAATTGCTAGTCTGGAGATGGAAAAATAATAAAGGAAAGTCATGTGTTGCCCACATCAGATTTTTTTTTTTAAATTTCGTATAAGTACCATTTCGTTCAAAATTTCTATTGTTTTGTTCGAATACATTAAATGGTTATGTATAACTGTTTCCCAAATTATTGTAAATGCATAATACTGAAAATTTAGTAATTGAATAATAGTTACAAATAAATATCGAATACTTTGACTATAAATATATGTAAAATAATGCATGTTAAGCACTTGGAGAGTTGTTATATAAATGTAATTAAATGTCATGTATTATATATTATATTTCATACCTATATATAAAATTTATAATATATGTATGAAATATAATATAAATTATTTTTAATGGTTGGAATGCCTTAAAATGTCACCCCATATTTTAAAGTATGTGTTGATACGTTGAAATGATATATGAAGATAATATCCCCAAATGCTGGGAATATGTCAAAAATGCATATTCTCAAATGTTAGGAATACGTCAAAAATACGTATTCATAAATGTTGTGAATGCGTCAAAAACACGTATTCTCAAACGTTGTAAATGCGACAAAAATGCGTATTTTCAAATGGAATACGTTGAGAATGCATTATATATACATATATGTTGGGAATAAGCCATAAATACATTGAGAATACGTCATATATACGTATCCTCAAATATTGAGAATACATCGAAAATGCGCTAAGGAATACGTCACAAATACATTGAGAATACATCATAAATTCGTTGGGAATTCGTTACAAATACATTGAAAATACATCATAATTACGTATCCTCAAACATTGGACATATGTCATAAATGAGTATTGACAAACATTGGAAATACATTTACATATCATTTTGACGTATGTATTGGTACGTGAAAATGACGTATGAGGCCCATGGCTTTAGCCAGAGATAAAATTGAAGTTGTTGTTGTTGAGACCCAAACCGTCCGACCTACCAGAAAGGTGTAAGGTAACTGTTTGGACGGCAGGGAAGTGCCACCCAATTTGGGCCGGAACCCAGTGGGGGAGGCATCCACAGGGACCGTACCCTCCTTCCCCTACCACCAACCTCTCGGAAGGACAAAATTGAAGTGAAATTGGAATGAAATTCCAAGTTAGCCAAACAGTCTTTAAGAAAGGGCTCACCCAAAACACAATAATTAGCATTTATAAACCATAATAGTTACTATTATCTTGTGTATTTCAATTCATATAAATTATTAACAAATAATTGCATATTTATATTTGCAAGCTAAGTGCTGATTATTAATATCCATACACGTAGCTACTGTACATCAGTATTAATATATAATAATTACAATTGATTTTAATGTAAGCATTGATGAGTAATAAAGCTGATTAGATAGTATGAGATAGTATTTGAATAGATAGTATGAGCATCACATTTTAGGAATTGGTGTGTATACCACTTTTAAAAATTAGTATGCACCCATTTTTAAAAATTAGTGTATACCACCTTTAAAAACTATTCCTCCTTTTATAACAGAATCCTAACCTTCCTTGAGACAGAGCAACTAAACCAACAAATTGGACATTCATAAACATACCAAATGCAATAATCGTAAGTTTCCCACTTAGGTATAAGTTTAAATTGTTTTTACTTTCCTTATATACATAATGTATAAGGAAAGTATTGTGACGAGGTCGAAAATTCGAATTCGAGTTTTCGACGGGAGAGCACGTTTCAAACATCCCTGATCACGAATCAAACATTTTTGAGGTGATGTCTGTGTGTGTATGTGAAAGTATGTGTGTGTGAGTGTGTGTGTGTCAGTGAGTCTGTGGAGACGATATCTCACGAAAGAATGGAGTGATTCAAATGAAATTTGGTACAAAAATCACAATCAGTGAATACTGGAAGCTTATTGTTTTTAAACGCAATCGAATGTTCAGAACCCCCCCTGAATTTTCGAGTGAAATTATTTTGAATATTTGTCATTGTTTTATTAATAGTTAATAACAAATTAAAATGGCGATGTTACATTTTATTCAAAAGTATCAATTAATCATAATTTGTTGACCATATAGTTTTACATGTCTATTACTTTCCTTATATACATGGTATAATGTATAAGGAAAGTATTGTGACTGGGTCGAAAATTTGAATTCGAGTTTTCGAAGGGAGAGCACGTTTCAAGCATCCCTGATCACGAATCGAACATTTTTGAGTTGATGTCTGTGTGTGTGTGTTACGGTATGTGTGTGTGTGTGTGTGTGTGTCAGTGAGTCTGTGGAAACGATATCTCACGAAAGAATGGAGCGATTCGAATGAAATTTGGTACAAAAATTACAATCCGTGAATACTGGAAGCTTATTGTTTTTAAACACAATCGAATGTTCAGAAGCCCCCCCCCCCCCCTAAATTTTCGAGTGAAATTTTGAAAAATCATCAAAAAATCAAAACCTTTAATAAAGTTACGCAAATAGACATTTTTCATGTAATTTTTCCGTAAGAAACGATTGACATAAACTTTAAAACGCTAGCATGAACCGTTCTCGAGATATTGCACATTTTTCAAATAATTTTATAAAAAAATCCTATAAATTAAAAAAAATATTAACTGTTGAGAAACATGTTCACTTTTCATATGTAATATCATGCGATACGTTTGGTGACATCATTCTCGTGGATCTAGCTCGTTCCATTCATAAGAAAAAATACTTTGAGTACTATATTTGTATTTGAACGCTAATAGTCATTTATCTGTTATAAGAATAACTTATTTCTCCGTCCATAACGCTTGGCGAGATTATGGCGACGAATTTGGCGGAATGTTCCCCACTTGGCGACATGTTAAAATATTGCCAAATTGACGAAAATCTCGCCAAATGGATAAAAATGACTCTAAATCAATGAAATGACGACTCATTGACAAAAATTCAATATCTTGGAAAGAATATAAGTATCTACTATAAGAATAACATTTTTTTAACTGTAAAAGTTGTAAATTCATTGCAGTATATAAGGAAAGTCATGTGCTGCCTACATCAGGTTTTTTACTGTAAGTGTAGTAAATCCATTGCATTATATGAGGAAAGTCATGTGCTGCCCACATCAGATTTTTATTAATATACGCGTGGGAGAAAACACATAGTTGTGGTTGAATGGTTTAATTCCAAAAAGCATATTTCTTTTTTTCTCTGTCTCTCATATCGGCTGTTAATTAAATTAACAATTTTCCAGGGAAGTGCTTTGGCATTCTCCTTGACTCCCTAAATACGCCCATGTGCACGAGTGTATATTGATTTAAAATTTGAAATTGAGATTTATTGAATTTTTATGTTTGGGAAAGGTTATCCCCCCTCTCTTTCTCTGAGTAATGATTTGTAACTTATCCCTCCTCCCGGAAACATCCGCATATAATCAATTATTTTAGGAATGGGAATGACTACAGCAGCAAATAATATGAACATATTATGAGTGATTTTAAACTAATGGCTTTAACAAGTTAGCTAAAATTATTGGTTTACGAATCAATAAAAGTAAAACAAAAAGTCTTAATTAATGAAAAATCTTCTGAAAATGTAAAACTAGAAAACTAGATGATGAACCAACCCATCGACGACGTAAATAGCTTTACTTACCTTGCAGTACTGGTGAACAAAGAGGGTGGAACAGATGAAGAAATTAAAATAAGAATTGCAAAAGCTTGAAATTATTTTAGAAAATTAAATAAAGTATGAAGAACTACTAACCTTACTACTACCCAAATTAACCTTTTTAATTCCTTAGTGAAGAGCGGTTTATTGTATGGAGCCGAAACATGGAAATTAACAAGGGGCCAATGCAACAAGTTGAATGCCTGGCAGACTAAATGTGTGAGGAAATTTTTGGGAGTATTTTGGCCTTATGTTATTACTAATACCGAATTCTGCAAGAGTACTGGACAGAAAGCAATAGAGATAGAAATAAAAAAACGTAGATGGAAATGGACTGGACACGTCTTAAGAATGTCACAACATAATATCCCCGCTGTGGCACTTACTTGGGCGCCCGAGGGAAAAAGATTTCGGGGTCGACCCAAGCTAACTTGGAGGTGACTAATAGAACAAGAGAGAAATCTGATGGAGTGGGTGAGCTGGTCAGAAGCAAGGTCTGCGGTACAGGATCGACCAAAGTGACGACGCAAGCTGAAAGCCTCATGTGCCACTAGGCACGATGAGTGATGATGATGAGGATGGGTGGTTTTGCTCTCATATAATGTCACATCTGCCAAAATAATATACATACTAGTGTAAAATGTATGACTATGCTATTAGTCATGACCTCAATTAGGTGTCTCTACAATATGTATGTCGATTGTGACGTAAATAAACACTGTCTATTGCTCCTCTTACTTTTTGATGGCGACTTTCTCTCCTGTGTCCAGCCTCTTCCCGAGGACCACATCCCCGTATGTTCCGTCCCCCAGCGGGCTCAGCGTCACGTAGCGATTCATTCTGGTCGGCCCGTCTTCTCCCCATCTGTATCTGCAAGGAGACAAGAAGCGATATTAATGAATTTATAAATTAATAGAATTGAAGCAATCGAGAGGTATCCAACCTTGCCTTTTCTCCCAGATCCTTGGGGAGACATTTTATTGTATAGCGTGTCGAAAATCCAGACCGTCCGACTCGTCCTAGAACATGAGCAGCCGTTTGGACGGCTGGATTTTTTTGTATAGAGTGTATAAAATGTATAGAGTATTGTAAGAGTATAGAGTATTGTAATATTGAGTATAGAGTATTGTGTATAGAGTAAAGTATTGTATAGAGTGTATAAAGCATCCTAAAATAGCTTCATATGGATAGGCAATTGAGAAGTTTGATATAATATTATTGTATCGTGCTAAAACTACTCATGAGCATTTTGAAAATCATCAATTTGCTGTATATTAATTTGTGTACAGTTTAAACTGCTGCCAATGAAGTAAAACCAGAAAAAGTTTGTTATAAGTAACACGTTAAATTTGTATTGTATGTTTCTTTCAACGAATTTTTTTCTAGTTTCATATTAAGTTGATTTGAAACGGGAGAAATTGGAAAATAAAGTCGGATATTTGGCAGGTGACTACATTTTGCGATATTTCGTATACCTATCTAACAAAACGTAAAAGTTTGTGGGAGTTATAAGAAAAAACAATATTGCCGACATATCTAAGGACGTAACCTAGGCTATTTCAACACATTGGATATTCATTGACTCAACATTGAATAAGCAGATCACTATACCCCTCACCCGTTCTGAGATTCTAGCTAAGTGTATCAATTATATGACTAACATCCAAATGTGAGAAAAGTGGAAAATCTCAACTAGCTTATGGATGCGAGCGACCTCCGTGTTGGCAGGACGTAGTCATTCCGGCATTCAGCTAATTACTCGTTCGTTGGGGGAACTCCAATGGGGAAAGGAAAAGGGAATCGAGAATTTGATAAAGAAAAATAAACCAGAATAGGGATAATAAAAAAGTAATAGAAGAGCCGAAATATGGCATGGAACAAATATATTGAGTCAAGAACAAATCAAAATAGCGTTTGAAAACGAAGCTACTTACGCCAAGGCCTATCTAATATTTGTAAATAGGAAATTTTCTGGAATATATCCTAGAAAATAAAAAAGGAAAATTATATCTGCGGTTGAAGAAGGAGACTCTATATACAGCCTGATTACAACCTGTAAAAAAGTTTAGTTATTGTAGTAAAAACTAACAACAGCGCTATAAAATTACTTGAAAAAAAAAAAAAACATTTGGCGATACACGGACAAATAACTGAAGACTCAATAGCTCGAAATGCATTATACGTCATATGGATCCGAAGTTAGAAGATATTACTGAAGAGCTATATCAACATGGTAAGTTTGGAGAAAATTGACCTGGTTCACTAAGCCTAAAAAAGAGATATCAATATACCGATAGTTCTGCGGGAGTTGTGAGAGGTAAATAGAAGCCATATAAAGATATATTATTCAAGATACCAGGTAAATATTTATATCGAAAGCCTTAAAATGTGTTGAAAGTGCCTTAACTTTAACCATTATAAACACGAGTGGGACGAAGACGTGGTGTGTAACGATGTAATGTTGGTCATAAAGTGTCTATACGTACAGTTGTTGTTGTTGCTTCTAATTCTCGTGGTGAAGGAAAGCCTTACACTACGTTCGATAGACCCCTGGTCCCATGGCGAAGGGTAATATGCAGCATCACTTTATTGAGGCTCCCCAAGGGCAGAAGACTGACTAAACCTCGACATCACAACATCCATGCCCGCTGGCGGGATTCAAACCCACAACCCGGCAATCGAGCGATCAGACGGAAACGAATGCCACTGACCGCTCGACCACCGCATCGGATATATGTACAGTAATCACTAAGTGTTTTTGGTGTTTAAGTGCGCATACAGCCACCAACAAATTCCGCATGTGTTTAAAGAAGAGACTGACATCCAAAATACCCGCAATAGAAACAATATAACTTTTACAGAAGTCAAACAGGTAACAAGCTAGAAGCCAGAGTACGCAACAGCGTGCAAAGGACAATAAATTGCGAGAAACGCAGTGACCAAAATAACTAATACAACAAGAGTGACATGGAACAATGACAGAAATGAGAAACAATTATTAAAGAAAAAAATCCTCGCTGTATTTGATAAAACTGAAAGGAAGCGATTGCGCAAAACTGAAAGAAGATATTACCTCTGGAGCAATACATATTCTGAATGAGAATATACAAAAGGTAGCAGATTGATGTATAATCATTACACAGCTATTAGTGAATGAAGATGAATACGACTCCGTCTAATAGGAGAGAAGGCAACCGCCTAAGCGATGCTCAGTCAATCATGGCTTGTTCGAAAGAGACTTTGTCATCGGAGACAGCTCTTACCCCAGAGGACTTCAGGCTAAGTTAAGTGGGGTTATTAAAGGTTTCGATTTTCTGATGATTTTTTTCAAAATTTCACTCGAAAATTTAAGGGCATTCGAAACATTCGATTGTGTTTAAAAACAATAACTATCCAGTATTCACTAATTGTAATTTTTGTACCAAAGTTCATTCGAAGCGCTCCATTCGTTTGGGAGATATCGGCTCCACAGACTCACTGACATACACACACACACATACACACACACACGTTTACACACACACACAGGTTGGTTTTTGGTGGAAAACGAGGACGCTGCGGGGAACCCACCAAACTGAGGACCTCCAGAAATAATGATTTTTCTGATATATTTTTCACATTTTAGGCATCCTGGAAGGAAGTTAATGGCATATGTGGCAAGAAAATTTTAAAAATAGTTTTATTTCAAGTATGTATTTTTGCAAGGTAAACGAGGACCATGTTTATACACCGTTAGAATGCGGACCATGCATATACACCGTCAGAATGCGGACAATGCATATACACCGTTAGACTGAGGACAATGCCTATACACCGTTAGAATGCGGACGATGCATATACACCGTTAGACTGAGGCCCATGCGTATACACCGTTAGAATGAGGTCATAGCTTGGCATTAGATATATATGTTCTTACCGAGAGTAAACGTACGTATATCTAATAACTAAGAAAATGAGGGTACGTATATTTATTAACTAAGGATCGTGAATACACATTTTTACTGAGGACATTGTATTTAAAACTGATAACTGTGCAATATTTATATATGTACGCTAGATGTGCTGAAACTTCTTTCATTCGAAACTAGTTAAAAAATTAACTAAAATTACTTTTAAAAATATGCATTCGTAGTTAGAAGAGAAGAAACATAAGAAATTATACATTCTGTAACACATGCCCTAACACATAACCGAATGCATGCAAAATTGAAAAAAAAAGATTAAACATATAAAAGTGTATTATACACAAAACCGACTTATAACGTTCGCCCACCAAAATAAGGATGGCTCTCCCATTGCAGATACTAATATCCATGAACCTGTTTCGCATTTATTATGCGGTTGTCAATATGGAAGACACAGATCGTTAACTGCAAAGGCAGTACAAAACTTGCTAAAATCCACAATTTTCACAAGCTTTTATGGAACATGATAATTTCAATCCTTCCATAGTGATTGAAAAAATTGATTAAAAATTCTGGCTGGGGTGTATTTCACATTTTTGGGAGCGTCCCTTATAGGCGGATTTGTGTTTTATGAAATTTGCCTTTGCAACTCCGTGTGGCCTGAATTAAATTGTATGTAAATGTTATGCCATCCACGTGGAAGGACCGAAATTATCACTTCCCATAGAAACTCGCAAAAAATTGTGACATGCCTTTTACTATCATTACAGATTTCTGCTGTTCCCTGCTGACGAGCGCAGAATAAGAGTGAAACCCGTCCATGGAAGATAGTATCTGCAATGAGAAGTGCCTTCTATATAAAAATGTTTTAAAAATTTTTTACTTATTTAAAAAATGTTATTTTGGTACGACAAAATTTTCGCTAAATGCTCTATATATGTATTAGTATTCATGAACCCGGTGGATTTTGCTGTATTGCATACGGTCTGAAGGACAGATTGATGAACTTCGGGGTGGGATAGTCCAGTGGTTAAGGCACGAAGATTGCACTCGGAGGACCCGAGTTCAATTCCTAGCTCTGCCTAAACTGACCCTCTGTTCACGCGGAATATATTTAATATGTGTATTTGAAAGTTCTTCCGATAAGTTGATGTTAGAGGAAGGAGGACGCGGTCCCTGTGGATGTCGCCCCCACTGGATTATGGTTTAAATTGGATGGCACTATCCCTGACGTCAAAACAGATCGCCCCAGTGAATATTTGAGCTAATATAGCAACAGATAAAATTAGATACTTGCGTATGTAATCAGGGACTGTATTCCATTTATATTCCAAATCATTATAACATCCGTCATTTAAATACCATAGCCTCTGCTTCATCCATATGAGCTATCGCATTCTTTAAACAATTGTATATTTTCGGTTTCTTTTACAGAACAGCATAAAAAATAATAAAACTAGTTTAATATATGTCATTAAAACATTGATTTTTTCTGGATTTTTATATAAAGAATATTTTATTTTGCCCTCTTTTCTTTTATATATTTTTCAAAATTATATTTTTGTCCAGAAACAATTCGATTAGTATTAATATATTATTTATTTTCAAAAATTATGTATTCAAATTATCAAATTCAATAACTGTCTTCCGTCAATGATCAAAATTTCGAATTCGAAAATTCTCAAGAAAACAATACCTATTCTATACAATAGTATGTGCAAATAAAATATATTTTTGTTTTCTGATGACGATTGCGACAGAAGTAGACTTAACCAAAGCGATATTACGAATTTATAAAAAAGTCCAGTGGACACTTAAACTCCATATCCTTTATATTTAAAAAACGGAACGAATCTTCCATTTGAAATAATTTTTCTTTTAAATAACATATTTTTTCTCATACTAATTGCGTAAAATTAATTTCTTTCCCTCAAAATTATTCGAATTCGAGATATTAACAAATAAGCAGGTTTCAAAACTTTTAGCCCACCTCGAATGCTATAGAATGTGTCATATGAGAACACGCTAATAAGGAATGCACCTACTAATATCAAATTATTATGTGGAATCTGATACAATGCTTTTTTAACTTTTCTAATAAGAACTCAACCTTTTAGGGCTTTAAGATTTTATAGCAATATTTTGTTTGGAATATAATTTTTATTTCCAAAATTATATTAAATATATATGTCGTATATGTTCATGTATTACACAAATAAACGTACATTTATCGACGTGATTAAGCTGTTTCTAATTAAAAAAACATAACTTTTAAAGCATTTCTACATTATATTTTAGAAGAATAACTTGTATACAAAATTTGAAATATATATGTTTTTCTTTACCTGCATCAATATATCTCCACATTCTAGATATTTTTTGATTGTAACTTGATTTCTAACTGTAACAACCAGATTGAAAAATTTTTTGAAAAAGTTTCAAAAGAAACAATTAAAAATATTGTTTTGTGTCAAGTAAACACAAGTTATATTGCTCAAACAATAAAATTCAATCTGAGCTCTCGTTACAAATGTTTGATTTTCATTTACGGTGTTCTTCATCAGCTTATTTTTAGTTTGAAATGTAAACTTTCCATTAAATCCTATGAATGTCAATTTTCTTCATGCAATGTCGTGACGTTATTCACAAACATTTCCGGTTTCAAGGGAGAAGGTGCTAAGATCTAAACCATTACTCCTGCAGCCCTGCCATCAGGTAGAGCATGCCTTCAGGCCATAGTCCCCTTAGTAGAAAACGTCTGCTTGAACAATACTGCTGATAATATATCTAGTATCTGGCTCTCGAAGCTCAGAGCAATCACCTGTACCCCATACTTCAAAGGAATCTGAAACCTGCTTGCTCGCTCTGCGACAACAGAAAGTTTCAACCCATGCATCCTTCTTAAAATGAAACTACCATCTACAATTGCTGGTCTATACTGCAAAATTCTATTGCGCTAGTTTCTTTTACATTCACACTATAAGTAGATATACACGTAAAATAGTATCCAACATTCAGATGATGAAAGGCTTTTTATAAACACTTTACAACATTGTTGAAAAGTATTTATGACTTTGTTCATTCTGTCTATATGTCCGTTCGCACGATAACTGCCGTAGAAATGACTTTATCAAAGTGAAATTTTAGTATGCTGTTCATACGATCTGTGGGATATATGGGAATGTAAATAAATTATATCCCCCAATTAGTTTTGGTGTGAACCCGGGTTGAAAAAATGAAAGACACTGAACCCCATGGGACCTAAATTTTCAAACATTTTTTAAGCAAAATAAAAATTCACAAATTGCTTCGAAAATTTTAGGAAATATTCAAATTTTTCCATAAAAGATATAAAATAAAATTCAGCAAAATATATTCGGTAGCTTTTTAAATAAAAATTAAAATAATAATTACACCCTTTATATGAAGAGATCACGTGACCATTATATGAACAGATCACATGACTCACTTCAATATAAAATATGGCATCCATCTCGTGCCAAAATCGTAATTTTTAAGCTCTTTTTTATTTATATTTAGTGTTGCATCTGTCCTAAAACCGCTTTATTTTTGCGTTCTTTCTGTGCATCTATATTCTGAGTCAACGCAATTACAATATGTTTTATCTTAAATGATCATCAAACTTTGATTATTTTTATAACGAGGCCTAACTTTAATGAATGTAAAATGCAAACAAGTAAGATGAGTTGTATATGAATTGCTGAATTTTTCTCAAGCAAAATTATTTAACTCTGCTATCTGGAATAAAAGAGTATGAATGAAATATTCGCTATTTTTACATAGAGAGCTAGACTATTTATATTTCGATGACGTCGTTTGAATAAAATTTCAATGACATTTTCAGCATGGAGTTAGAAAAAATTTTAACCTCCATGGTTTAATCTTCCAATTAAATAAATTATTGTAGTTCTGTGATAATTAAACGAGAAAGATCAATCATACATAAAGCATTGATTATGAAACACTTTCCAACTACAATGCAATTTTATTTAAACATATCTAAAATGCGATAATTCAGCTGTAATATTTTTACATTATCACAATACTACAATCATTTATTATATTTGAGAACTTAAGAATTCATCGAAGAAATGAACTTTATTTAAATGACGTCACTGAAATATAAGTCGCTTGGCTCTCTAAGTAAATGGAGTGAATATTTTATTCAAACACTTTTATTCCATTCTTCTCAATCATCACAATATCAGACTAATATATTTTACTTGAAAACATAAAATCCTGGAAGTAAAAGTACTTTCTAATTTTATGCTTGAAACTTATGCTTAAAATTTTTCAAATAAAGCAATACTTAAGAATTGTCTGCATCTCCATGTAAAATCAATGCATATTTCATTCATACCAGCTTTATTCCAATCTTCAGAACTCAATTTTGCGTTAAAAAAATTCAGCAATTCTTAAACAACTCATCTTACAGCTTTATGTGTTTACATTCTGCATAGGTTAAAATTAGGTTTCGTTGTGGAAATAATCAAAATTTGATGATCATTTAAGCTAAAAAATATTGTAATTGCGTTGGCGCAGAATACAGATGCCACAGAAAAACGCAAAAATAAAGCGGTTTTCTTACACTAAATATAAATTAAAAATAATTTTAAAAGTCACGATTTTGACCCAAGATGGATGCCATATTTTATTTTGAAGTGTGTCACGTGATCACTTCATGTAATATGGGTCTAATTATTATTTTAATTTTTAGTTAAAAAACTACCGAATAAATTTTGCTTAAATTGTTTTATACATTTTATGGAATAATTTAAATATTTCCTAGAACTTTCGAAGCAATTTGTGAATTTTAAATTCGCTTAAAAATGTTTGAAAAATTAGGTCCCATAGGGTTCAATATATTTGATTTTTTCAACCCAGTTTCAATTCAAAACTAATCGGGTGATATTATTCATTTACATTCCCATATGTCCTATAGACCGTCTGAACAACATACTAAAATTTCATTTTGATGAAATCATATCTACGGCAGTTATCTTGCAAATGAACGACAGACAGACAGACAGAATGAACAAAGTCATAAACACGTTTTAACTTTGTAAAGTGTTAAAAATATCGCCTCTGAATGTATCATATTTTAGAGGTGTTTAAATAAAATTACAGTTGAAAATTGTTTTATAATCAATTTTTTATGCATGATTGATCTTTCATGTGGTTATATTTAGTGCTGCATCCGTCCTAAAACCGCTTTAATTTTGTATATTATCTGTGTTTCTAAATTCTGTGCCTACGCAATTACAATATTTTTAATTTTAAATGAACACTAACATTTGATTATTTCTACAACAAAGCCTAATTTTAACGTACGCAAAGTGTAAACAAGACAAGCGATTGTAAGATGAATTGTATAAGAATTGCTGAATTTTTCAAAGCAAAATTATTTAGCTCTGGAGTCTGGAATATATGTGATATGAATGCAACATTTATTGGTTTTCCTTAAATAGAGAAGCAAAGGATTTTATAGCATTGCCTTTTTTATTGAAGTTTTAAGTTTCTAAGTAAAAAAATTATTGTACTATGATAATTTAAAAAAGCATCACCGCTGAATGTATCGCATTTTAGAGATGTTTAAATAACATTGCATTTTAGTTGGAAAGTGTTTCATAATCATTGCTTTTTGCAAGATTAATCTTTCTTGTTTCTATCACATTTTTCTCATAAGTTGAATTCACTGAGATCGAGGAAATAATATATAATAGTATATAGAATAAACTCGACAGTAGCATAGTAATCATTGAAAAGTTGTACCTCAGTATAATGAATTATGACAAAAAGTCGAAAATTTATAAAATAGTTCATTCTTGTATTTCCAATTTTCTGAAAATAAAATCCATTTCCGTGTTCAATCAAAATCGAAGTAAATTTAACTTCTGTCTCGTATCCTAAGCTACTAAAAAGACTGTTGTTAGAATTATTTGCAAGATTTTTATAAATATTCTAATAAAATTTATATAAAGTATATTACATTATATTTTGTTAAAGCTATGGGTTGAAGGAGGGGCGCAAAATGTCTTGTGCCTCAACTGCATTTACTTTCAAAAAACTGTGTCTTACTTTCAAAAACTCTATTCTTGTGTTTTTTATCAGATGATTGTCCCAAATACCAAATATCAAACCTCTATTACATTTTGAAAGGAGGCATTTCTCATTTATTTCGGAAAATCGAATATTTGGGTTTGCGGTACCCCCATAAAGTAGAAAATATCGGAAAACTGAAATTGTACGTGCTTTTCCTTTCGAACTATCTACTCGCACACCAAATTTGTAGTCTATTGCATCTCGAAACATGAATTTTCATCATTTCGTTTTTGGAGCAACCTCTTTAAACGAACATTTTTGAAAAACAATGTTGTCTTGAGTGTTTTCATCAAATGAATAACCCGTATACCAAATTTCAAGCCTCTATCAAATTTAAAGCAAGCGTACGGAAAATCGAACGGAAGAGCATTTGTTCGGAAAATCGAACATTTCGGTGCGCGGCACCCACTAAAGTAGCAAATATTAAAATCTAAAATTACACACTTTCTTCCTTCAGTTACCTTACACCTTTCTGGTAGGTCGAACGGTCTGGGTTTCAACAACAACAACAACAACACTTTCTTCCTTTAGAATGGTTTACATACTCTAAATTTGAAATCTCTATCTCATCGCAAAGTATACTTTCCTATCATTTCACTTTTCGAATGTTTTGGTATGGAGCATACCCTCGACGGAACATTTTCGAAAAATTCGATTTTTCCAGGGGTTTTTATCGAACGATCGACCTGTGCACCAAATTGCAAGTCTCTATTTATCCGGGGAGTGCCTAAAAAAACGTGACAGACAGACGAACAGACGGACACTTGACAATTAATATATATAGATAGATAGATAGCTCAAAATATCTTGTAATAATTTAAGAATAGAAATTAAAGGATTCAAACTTCTGTTGCCAAATGCTAAAAATTAATTTATTGCAAAAACTCGATGTTTAATAAGAGTGTATAATTTTCCTCTCAATAGTGCTTGCTGATAAGGCATTCTTGGGAGAGAGAGAGCCTTTTGAGGGAAAATATTGATTTCTTTTTGCCGACATTACAATGAAATTTATGAAAATCAACAATTTTTTTATTTTTTAAAAAGTGTCAAGATTGGTATATAGGTGTCGTCAGGATCTCGAACAGGGAAGGGAGGTCGAAGATCAAATGTGGTTGTTCACAGTGTCGGATTTAATACACCAATACTCTGTGAAGATTATAATGCAATTATATATGGAGAACTAACATAATCATTATCAATGAATGCTTATGACGTTTCCTACGTAACTGCAGACGCACGATATGTCTCATTTGATACTACATTAATATCATAACTAATATATGCATTAAAATTTGTCAAAATATGCATGCAAATATGCACCTAAAATTTAATAATTAATTACTTATAACATAAAATACATGTATTTATATATTTTGTTCGAATATCATTAATGCATCTGAAAGCATTTAAAAACGGGGAATTTCAAGCAAACTCAAGCAAACTATTATTGCAAATCAAAAGTTTTTATATCATTGTTCAAATATAGTCAAAATTTTCATATAGTGAGTAAATTTTATTGCTGTAACTAACTAATGTGCTTTTCTAAGTTCTTGACACGCAGACTTTGTCGTTTATCATCTAAAAACATTTTAATGCTAAAAATGTTCTTTTAATACCAACTGATATTATTGGACAATACTTGCTATCTTTTGAACTGAAAGTGATATTTAGTTCTTGGGTATTCCATGCTGAAAACGGCTTAGTTATAACTGCGTGTTTACTCTTCTTTTTTTTTTTTCTTTTTCTCTCTGAAATGTGAATAGCAGTTTTTACATGTTGATCTGATATTTTTCTGAATAATTTTTTCTCGCATATTACATAATATAAAAACACCATCTGTATTCAGATTTTTCTATGATTATAAATACATGATTTTATTCGGATTGATTTACTAGATTTAATTTTAGGCATTTTTATACTCACAATGCTTATACAGAAAATTTTACAGAACAGCTCTTTGAAACGACGTATGCAAAACTTCAGATATTCCTATAACGTGACTTTCCATCTCTTTTACCAGACATGTCTCTTGATATTTTACCCTGAAAAGATTTCACCATTTCTTATGATAAATGCATGGCCTTAGTAGCTCACGGAATTTGGGTGTTGAATGAGAAATATGTTTAGCTTCGTCCAATGTTAACTTATCTAGCTATTTAAAAAGAAAGATGAATCATGCTTAAGGCATTGATTATGAAACACTTTCCAACTTCAATGCAATTTTATTTAAACATCTCTAAAATTCGATACATTCCTCGGTAATATTTTAAAAATTATCACAATACTACATTAATTTGAAAACTTAAAACTTCATCGAAAAAAATGAACTTCATTCAAATGACGGGATTGAAATATAAATTGCCTGGATTAAACATCTATAAAATGCGATACATTTCTATATAATATTTTTAAAATTATTATAATACTACAATAATTTATTACATTTGAAAACTTCATCAAAAACAAATAAAATGTATTCAAATAACGCCATCGAAATATAACACACATTTCTCTCTCTATAAAATCAGCATTTCATTCATAAACATTTTTCCATTCATCACAATACTATAATAATTTATTTTATTTCAAACTTAAGACCATGGAGGTACAAGTAATTAGACTCTATGTTTTAAACTTCATCGAAAAAATCGTCCTACTCTCTAAAATCAATGAATATTTCATTCATATCAGCTATATTGCAGACTCCATGAGCTAAATAATTCTGCGTTAAGAAATGCAACAATTCTTATACAACTCATTTTACACATTTTGGTGTTTACATTTTGCATTAGTGAAAAGTAGGCTTCGTTGTAGAAATAGTCAAAGTTGGATGAGCATTTAAACTCAAATATATTGTAATTGCAGTGTTTCAGGATGTAGATGCACAGAATTTAAGCAACAATAAAGCGGTTTTACGACGGATTAAACACTAAATATGAATTACAAAGAACATTAAAAATCGCAATTTTGGCACAAGATGGATGCCATAGTTTATTTTGAAGTGGGTCATGTGATCTCTTCATATAATGGTTACGTGATCGCTTCATATAAAAGGTGTAATCATTATTCAAATTTTTATTCAAAAAACTACAGAATATATTTTTCTGAAATTTTTATTATTTATTTTATGGGACAATTTGAATATTTCATAAAACTTTCGAAGCAATTTGTGAATTTGAAATCCGCTAAAAAATGTTTGAAGAATTTGGCCTCATAGGGTTCAATGTATTTCATTATTTCAACCCGGTTATATCCAAAACTAATTGGGTGACATTATTCATTTATATTCCCATAGGTCCTATAGACTGTCTGAACAACATATTAAAATTTCATTTTGATAAATTCATTTTTTCGGCAGTTATCGTGCTAACGGACAGACAGACAGACAGACAGAATGAACAAAGTCATAAACACTTTTCAGCTTTGTTGTAAAGTGTTAGAGAAGATAAAAAGATAGTTAAAATAAAAAAAAAATGCAAGCTAAAAGAAAATAAAGTACTTGAAATATGCATTTAAAGGCATTTTATGCATTTACATGCTCTATAAGTGTTCATATATGCAATTGCATATACAAATATGAAATTTCATAGAATTCGAGTTTTAGTCATAATCAATATATTAGTTTTACAAATTAATATTTTTATAAAAATTTTTTAACTGTGATTGTTTTTAAACGATTTTTTTAAAAAATTTTTAAATGGATTTTTAACGAATTTTTAACAGGGCAGTTCAAACTATCATATTTTGAGAAGCATATGCACTGCAGAAATGAATTAATAGTTGCCGAATTTTGCTTTTGAAGGATCCCGTCACATTAACTATTTTTCTAAATGTCTATAAGTGTAGAATTCCTACAAAATAGACAGTTCTGGCATTCTAATAATCGACACATTTATTTTTTTTTTGCATAAAATTATGCTTAAAGTACATTTTCACGAGCTAAATATAGGAATAATTGATATTTAGTTTTGATGTGAACCGGCTAAAGTGGACGCCACATTTGTCGTTTAGTCAATTTTTTTTTCTGTAAACATCTTAAAAGATGATCAACACTTTTAAGACTTACAATAGAATGTTTGCAGAAGTATCTGGGAGAAAGAATTGTAAGGATACCTATCGATCGCTGAAAGCCACGCAAAGTTCAGCAATATTTACAACCAAAAAGTGGTGAGTGAACTACGGCCCTTTGTCGGCTTCCTACAGCCCCCAGGGTGAAATCGTAACCCTCTGAGCATGACCACTCAAGATAGGCGACACACTCCGTTATCATAAAGGGTTTTCATAGTTCCCGTGCCTGGGGTTGAGCATTCATTCTTCCCAGGCCAGGTATTCCCCTTAGAGGAGAGATACGAAGACATACTTCTTATTCCTGCTCCAAGGTATTCCCACGTCGTAAATTCCCACGTCGGCGATTCAATTTGAAAAACTAGCGATTAACGAAATGACCGGCCAAACTCTTTAGATATTCTATCCGTAGATATTTTGTCTAATATATCCGTTTTGTATTTTATAGACGTCTGACGCCTTAGATATATAGAATGTGTTTTGATACATGACCTGGCGCGGAGGTGGCAATTCTATCCTTTGACCCCCACCAGCGCCCTACTGAACTTCACACGCTGTACTAAGGGTTTTCATCGTTTATACAATTGCCTCAAATTTTAAAGGGTTTCCGAAAACGGATGTGTAATCGGAATTAAAATTGTGTATCAAAATTAAAATATTGTGCGAAACTCATACCCGTTAGTTTTAGCTTGTAAATTTATTTATTGGTTAAATATTCATTGTAACGTATTTTGCATTACGATAAATTAAAAAAAAAATAATCTATATGCAATAGTTTCGTTATAAGACTCCTGTATTTAAATAAGGCACCTTAGTTTTGAATATACGCTGCAGCTGACGGAGCAGAAAGCAAATAAAGGACATCAACCTTGGGAATGGAGGGGGGGGGGGGGGGGACTTTTCCGAGCCAAATTGCTGATATTGTGAGGAAGTATTGTTGTTCTACTTTATCCTACTATGTACTGTCCATAAACAACTATACGGTAAATATGAAGGATGGTGGTAAAAATAGCGCGTTTAAAGGCTACTATTCTGCCCAGCCATACTTTCTATTCATCTTGAAGCTATATATAGATCGTAAGAATTTCACAATCTTTTTTTTTTTTTTTTTTTCAAGTTTTGGTGTTCGACAGTTTCTTGCTCAGAGAAATTTCAGCAATTCAAAATTAAATTCGATCGATTTTCAACTTGCCTGCATACGCAGACAAAATTGGTTTATTCCCCCTCCCCCCTCTCCTATTTTGTTGATCGGTAAAATTCGAGTAAATTAGTAAAATGTCATATGCGTTCAGCGATACAAGTTATATTTTTTAAATTCATAAACGTCGAAATATTAAGAAAAATCAAATTCCTTCAAAAGGATAAAGAATTTATTTAATTGTTATGAAATAAACATATTGGGGAATTTTTACAATAAAAAGGGTTACTCAATTCATAACGTCCGATAATATAACAGCAGTATCCGATAAAAGTGTCCGATAATATAACAGCTTAAAAGCAGATAATTCTAGCATTCCAAAAATCGTCTAATACATTCTTTTTTTACATAAAAATAAGCATAAAGTTAATATTCACGTGTTACATAGAATAATCCAGTTTTTTTTTATTAATTACTAGCAGCATACCCGTTCTTCGTACGGAGTATAAAATATAAAGAAACTTATAATTCAGAATCATATGCAAATTATGTTAAAATATTAAATTTATTGCTCCTAAAGAGAAGTTTATGAATATCTGCTCTCATCGTGCAAAATTATCGTCACGGGCAGATCTAAAGAATAAAACATCCTGGCCCCTTTCGAAAGCAAATTTACAAAAAAAAAGAATTGAATCAATATATGCAAAATGAAAGTATTAAAACTGTATAGGACCCGTACTACTTATATACGCGAATATTAGAAGATGTAACCTGTATTAGTAGATTACATGTATAAATTGAAAATATCAATAAACCCGTAATTGATTCCAATATATGCCAGAATGAAAGCACTAAAATTATATGGGAATATATATATATATATATATATATATATATATCCCCATACTACTTATATTGTCGCAGATTAGAAAATATGCCTGTATGTTAGTAGAAGATTACCCTTATTACAATATGAGTCTAAAAAATCTTTGCCGAAATAAAACAGATGACATTATAAATTGAAAATTTCAATTAGCCCCGTAATCTTTATACCAGAAGGTCGTAATTGATTCCAATATATGCCAATATATATCAAAATATATGCCTATAAACCTGTACTACTTATATTCTCGTAGATTAGAAGATAACACGTGCATTTATAGAAGATTACTCGCACAACGTACAATATGTGAGTTTCAACAATTTTTGTCATTATAAAACAATGGTATAATAATTCGAAAATATCAATAATCCCTGAATCAATAATCCCCGAAAATATCAATAATAATAATGCGTAACCTGAAGACCGTAATCGATATTATCCAGTCAAAAATGCAATGCCAATGAAATTTATTTTATATACATATCTTTATTATTCAAATCGGAAAAGATTTAATTAAAATCGTATGCCATATAACACATTGGATTTACATCCATTGCTAAATGACATGATATCAGTTGCTTCAAATAAATTGATGGAAATCATATCGTCTGAATAATGCTATCTCCATGAAAGGTTTGGCGATATTTTCTTCAATTTAGCGATAACTTAATAAATCGCCAAATTTATCGCCAAGTGGGACTGTAAAACTGATAGTCTCATTTTGCGACAAATTGACGAAACATCATCATAATATTATCCCCTAACAAAACACAATTAATTTCATTTATTAAACGCAATTTTATCAATTTCATGACATTTTTATAGATTTACAAACATTTTTATCAATTTGGTGATATTTTAAAAATTCGATAAATGTGTTACTAAGTAGGATGGATAGACTGACCCAAAAATGCTACCGAAACATCATTTCAGTACTGTCTTCTAAAAAAACTAATTTAATTTCATTGATTTGCGTCACTTAAATGAAAATGATATTTAGCATTTTTATGAATCAAATAGTTTTACTTGTACAATCGAGGCTACACAGCATTTCTTGAATAGAGAAGTAATTCTCGCTTATGTATGAAAATTCATGGTATAGTGATTCTCCACAGAATCTATCAAGATTTTCTTTGTTTTCACATATCCTACTATACATAACGTACTGGTAAATAATTCGACTCTTCGATTTGGATGAATTTAAACATTTTGAGTCTTCCTGAATACAAATCAATCATTTTTAAACGATGTCTCCCTGTAGACACGATATCTCTCGAGCAAATTATGTGCTCCAAACGAAGTTTCGCACTTTTATTTTAATCAGTAAACTTAGTGGCCTATTTATTTTACTGATCAAATAATTGTACACAATAATTTGTATCTTTTATGATTTTGCACTTTTCTTTTTCTTTTTATATAAAAAAATTGGAAGAAAAAGTTATTTTACCCTAGTTTCACAAAATTTTCGTGAAATCTTTTGTTCCAGTATCAGGTAAACAAGATCAAATATTTCTATTTAACTATAATTTTCATAAATTGAATAAAAATATAATCTATAACAGATATGGATACATTTATACTGTTGACATTCAGAGAGATTAGACAAGGGGTATACTCAATCTTTCAAACATGTTTTGTTTCGATAATTAAAATAACATTATAAAAATAATTGTATTGAAAGCTTTTTGCAATTAGTCATTTTATATAAAATTATTCATTTATAAGTGAATATCATTTAGGATGTAAAGATGTTCCGTTTTTAAAAGATTGCACGTTTTTTGTTCTAAAATGAGAAGATCATATAATCAAATGCTCAGTATTACAAAATAAATGGATGTTTTTTTTAAATACTTTCGGTATTATAAAATAAGTCGATGCTTTTTAAGTACTTCGAACCAAAAATGAATTGAGATTAGAACATTCCTGTCTCAATTTTAACTGGAAATTAAATTGGGGTACATTTTGCTACTCCAGTCAATCGATATATTTGTTTGGAACTTGAGACTAAAATTTTCTCCACTCCTATACAATGATCATATATATATGCTATATGTTTACAGTAGGAAACAAACTTTTCCAGAAAAGCATGTTTTATTTGGATAGATTATGCAAAAATTGAGGTCACATACATGTGACTCAGTCTTTTTAAAAATATTTTTCATATATGCCTCTGCCTATGCTATCCTGACCGCATAACGAACACTTCAGAATATATTCCTACTAATTCGATGAAAATACTTCTTAGCCTTAACAAATGAATTAATTTTTTAAAAATTATCACATACTTGCACTTATATTCATTTAATATACCAGAGTCGACAATACCGAACATGAGTCTGTATGAAGTCTTGTACCGACTATAAAGATTTAGAACCCTAGCTAACCCCCCGATTTCGAGACAAGCACTCTAAACCATCAGGACAATGTGCTTGTGTCAAATGTATGCAGTTTTATCTTATTCACTTGTCAGAAAGTAGTTTTTTGGTTAGTTGGTAGAATACTCATATAAATTATTGTGCAATAGGCAGTTCCAATACCGACTAACTTCTCAAACCTCAGCTATTTGCTCTATATACGTATTTCTATATTCTGTTCTATTGCCATAGTCTAATTGCCATAACAAATTTGTACATATGGTGTCATTAAAAATCTATACAGGGGAATTTACCAATATTTGTACTTTTTCCGCATATTAAAACATATGTATTTTGCGTTTAGCGTTCCATATTTTGGCTTCCATTGTTAAAACATAGATACTTTTCGAATTAAATGGATATGCAAAATTGTGGAAAGGGGCTCAACTCAGATGGCATTAAAAGACTTTGCCCATTGGGTTTCAGTGGTTTTATTAGTATTGAGCATGAACGTGGTGAATATTCTCTTATTAAGTAATTTTTCCCTTATTAATATGTCCATATCTACCCTTTCTTTCATTAAAATCAATTAATCCCATATGACTATTTTTTTTTCTTTTTAGCACATAGTATACGACTATATGTAAAAACAATTTTGATGAGTCAAAAATCAAATTCTTTTATTTATTGTGATGGTTATAGGTTATACGCGTTTTGGAGCATCCCTGAATACGAATTAACCAATTTTAACCATCTGTCTATTTCTTTGTGGGTACAATAGTATCGAATAAGTTGATAATACAGAAAAAAATTTGGTACGATTATTTCAATCGGTAAATGTTAGAAGCCTATTACCTGTTGGGATAAACGGATCAAAGAATAGATCTTATTTCTTTATCATGCTTTTCAAATTCGGAAACATAAGTAAACTTAAAAATGTTAGAGAAATATTTATGTATTTATAATGTCAGCATTTTAACACGAATGTCATCATTCACATGAGGTTTATATGCACTGTTCTTGAGATAGTTTATGTTTTTGGTCAAAAATGGAACAATTCGGAAAAAAAATATAAATTCCCTATTATCAAATGAGTGAATGCTTTATAAACAAACAGCTTGAATCCGAAATGAATGGACATCATTATTTAGAAATTATCCCGATCTGCTCTCGAGATATTGAAACATATATTCATCTATATATTTTTTTAATGTAGTGCCATATCTTTCGAACAAATTGGATAAATCGAATAAAGTTTGGTGAGCATTTTTCAATCAATGAACATCACTCAGAGGCCTATTAATTTTCGGAGGAAAGGAACCAAGTAGAAAGCAATCAAGTTCTGAATATTTATTTTAGAAAATCAACTAAATAATATAAAAACACAAGATGATAATATGCGCCCCACTTAAGATATTTTTTTTTGTATTTTTTTGAAAAATAATTCACATTTAAAAGGTGTAAACGTATGGTCCGCGTTTTAAAAGTGTATATGCATGGTCCGCGTTTTAACGGTGTATACGCATGGTCCGTGTTTTAACGGTATATATGCATCGTCCGCGTTTTAACGGTGTATATGCATCGTCCGCGTTTTAAAGGTGTATACGCATAGTCCGCGTTTTAACGGTGTATATGCATTGTCCGCGTTTTAAAAGTGTATACGCATGGCCCACATTTTAATGGTGTATATGCATCGTCCACGTTTTAAAGGTGTATTCGCATGGTCCGCGTTTTAAAGGTGTATATGCATGGTCCGTGGTTTAAAAGTGTATAAGCAAGTTTAAAGGTGTATATATTAAAGTCAGAACAAAATTTTTGCTCTCAGACTGCTTACATTTAAAATAAAGTACATCCATTTTCCCGATTTTTTGAAGTCTTTTTAAAACTCGCATTAGCAGCAACAAATAAACTGTTGAACCATCTCAGGAGAGAAGTTTTTCTAACTCACTGAAGGGAAAATGCAGTGTCAAGAGTCTAAGGATTAAAAGAAAATAAAAAAAAAGTATTTGAAATATAAGTTTTAATTTAATTAAAAAAAAATTGCGCTTCGCGGTTTGAGTTTATCCGTGTTTTGAATTCCGAACCTGTGCTCCATTTATTACCAGGCAAATGCTTACACAAATACAGAATATACATACAGAGAGAAAGACTGTATTTTACAATTACACACAACACTTCAAAAACTGAATCGCACTGTATTTCTATAAATTCTATGCAAAATTATGCTGGGAAGATGGTTTTATATACTTAATTTCTAAACACTTTTAGCTTCTTGGACGGGAATACTTCTTGACATATAGGAAATAATAAAAGACAGTCTGGCTAGAATCTGTTTCTTATAACATTGGCTCCCAAACCATAAATGGACCCACCTCAAAAGAAAAAAAAATACATTAGTTTCAGAAGTGCAATATTTTTCTCTTCTGGCGAGTTAGAAATATATTTCCAAATAAAAATTACAACAATTTGCGGAGGGGATTGTGTCTGCTAAAAAAATGTATGCATATCTCTTTAGGGGGGGGGGGGGCTCTAGTGGTTCTAGGGGATCCCAAGAAGCTAATACCTCAATTTAATAGTTCTATGAGTTGTCCTCGGTTTCCCTCAAAGACCAACACGGGTGTTTCGCAGATTTAGCTAGAGGGCAGTTAACGCCTTCCCTCTGAAAACCAGTTCCGCATACACACAATATGTTGCAATTCTGATAAACCGCGGACGTGTTTTTTTGCAAGACACACACAGATATTCGCGAGCTATACACAGTTATACACAGACTATATACATATACCACCTAACTGGGGACCTATGACAAAAGTCAACCAAACTTTTTTCAGAATATTATCTGTCATTAAATAGCACATTTCTGCAAAAATCCAAAGCGAGGACGTCCCCACTTGCCGGTGCGTCCCCACTTGGAAGGTGTGTAAACATATGAATGTCCCCACTTCCCACCATACGCCAACACACACTTTCACTCTCACACACACACTTTCACTCTCTCACACACACACACACACACATTTTCACACACACACACACACACACACACACACACACACACGCACATTTTCACACACGTACAGACTCCCTTCCGAGAGGTTGGTGGTAGGAAGGAGAGTACGGTTCCTGTGGAAGCCTCCCTCACTGGGTTCCGGTCTAAATTGAGTGGCACTTTCCGGCCGTCTAAACAGTTATCTTACACTTTTCTGGTAGGTCGGACGGTCTTGGTCTCAACAACAACACACACAGACTCACTGACATACAGACACACACTTTCACATACACACTTTCACACACACACACACACACACACACAGACATCACCTCAAAAATGTTCGATTCGTGATCAGGGATGCTTGAAACGTGCTCTCCCGTAGAAAACTCGAATTCGAATTTTCGACCCCTTCACAATACTTTCCTTTTACATTATACTATGTATATAAGGAAAGTAATAAATGCATATGTTTCTTCAATGTGAATAATGAATGCACTTAAAGAAATATTAGGTTTGCATTGCACGACAGATTTGGGCTATCTCATTGAAAATAGAATTAATAATATGAAATGATTTCGACTTTTTAATTGTTTTTAGAGGATATAACGATGACTGTGAAGAACATATTTTAATACAATATTATGCTCTGTAGCTATATTTGAACTTAAGCTATTCTATAAAATGTTAGTGAAAGTTATCTTGGGAGATGCGCTTATGTAGCGGTTACCGGCCTTATACGCAGCTTGATAGATTCTATGTCCCAACTCATCCAAGAAATTACTGACAGGAGCGGCAATTTTACGTCCATTTGATTTGTAATGCTTTATGTGTATATTAGCGATTACGGTAAGTTGTATGAGCTTTTTGGTATATATTAATAAGTACTGTAAATTATGTCTTAAAGTCAATAATTTTAAAACAAATTGTGCAGAGCACGAAAAGTAAAATGCGGTAATATAATACGCATTTGTGTTGTTGTTATTGCTAAGCCGCTTGATCTAGAAAATGTTTGGTCAAGTCCGAAAGATCACGATTTCTTGGTCAAGTCCCTCTTGGTCAAGTGAAAAGATCACGATTTCTGTGATCTTTTGGACTTGGCCAAGGGATTTATAATAGTCGAAGAAACATTATAGAATTTCTAATTAACACAGTCTAAGTAGAAATTATAAATAAACTTTTATAGGATTCGAATAAAATACCAATGATTTTCACACAGTTCCCCGAGAAAAATTAATGTGTGGTCCTCGAGGGCACTCATTTTTGTGGCTTCAATAAGCCTCATCTGATATCTACACATTGATGGTTAAAAATGTCATTTGTTTTGGCCCTAAAATGCACCGGCTCTGGCCCCCAAGAGTTTTTGTAAAGAATGTGCCATATCAACAACAACAAAAAAGTGCATAACTGCAGAGTATGTCTGACCTTTTACTACCTTAAATATAGAGATGGACCCCCATTGGTTTTATAAATGTACAAGCTTTAATTTTAATCTTAAAAAATATTCGTTATTTTGGAATTTTAAGGGCCCCCCTTAATATGCCATTTCGAAAATGTTGATGTAACATTTCAATCCTCTAATATTGACTCTACTGTTAAATTTTTCTGCATCTGCCCTTGTATGTATGTATAAGAAGAGTACTAATAACAAAACATACTAAATGTACGAAGATAAGTAAATATTAAAATGCAATATAAAGTTTTAAAAACAGTTGTACTCACTTTCTGAGCTAAATCCAAATACATTCACCATATTATAACTCAAAACTTTCATTTTCATTTTCACAGCAGTATACAAGAAGCAATTCGTCGCAGTTTATCCACTTCAACAATTTTGACACTGAAAATTTAACTATGTCATCTCACAAACTAGTAAATACCAACCGTGACACACTGTCAAATTTTTCTGGATTCGCCCTTGTATGTATGCAGAAAGAGTAATAATAATGAAACATACTAAATGCACAAAGGTAAATAAATATTAAAATGCAATATAAATTTTTAGAAAAAGCTGTACCCACTTTCTAAACTAAGTCCAAATATATCCATCATTATAACTCAAAACAGTCACTTTCATTTTCGCAGCAATGTACGACAAACAACCCTTCGCAATTTACTCACTTCAGAAATTTTACATGGAAAATTTAAGTGTGTCATCTCACACACTAGTAAATCGCAACCATGACCTCATTTCTAAAATGAAATTTATTCCAAAAAATTTTCCAACCTCGGTCAAGGTGGAGATAGATCCTCTGCGCACGCCACCAGCGACTTGCAAACGTTTAGGTCAGAAGAAGGCAAAAAACAACATTGATTTGATGTTGTTTTTCACCGTTTTCCGAAAGGTACGATGATCCTGTGTATATTTACATCGTTACTACGGGTAACAAAGATCGATTCAGCTTTTAAGAACTTCCGTCATTGGAGCGCGTATTGAAGGCATGGTAACAATATTTACCACTTTATACCGTCGTCAAAACTTACGGGAACAGCCAGCTGAAGAGAGTTATTGAAGAACATCACGCGAACATCTCAATACAGTTACTTTTGATGGGATTTGAGTTGTTACACATGATCGATCCTGAAGAAAATTCCGGATTTTTTTCCTTTTGTTTGTTTTTCTAATTCACCAATAACTCGACTGACCCAAAGGGTATACAGTTGCTGATTGAGTGGCCGGACGATGTTGTATGTAGAAGACCCAGACCGTCCGACTCATCCAAAGGACTTGAGCAACTATTTGGACGGCCGAGACGATGTTGTATGTTGTTGTTGTTGAAACCCAGACCGTCCGACCTACCAGAAAGGTGTAAGGTAACTGTTTGGACGGTCGGGAAGTGCCACCCAATTTAGACCGGAACCCAGTGGGGGAGGCATCCACAGGGACCGTACCCTCCTTCCCCTACCACCAACCTCTCGGAAGGACTTACGGACCCACATGTTTAACGTGATCGTACTCCGCGTGAACACGGCGGCAGTTTTGGCAGTGGCTGGAATCGAACCCGGGCCTACCGAGCGCAACTCCAGCGCGCTAACCAATGGGCTACCGCGCCCACGATGTTGTATGTGAAACATCTTTGTCGAATTTTATTACTTTCCCTGCAATGCATGGTAATGTATAGGGAAAGTATTGGAATCGTGTCGAAAATCGCAACTCGAATTTTTGGCGGATCTATACGTTTTGGGAACTTCTAGAACACGAAAACACTATTTTAAGCGTGACGTCTGTGTGTGTGTGTCTGTCTGTCTGTGCAATCCATGTATCCACTCTAACTCAAAAATTTGTGGACCCAATTTCATAAAATCTTATAGGTCATTTGTGTGTGATCCTGGTGCTGATTAGATTTTGGTACGATTTGGGATGAAAGAATCTGCCTTTTTTGCGAAATGTCTCGCAAAAAATTCATTCAATCACAATTTCATCTTCATAATTTACTAGATGTTTCTTTGAATATCACACACTGCTCCAATAAAAAAAATCTGTTTCTGTTGTATTCAATTCATTAATTATGAATTTTTTTAATGTAAAACCTCAAAAATTTTCAAAAGTACTTTAACAAAGCACGAAACGGCACGGCAGATAAACAGCCCCCCCCCCCCCCCCTATATTTAAAGCGTATTACGCCTACTCAGACGGTAAAAGGCGTATTTGGGGCGAATTAAAGGAGCTTATTTATGGCGTATCAAAAGGGCTTATTTAGAGCGTATTTTGTGTGTATCAAAAGAGTTTATTTAGGCCGTATCAAACAGCGTATTACGTGTATAATAATAATAATAATAATAATAAACTTTATTTTGCCACACAATACATACAATTTCAGCTTATAAGTGAATGTATAACAGTGGGACGAGGAACTGCGGAAAAAAGTGATTTAGTTGGGACTGAAGGGTCCACAGTCCCCAGCCAAACTGGCAACATGCTGACATTAAACCAATGGTCAGTAGCAGAACAAAAGCCATAAAAAAGTGAACAAGATATAACTAGCAGGGATACAAGTAGCAAAACAAATAAATAATAAGTCAGCAAATCGATTCTTAAAACTATTTTCATGGTTCAGGGATTTTAAGAAAAGTAGAAAAGAATTTCATAATCTTGAGCCGGTAGGATTGATATTTAGGTATAGCCTGTTTTTACGCGAGAAAGGAGGGGGGGGGGGGGGTGAAAGTTGATTCTTATTTCTAGTATTATAAGTATGATCGAGGAAATTAGCGAAAAAGATACTACAATGCTGATTTTGATGAATATGCTAAAACATAAACAAAGCCAAACGATAGTGAAAAATCTTAGTGGCCGGCAAGATTTTATAACGAGAACAAATATCGTGGTGATGAATATTCAAATCAAAGGAATCTTTAAGAAGCGAGATATACTTATTTTGTAGAATACGAAGCCTGTTTATGTTTCTGGTATTTCTGGTAGTAGTATTTCCTCAAACAAGATTACAGTAAGACAGATGAGGGAAAACTAAACTGCAATAGAGCATAAAACAGTTTTAGGTAAAAAAAAATAATTTTATTCTAATTTATTCAATGTTTTTTCTTACTTTCTTACAAATAGGGTCAACATGTTTATTCCATTTTAAGTCATTCTGTAAAATCACGCCCAAGAACTTAATGTCAGAAGAAAAAAGAATACTGGAACCATTTATATAAATATTATTTATATCAAGAGCAGATATTTTCCTATCAAAAAGAACACACTTAGTTTTTTCAGTATTTAAAGTGAGGATGCCTAGGATCAAACCAGTCTATAAAATTTTGGATTTGAGAATTTAATCGATTGACAAGTCTGAATATTTCTATCAACATAAAATAAGCTCGTATCATCAGCAAAAATTATTTTGGTAGCACCAGAACATAGAAGATATCATTTATGTAAATTAAAAGCAGAATTGGACCTAAGATTGAGCCTTGAGGGACACCAGTGAGGATAGTTTCATGATGTTCAACTTATAGAAGACTGTGTTAATACAAATACAAATACAAATAACATAAATAAATTTTGAATTTATTGAATGTAATCAAATATAATATAAAAATAAAAATCTTTATATTGTACTGAGACACCTCTGCAAAGGTGCAATTCTTAAATGAAGAAAAGATTTTATTTTCACCATCTATAAACCATCTATAACTGTAAAATGGGTTAATAATGAGTTGAGAGCATGATATTTGGATATACATCGAGACTGTGTTGTTATATATGCGTCAAAATGTGAAGCATCGTGAGAAAACGTAAGAAAAATTAAAGAGGGTTGGTCCATTGTGCCCCAGTCTCTCCTATAAAGAAAATATTGGTATCGAAGAAGGATGTTTGCTCACAATCGCGAAATGAGCTAATAAAATACTAGCTGTAGGTTTCTTTTCAGTATACCAACCTTCTTTGCCTCACATTAAAAATTGCTGCCATTTTGGCACTATCTCTTTCTCCCAGTCGGAAAATACACGGTTGCAAAAAGAAAAGAAAAGTTACGGAACATAATATAAACAATTTTAAGAGGACATCGTATGACTTTCCCTACAAGGCAATGCTTTCACTTGCTTCACAGCAAACTAATGATATTCAGGATCCATGGCAATGCTTTTAACGCTGAATTGTTTATTACATTTGGCGCTTTTCTAGAAATTATTTCGATTTCGCTCAAATCTAACATCACAATGAGAAATATTGCTAGCATTCGCTAAGCAATAGAGTCCGTATACTAAACGTTTTAATCATTAGAAAATACTGGATTTTAATGAGTCAGTTTCGTTAATTAAGCGTCTTCTTTTTGCAACCTAGACCGTCCGATCTACCCGAAGATGTAAGGTATCTGCTTGGACGACTGGGACAATGTCACCCAATTTAGACTGACACTCGGTAGGGGCGACATCCACAGGGACCGTACCCTCCTTCCTCTATCACCAACCATTCTGAAGAAGTTAATTAAGCATTATTTTGCCAGTTCAGCGACATTGTTGTTAATTTGGCAACATTTAAAAAAATCGCCAAGTTGGAAATATTTCGCAAAATGTATCTCCAAAGTCAACCTATACTCAACCTCCAAAGTCAACCCAGGATACTTGCTACTTATTTTTATTTTATGTAAAGTTTTTAATAAATGTATTTGAAAACGTATCAAAACGTATCTCAAGAACGGTTCATGTTAACATTCTAAAGTTGCTTCTATTTTTCTATAGATAAAATAAGAAATGATTATTTTTTAACAATATTATAGCATCTGATTTGTTAGTGTTTTTTTCTAAATGATTTTTTTTCATTCGAAAATTGGTGGTGGTGGTGGTGGGGGGGGGGGGGGGTCACTTTTAAAATCACTGGGGTTCTGGTATTCAATGATTGTAGTAATCATATCAAATTATTTTCGAATCTCTATCGCTCCCTTTATTCGTTCATTAGCTATGGCTTCCATTTTCCACACACACACACACACACGTGCACTAACACACACACATTAACTAACACACACACACGCACGCACATACACACACGCACTAACACACACACACTAACATACACATTAACACACACACACATACATACACACTACACACATGACACGCACACACACACACACACATACACTCATCACCTGAAAAGCGTTCGAGCCGAGTTCAGGGATGTTTGAAATGTGCTCTTCCATCTAAAACATGAATTCGAATTTTTGATTTCATCACAATACTTTCCCCATACATTACACTATGTCAGAAAGTAACAATAACTAAACACAAAATGAATACAAATGTAAGTACATTAAATGAATAACTGAATTGAATAATTTCAAGAAGAAAGGCTAGAATTTTCGCTCTTTTGTTTACTCTTTTTAATTATATATGTAAAACTTTTGTTTACACTTTATTCAGATACATTTCAAAACTTTTTTTTTAATTTTTCGATAATTTTAAATTAAAAAAAAAAAATTACTCTTCGATAGTACGAATCCTAAAACGATTTTATTTACTTTACAACTGTTTAAATTTGGAAACATTTTGATTTCTTTACGGTAACTTAAAAGCGAAAAACTTTTGTTTACTTTCAATAATCTAAAGTGTATTGAAGTAGAGCATCTAAAATTTTAACATTTGTTCTAATTTTTACGTTGTTTTATTTAGGTTAACTTGTCTGTTTGGGTCAAATCTTGGAATCAATTTTTGACTCATTACTACAAGGCCGATATTTTTGAAATTTTATACACATACGTATTTGCGATGGCAATACAAAATTTCATCAAATTTGGGTTGATACCCTCCCCGAATTCTGCCCCCCTCCCTCTTCATTTTTTTGCCTATCCATGTGGATCAGTTTTTCTTTTAAGCTCAATATTTTGCCACTTGGGGCGTTACAAGTCAGTTCACTCGATTGCTCATTGTGACTTTTCTATAGGTACACGTCACATTCGAGGGTTTAAAAGTTATAAGGGCATACTCATCCCTTCCAGCTGCAATTGAAGAAAATATGTTGATGAATCATTATACGACACTTTGGCATAAATGACATGAAAAAAAAATCTAGGCCATTAAATCTTAATAATGAAGATTTTTCTCCGTTTCTGCCTTCTGAACAAGTGTTTAGTGACCCAGATTGCAACTAATGGTACAGACTATCAGCCTATCAACTTTATCGCTGTGTATTTATTTATTTTTTTCATATTACAAAAGTGTTCTTTTACTTTTATTTAATTTTGAGGGGTTGTTAAAACGAGAAAGACGTTTTGATGCCTGAATACATTTCCACTCCGGACAAAGAAAACTTAATAGCACTATAGAAGCTATGAAAGCTTATATATTATTCATTTTCATACGCCCCTTTTAAGCGTACATTGACTAGTTGGTTTCTATAATAACGTCAGATTCTCTTTTGAATATCAATTTTAAACACAATTTTTTTTTTAAATATGGTAAAATATTAAGAGCACTCAGAATCGAAATTTCATGGAAAAAAATATGGATTTTCTGTTTTTCATTGAAATATAAAATTTGAAATTTTTCCTTTAAAATTATATCAAATTTATATATCATTTAGAACATACTTTAAAGCAGCTTCAAAATTTTGTTACATGCCGTTTTTTAACATTGAGTGTATTTATTTTTTATTTATTTTTTTTTTCAAAATACAGTTTTTCGGAAACTTTTCCCTCGACTTTGAGCAAACATATTTATTTGAAATATTTAGGAACTGCGAATACTGTAAACTGCACCATAAAAGTTAGATTATTTTAAAATTAAGCCATTTAAAAATGCTGTAATATGTTCACAGTTACTATATTTTTAAGGGTATGAATTTAAAACTTTTAAAAATACAAAATATTCACTGAATAAAAGCAAATTCTGCTTGGATGTATACCTAAAATTCCATTTCATAATGCTGAAACAGGAACATAAATACATATAGTTAAAATAACACTATAAGTATAAGGAAGGCCGGGTGCCCATAATGGAATGTTGAATATATTTATTTTAGAAATTAAATGATCTCAATTCAAACCATCAGTTTTATATCTCAAGATGTTAGTTTTCAATTATTTATAGTGTTTAAATAAATGGCTCAATGAAAGTTTACATTTTCCCCTACACTTCTGTACTGTATCAATTTCCTAGACTCTTGAACAGTACAATCAAATTTTGGCATCATTTTCGTTAATTAAGAGTCATTTATGCCAATTTGACGACATTTTCCAGAATTTGGTATATTTTCAAAAGTTGCTAAGTTAGCAATATTTTGCCAAATGTATTACTAATGTCAACCTCTCTAAGGATGCTTGCTACTTGTTTCCATTTTATACAACTTTTTTGATAAGTGTATCCTATCCGAAAATATGCTGTATATCGAAAACAGTTCATGCTAGCGTTCTAAAGTGGTGCTGTTCGTTTTCTAATAATAAATTACGTAAGAAATGATTATTTATTTCACACTATCCGTTCTCCGGCCATACATCAAACTGCCGTAAACCCCTGGGTTGGCTGTATGGTCTGGGCCTTTCACACTATCCGTTCTTTGTACGAAATATACAATATAAATAAACTTAAAATTCACAATCAGCGGTGAACTTTTAATATTTGGAGCCTCTTTAACAACTAACATAGCTAACTACTAACTTTCTAACATAGCTAAAAAGTGTTTATGACTTTGGTCATTCTGTCTGTCTGTTCGTACGATAACTGCCGTAAAAACTTTATGACAGTTTTTGACTTTATCAAAATGGAATTTTAGTATGTTGTTGAGACGCTTTGTGGAACATACGGGAATAAAAATGAATAATATCAACTAATTAGTCTCGGATTCAACTTGGGTTGAAAAAATGAAATATATTGAACCCTATGGAACTTAAATTTTCATCTTTTAAGTAAAATTAAAATTGACAAATTGCTTCGAAAATTTTAGAAAATATTCAAATGATCACGTAAAATGTATAAATTTTTTTTTAACGAAATGTGTTGTGTAGTTTTTTAAGTAAAAATTGAAATAATAATTGCACCCATGATAAATGAAGAGATCACGTGACGCATTGTAAAATAAAATATGGCCGCCATTTTTTTCAAGTTGTGTAAAAATAGTGATGTTTAAAGATAGCTTAAATTTATATTTAGTTTTGCATCCGTCGTAAAACCGCTTTATTTGTACATATTATCTGTGTATATAAATTTTGTACCAATGCAATTACAATATTTTTCATTTTAAATGATCAATAAACTTTTATTATTTCTACAATGAAGCCTAATTTTAACTCATGTAGAATGTAAACAAATCAAATAATTGTAAGGTGAGTTGTATAAAAATTGCTGATTTTTTTTTCACGCAAAATGAATTGGCTCTGGAGTCTGAAATATAAGTGATATGATTTTTCATAGAGAGGCAGATGATTTGTATTTCGATGACGTCATTTGAATAAAGTTCATTTTATGTAAAACTAGTGTTATCTCTTTCGATGAAGTTTTAAGCTTTCAAGTATAATAAATTACTGAAGTACTG
The DNA here is from genome assembly GCA_951213105.1 of Amaurobius ferox. NCBI lineage: Eukaryota > Metazoa > Arthropoda > Arachnida > Araneae > Amaurobiidae > Amaurobius > Amaurobius ferox. Next base: position 6,575,894 of record OX578147.1, read on the forward strand.
TGATAATTTAGAAAGTATATCAGCGCTGAATGTATCACATTTTAAAGATGTTTAAATAAAATTGCATTTCAGTCGGAAAGTGTTCCTTAATCATTGTTTTATGCATGATTGATCTTTCTTATTTTGTTTTTTAACATTTTACAACATAGTTAAAAAGTGTTTATGACTTTGTTCATTCTGTCTGTCTGTTTGTCTGTATGTCTGTCCGCTAGCACGATAACTGCCGTAAAAATAACTTTATCAAAATGAAATTTTAGTTTGTTGCTCAGACGGTCTGTGGGACCTATGGGAATATAAATGAATAATATCACCCAATTAGTTTTGGATTGAACCCGGGTTGAAAAAATGAAATACATTAAACCCTATGGGACCTAATTTTTCAAACATTTTTAAGCGAATTTAACATTCACAAATTGTTTCAACAGTTTTAGGAAAAATTCAAATTATCCCATAAAGTATATAAAGAAATGTCAGCAAAATATATTCAGTAGTTTTCTAAATAAAAATTAAAATAATAATTACACTCTTTATATGAACAGATCACGTGACAATTATATGAAGAGATCACGTGACTCACTTCAAAATAAATTATGGCATCCATCTTGTATCAAAACCGTGATTTTTAAAGTTCTTTTTAATTCATATTACTTTCCTTATATACATATAATGTATAAGGAAAGTATTCTGACGGGGTCGAAAATTCGAATTCGAGTTTTCGACGGGAGAGCAAGTTTCAATCATCCCTGATCACGAATCGAATATTTTTGAGGTGATGTCTGTGTGTGTGTGTGTGTGTGTGTGTGTGTGTGTGTGTGTGTATGTGTGTGTCAGTGAGTCTGTGGAGACGATATCTCACGAACAAATGGAGCGATGCGAATGAAATTTGGTACAAAAATTACAATACGTGAATACTGGATGTCTATTGTTTTTAAACACAATCGAATGTTCAGAACCACCCTAAATTTTCGAGTGAAATTTTGAAAAATTCATCAAAAAATCAAAACCTTTAATAAAGTTACACACATAGACATTTCTTATGTAATTTTTCCTTAGAAAACGATTGTCATAAACTTTAGAACGCTAGCATGAACCGTCCGTCACAATACTTTCCCCGTACATTATACCATGTATATAAGGAAAGTAAAATACGTTTCATTTTTAACGTGGAGGCCAGGATCCTTCTATTACAATTTTTGGAGAGTTCTCTGCCTGCAAAAGCTGTTTTACGGAATGACAACAGGATATCGGCGAAAAGAAGTTTCAGGGGACAAATATAACAGGAACTGCGAAATACCTTTATCGATGGTTTTTTTCTTAACATTATTATTATGATAGAAAACATATTACTGTTTAGCTGAAATTTAAATGAAACTAGCCGTATAGCTCGTTAAATTACAGAAGAAAATAAAAATTTTGATCGGGAAATTTCCGTAACATATGAAAAGCATGTTCCTTCACAGTACCAATGTCATCAGGGCTGTTGTTGAACATTATCAAAGAAAGTAATGCTGGAGGACCTATCCTCCGTGCTCAATGTACCTTTCTCATTATAAAAGTTTTAGGAGTGTGTGTGTGTGTGGGGGGGGGACATGTTAAGGATTTGCTTTTTCCTAAGAACCCTGAAAGGATTAAGGCGGCCATGAATGTCATCATTTGAAATTATTTTATTGCTACAAAATACAAAACTTATTCACTACTAAATCCAAAATGAGGCCTTAATGCATGAAAATTTTTAATCCGTTCGTTCATACCTTTATTTTTAATTTCTTTTATCACTTAAATCTTTTATTATAACTATTTGTAATAACTAAAATGTTTTCTTATAATCTTTCAGAAAATTATAAAGGAATAAATTTTTACGCATAGGAATTATATGTCGTAGAATATTACGCTTATTTTTATTGTTCAAAAATGCTATATAGCATAACATTTATATGTAAGAAATTTTAAATTTAAATATTTTTAATGAATTATGAATGAAATTACAAATTAAAAAAAATAATAAAGAAAATTTAATAGAAAAGACCCAATTTTATTCTATTTTAACATATTTATCACCGTTTCGTCATATTTCATTTCAAACCTTTACTTCTTAATGAGGCAATAGACTATGCAGTGTCGATTTAATGAATTTGAACTGATTATTTTGTTGGATTTATATGTTATATTTCGTTCGAAACCTTTAATGTGTTGTAAGTCATGACATAATACTTTGAAATTAAATTAATATACGTAAATGGTTCGGAGAACAAATACTTAATGTATTTGTCATATGAAATCATACGGAAAATCTATTTCAGTACAATTAGGCAAACCACTATTTTTGACTCCATGATCCGTTAAATACTGCGATTTAAAAGTAAAAATCTGATGTGGGCAACACATGACTTTCCTTATATAATGTAATTAATTTACTACTTTTACAGTACAAAAAGTAAGTTTTTCTTATAGTAGATACTAATATTCTTTCCAAGATATTAAATTTTCGACAATTAGTCGTCATTTTTATCCATTTGGCGAGATTTTCGTTAATTTGGCAACATTTCAAAAAGTCGCCAAGTAGGCGACATTCCGCCAAATTCGTCGCCAAAATCTCGCCAAGCGTTATGCACTGAGAAATAAGTTATTCTTACAGCAGATAAATAACTATTGGCGTTCAAACACAAAAGTATTACTAAAAGTATATTTTTTCATGAATGGAATGAGCTAGTACCACGAGTATGATGTAACCCAATTTATCGCATGGTATTACATATGAAAAGTCAACATGTTTCTCAATAGGAATTTTTTTTTTATATGACTTTTTGATAATTTTTTAAAAAAAATGAACAATATCTCGAGAACGGTTCATGTTAGCGTTCTAAAATTTATGTCAATCGTTTTCTAATGAAAAATTACATAAGAAATGTCTATTTGCGAAACTTTATTAGTGGTTTTGATTTTTTGACGATTTTTTCAAAATTTCATTCGAAAATTTAGGGGGGTTCTTAACATTCGATTGCATATAAAAGCAATAGGCTTCCAGTGTTTACGGATTGTGATTTTTGTACCAAATTTGGTTCAAATCGGTCCATTCGTTCGTCAGTTATCGTCTCCACAGACTCACTGACACACACAGACACACACACACATACTTTCACACACACACACACACACATACTTTCACACACACACACACACACATACACACACACACATACACACACACAGACATCACTTCAAAAATGTTTGATTCGTGATCAGGGATGCTTGAAACGTGCTCTCCCGTCGAAAACTCGAATTCGAATTTTCGACCCCGTCACAATACTTTCCTTATACATTATGTATATAAGAAAAGTAAAAATAAAGCTCATTTGTCATATTTTGATGTTTATATTGTTTATACAATCATATTAGGCAATCTTTCGTTTATCTTACTGATGTTTAAAATGATGCATTTGTAAACGAAAGTGTACTGTTTTACAAAGTTTTTCTACTAAAGCGTTTGCCTTCTAATATAGACGCTCTAGTTTGATTATGAGAGGGCCATTTCCATTACATTATAAGCTTGGGCATATTTAGGGAGTCGGGGGGGGGGGGGGGTCCTCCTAAAAAATTGTTAATTTAATTAAAAACCAATATGAGAGAGAAAAAATAAGAAAAATGTTTTTTGGAATTCTAACATTCAACCACAACTGTGTTTTCTCTCACGTGTATATAAATAAAAACAATTTAAACTAATACCTAAATGAAAAACTTAAAATTATTGCATTTGGTATGTTTATGAATGTCCAATTTGTTGGTTACGTTGCTCCGTCTCTAGGACGGTTAGAATTCTGTTATGAAAGGAGGAATCTTTTTTAAAGGTGGTACACATTAATTTTTAAAAATTGAAAAATTGGTGCATACTAATTTTTAAAAGTGCCTTAAAATGTGATGCTCATACCATCTATTCAAACTTACTTCAAAACAATACATATTTCAAGGTTCTTTACATCTTGAATGCAATCCATTTTAGCACTCCCCTGGAAAAAATCCTGCATACGCCCATGATTGTAAGTATTTTGATCTTGTTCTTTTAATCATGTGTTTCATTTGAATATGGTGAAAATGTGGGATTAAAACACCTAAATTCATTACTGGATAAATGTATGTGGCAATGACTAGCAAAGAGTGAACAGAGATAGAATCTCTAGAGATTAAGATATATGATGAGATCAGATTTAGTTGTATACAGATTCACATAGAGTACTAGAACAGATTCAGATATGATGAGAACAGATTCAGTTGTATTCAGAGTAATGTAGCAGATCAGAACAGATTTAGATGAGATCAGTAAGAGATATGAAACGGAGATCATTGAGAGAACAGATGCAGATGTGAAAAGGAGATCATTCAGAGTAATGTAGTGAAAGATGCATAAAAATGGTGAAACAGCTAAGGTGCCCATTGAAATATTCATGAAGTTACCGACTGTGTGTCCATATCCAAAGACAAAATTGAAGGTATATACCTATCAAATATTGTAAAAGGTCACAACCATTTTGATAATAATAACTTACCTGGTCCCACATGCCCAATCTCCTCTTTAAATAATATGTGACAATTGTTGTAATTAATTTAATAATGAATAGAATGTTCCTAATAAATAATGTTATTTTAAAGTTAAAATGGGTGCAGTTAATTGTGAGTACTATTATGTTAATATAACTCGTACTAAAGATTTATATGGTGAGTTTTAATGCGGGGCAATGTAAATGTTGTACGACTTACGATGTACGGCCATGCTTAAAAGTTCAATTTAATATATGCTTTGCATATCTAATTTATTAGCACCACAACTTCCAGGTGAATCTATCCGTAATCGAATAATTTGAGGCTTCAAACTCTTAATTTTGTAGTTATTTTCAAGAAAACAGTATGGTGGGAGAAAATTGACCATTTCAAATCTTCTCTCTTCATAACAAAGGTATAAAAGTATACAAAACTTTTTCAAAATTTAAATCGTTTGAAAGGATTTATAAACAGTTTGAAATTTAAATTTGATGAAATATGGAGTTACACATAAATTAGATACCTATCTGGATAAATTCATGTGGTGCTAACTAGTGAAAGGAAAAATGCTTATAGATGATACTATAAGTGTTAGCAAAGTTTTAGCTTTTTAAGTCACTGGGGGAGGGGGGTCTTCTAGAAAGCGTGGAAAAACGTTTCGACTACCCCCCTCCACTTTGGATGCTACGAATAAAAAATCGAAAATCGGATTCCGTTAAGTTCTATCCCATGGTTGATACTACAACTGTGCACAGATTCAGCCTTCTAAGTCCTCAGGGGACCTCATCTGGATGGTCTGGAAAAACTTTCTGAAAACGCCCATTTCCCCCTCCCTGTAGGAGGAATCGAAAATCTGTCTCCGTTACGTTTTACAACCATGGACGGTACTGTAAGTTTGCAAAAATAAACCCTTCTAGGTTACCGGGTGTGTTTCTAGAGGGTCCAGGCAGATAACAGATTTTTTAAAATTCACCATTTTTAATAATGGCATAGACGAAGCACAGACATATATAGATCGATTTTTGTACCAAATTTCGTTCGAAACACTCCATTCGTTCGTGAGATAGCGTCTCCATAGATTCTCTCTCTCTCTCTCTCTCTCTCTGTCCTTCCCTCTCTCCCCATCCCCTTTCTCTCTCTGTCTTTCCCTCTCTCCCCCTCCCCTTTCTCTCTCTCTCTCTGTCCTTCCCTCTCTCCCCTCCCTTTTCTCTCTCTCTCTCACACACACATACAGACATAACCTCGAAACCACTCGATTCGAGTTCAGGTATGTTTGAAAAGCGCTCCTCCGTCGAAAACTCGAATTCGAATTTTCGACCCATCACAATATTTCCCGTATACATTATACTATGTAATATAGGGGAAGTAAAAATGAGGGAATCAACCTGTGTCAGATGCTATAGGAGAGAATTTCTCAACTAAATGTAAATAACATTTGATCAAACTACTTTTAAAAATACCAGTGAATTAAAGACTGCATAATTTAGAAAACTATAATGAACATTGGACGAAAACAACTGGTTTCGGAAGCTAGATGAGCGAAATTCAACAATCAACTTCAGATACATTTGTACAAAAAGATACCGATAAATTATTCTTCAAAATCGTTAGTGTAGTTAAAAACAAAGATACAGGAAACAAACGGTTTTGGAAGCTGAAGGGGGTAACTTCATCAGAATAGATACCAGAAATAGATACCAAAATTAATTATTCTCATCTGGACTTTTTATCTTACAGGGTTTTACGAAAAATGTCTAATTAAAATGTTTCTTTTTGAATACCATAAAATTTCATTGTGTAATTATTTTTCCTTATAAGCAGATACGGAATATTTATATTATTGAATTAATACTATAGTGCTTCATATAAATAACACATTTGTTGTTAATTTTTTCTTTGTCTTTATTCTGATAAAATTGTCATTAAATATAAAATAATCAACTTCACTTGTTTAAAACAGTACATAGTTCTAAGCGCAACATGCGAAAATTCGTAAAAAATTATCAGAAGATTCGGAAAAAAAAAAAAAGTCATGTTTTTTAGATTTACAGAAATCGTCTTTGTTTACAGTAGTCTTGACACCCTCTAAAACCCATGCTAAACGACCGGCCCACACATGAACCATCTAAGGGTTCTATATATACTCCTATATATATACTCCTATATATACTCCTATATATAGGAGCCTTAGATCCATCACTATGCATAGACGTTACATCCACCGTTATGTCATCATTGTTTTGGATAGCGAGGACCAATTACAGCCCTTTAAAACCCTCTCATAAATATATGGAGTACAGGGGATCAGAGAACTTGTTAATAAGGACTTTCAATGCTAAGATCCGAAGAAGGGTTTGTCTATCTGTTACGTCCATGCTCAGGAAGAAGGGGAGAGGGGGTCGAAAATCTGACTCCATTAGGTTCTGTCTCGTGGTCGATACTATAAGTGTGCAAAGATTCCGTCTTCTAGGTCGCCGGGGTGGGAGCGTCTAGAGTGTCTGGAAAGACAAAGCACGTTAGATAATTATTTAGATATTTTCCCATTGCAGAACGTAAAGACCCAATTGAATTGGGATTTGGTCGTAATTGCTACAACCCCTAACAAAGCGTAATTACCATACGATTAACTAACTCATGCCAATGATACAAAGACCAGAGAGGCGCCATTTCATGCCATGTGATTGGATTTTATACAACAGTATTTCAATTTTTCCATGAGACAACCTAAGAAAGACAGTAGTTTTATTTCTTCTTAGCAGCTGTTGAAAATAATATTCATGACGTAGAGGGCAAAATACATATACAACAGTTCTTTCTTCACCGTCTGACAGAAGGATATTTCCGCAATATTATGTGCAGATGTATCTTTCAAAATTGGTATTTCACCAGTGCAACATGATCGAAACGTTAGCTTTCATGAAAATTTAGTTCCTTTTATATAAGTTGTTTGATCTACTTCAAATATAGAAGGAAAGGTAATTGTCTCAGCTCAATGGACAGAGCGTCTATACCAGGGAGATCGAAAAATCGCGGACATTAAATTTTAAAACCACAAAATGTAGTGAGAAATAGAAATACGTAGAAGAGTTTTAATTAGGTGGAAATAATATGCCTTGAAAAATGTATCAGAAATGTCGTCTGCTGTTTCTAATAAGCCTGACGATCCTTCCAGACATCTGTTTCATCAGTTAAAAATCATGGCGTTTTCCCAGAGTGAAAATTTTGTTTTAATTCTTATATAAGCTTGTTATTGAAGAGTTTCATGAAAGTCCATTGAAGAGTTACAACAACATAGTTTCTCACCGGCCGTCCAAATAGATGCTCTAGTTCCTTGGATGAGTCGGACGGTCTGGGTCTTCAACAACATAGTTTCTGAGCCAACGGCCGTACCGTGCTGAAAACACCGGTTCTCGTTAGATCACCGAAGTCAAGCAGCATCGGGCGCGGTTAGTACTTGGGTGGGTGACTACCTGGGAACACCGCGTGCTGTTGGTACATTTCGGACGTGGCAGCCCGGTGGTTTGCGCGCTGAATTTGCACGCTGCCACAACTGCCGCCGTGTTCATGCGGAGTACGATCACGTTAAACATGTGGGTCCGTATAAGTCCTTCCGAGAGGTTGGTGGTAGGGGAAGGAGGGTACGGTCCCTGTGGATGCCTCCCCCACTGGGTTCCAGTCTAAATTGGGTGGTACTTTCCGGCCGTCCAAACAGTTACCTTACACCTTTCTGGTAGGTCGGACGGCCTGGGTCTCAACAACAACAACATAGTTTCTAGGGCGTGGTAGCCCAGTGGTTAGCGCGTGGGAATTACACTCGGTAGGCCCGAGTTCGATTCCCACTACTGCCAAAACTGCCGCCGTGTTCACGCGGAGTACAATCACGTTAAACATGTGGATCCGTAAGCCCTTCCGAGAGGTTGGTGGTAGGGGAAGGGGGTACGGTCCCTGTGGATGCCTCCCCCACTGGGTTCCGGTCTAAATTGGGTGGCACTTCTCGGCTGTCCAAGCAGTTACTTTACACCATTCTAGTAGGTCGGACGGTCTGGGTCTCAACAACATAGTTTCCATTTCAAACCGTTTATCCTGAATTAAAATTGAAGGCCTGTCTGTCCTCGCTTGTGCGCAACATATCCAGTTCTCTGAACATTCGATTGAATTTAAAGTCAACAGGATTCTAGTATACAATACAGTACTCGTATCGCTACAGTTGAAGCAGAATCCTTTTTCATTCTTGGCGGTTTTAGGTGAGATTCTGGCAATTTCTGCTGTGATTTGGAGAACATTCAATTTTGGCCATCCTTTCCGCGTTTTTGTTTTCGCCCTTTTGTCGCCAAGGTAAATATCGTAATATTCCATTCTGGTAACGTTTTCCGGATCTCTTGTCGAACTTTTGTCGTCTTTTGTCATCCTTTTGCTGTCTTTTCTCGCCAACGTAAAATTCGCCCTTATGTCACCAAGGTAAAATTAGAAAATTTTCTGATTTCATGTTGTACTCTATGAGCCTGTTGCACATACAGCCATTGCTAAGTGAGACCTCCGACAGCCAGCGAGGCCGGATTCTGTGATGTTTTTAGCGGTCGTATACCCATGTTTGAATTGCCACAGATAGCCCTTTTGTCTCCGTTTGTGCAACAGTTTATTTTTACCTTGGCGACAAAAAAGCGACAGAAGGATGACAAAAAACAGGCAAAAAATGCGGGAAAACGTTGCAAGAATGGAATGTTGCGATTTTTACCTTGGCGACAAAAGACGCGAAAAGAGTTGCCAGAATGGAATGTCCTCCAAATCATAGCTAGGACTGTCAGAATCTCACTTAAAATCGCCAGGAATGAAAAAACGATTATACTACATCTGTTCCATCGCATCAAATTTTTATCGAAATTCTTCATTGGTTCTTGAGATATATCCGTTCCACAGATTCATGAACACACACATATACGCATACTCATACACGCAGACATCACCTCACACGCAGACATCACCTCGTTCGATTCAAGGTCAGAAATGTTTGAAACTACTCTACGCTGAAAATTCGAATTTTCAAACCTGTCTCAGTACTTTCCCTATGCGTGGTTATACTATGTATGTAAGGAAAGTATTAATTCTTACAAAGTGACAGGGATTAAGTAAGAAATTATATTAAATTTTTGGACATATGGAATTATCGTCCATTTTGCGATATTTCCCAAAAGTTGTTTAGTTGGTGATATTGCCAAATTTGTCGCCAAGAGTCACAGGCGCAGATATTGGCTCATAAGTATCTTTCCATTTACGACGTTAATCTGTATTTTTACGGTCTACACGTTTCTTTGATCTATGAAAAAATGGATTATGCTGCTTGTTGATCCTTTGATCGATTAATCGTTTAATTTACAATTTAGGTTCATATGAATCTCGGAAATTTGAGAAAGGAGTTTGAAGCTGTCCAAACCGAAACTAACATAGCCTGGAAATTTTTCAAAGTTCAAAATATGACTAATTTAGTAATTTTATAAAATATCTTAAATTTAGCCGCGTTCTACGTAAGTAACTTGGCCATTAAATCCAAACTGTAATGCAGAATTGTTCAATACAGTGCCCAGAACAAATATAATTTTTAACTTATATAAAATTAATTCAATTACTAAAATTTATTTCGAAAATGAACAAATATTCGTGAATTATGGATTTTATGAAATTGTTCGGTGCAATAAAATATGATGCATATATTTCTGAAATGATTTTCAACGACAACAAAAAAATTTTGATCGAAAATTTTACTTTGCATTTTTTAAAGTAGAATAACCTTGTATAAAGCTAAAAAAAGTAGAACTAGAAAAATATTAAATATGTATGTTTATGTCACTACTTTTTTTCACACTTTCCAACATAGTTGAAAAGTGTTTATGACTTTGTTCATTCTACCTGTCTGTCCGTTCGCACGATAACTGCCGTAAAAACGACTTTATCAAAATGATGTTTTTGTATGTTGTTCAGACGGTCTGTGGGACATATGGGAATGTAAATAAATAATATCAGGCATCAGCCAATTAGTTTTGGATTGAACCCGAGTTGAAAAGTGAAATACGTTGAACCCTAAGGGACCTAATTTTTCAAAAAAATTTTAAGCGAAGTTAAAATTCATAAATTGCTTCGAAAATTTTAGGAAATATTCAAATTATCCCATAAAATATACAAAAACAATTTAAACAAAATATGTTGGGTAGTTTTTAAATAAAAATTAAAATATTAATTACACCCATATTATATGAAGAGATCACCTGACTCATTTCAAAATAAAATATGGCATCCATCTTTCTTTTCCAATGTGAAAATCGTGATTTTTAAAGTTCTTTTAAATTTATATTTAGTGTTGCATCCGTCCTAAAACCGTTTTACTTTTGCGTATTTTTTTACATCTATATTCTGCGCCAACGCTTCCCATCAAACTCTGATTATTTCTACAACGAAGCCTAATTTTAACGTATGCAGAATGTAAACAAATGAAGCTGTAAGATGAGTTGTATAAGAATTGCTGAATTTTTTTAAAGCAAAATTATTTAGCTCTGGAGTCTGGAATATAGGTGATGTATATGAAATATTCATTGATGTCACATAGAGAAACAGACGATTTTATAGCATTGTCTTTTTCGATGAAGTTTTAAGCATGGAGCCAGAAAGTATTTTTCCTTTTAAGTTTCCAAATAAAATAAATTTTTGTAGTACTGTGATAATTTAAAATATATCAGCGCTGAATATATCACATTTTAGAGATGTTTAAATAAAATCGCATTTAAGTTGGAAAGTGTTTCATAATCAATGCTTTATGCATGATTGATCTTTCTTATTGGAGATGCATCATTAATTAACACACGCAAAAACGTGCCGTGCACTTTTCAGTAAATAAAAAGGGTTTAGTTTACAAGAAAAGTTTTTCAACCGTGGCTTTTCAATTTTAATCAAACATTTACGACCTTCAGAATGAACAAATTTAATCTTGAAGAAAAAAAATGTAAGTTTTAGCACAGATAGTGGGTGTTTGTGGTAAATAGTAAACGTTACGACTATATTAGACAGAACTGTCTATTTAAACGAAAAGAAATACATCACGTAACATTTCGCGTGACATCACGTAACCAAACTCGCGGCTACATAAACATCGAACGTAGACAACACCGGACCGTTGCCATTCTGACAACACAAGAAAGCCTTTACAAACATCACCAATGTTACAATATGGGCTTAGGCACAACTAACAGCATATTTATTATAATATATATATATAGGTATATTTAAATATATATATATATATAACCTCAAAATTACCAGTAAAATGTATAAATATCCTGCATATTTAGTAAATGGTATAGTTAATAAGTTTCTATTAGCCTAAAATTCTCATAATCTCTCCTTACTATCTTATTTTAGCCGTACTTCTTCATTCTCTTGTAATTATATTTTCATCCTTTTATCTTGAAGCTTTAACTGTTGAATATCTCATTTTATTGCTTTTACGCAGTACAGTTTTTATTACTCTCTTTGGCAACAGCAAATCACATCTTTTCATTTCTGCATTTGGCAACATTGGTCTAGTCATATTTTGCTCGTCATGGTTGTACTAATGAAGTGTATTTTAAGGTATTTATGTTTCCTTTATTTTTCCAATCTATATGCTTGCCGTCCATATAACACAAGTTTATAGATAAAATCTATCTTGTGTTTCAGAAACAAGCATTTTTGTGTTCATTTCGAAGGGATATATGGACTTGACGAGAATTTTTTCGAAATGAACTTATCTTAAACCTAAAGCTCTTCCATGTGCAAACTTTTTTGCTTGATTTTTTTTGTTTTCCTATTTTCATTCCTCATCTTTGAAATTTGTTGATTGTCTTTGTCTTTATGACCTGCATTACGCTTTATAATTTCCTCTTTATGTTTTAATTTCTTTTAATTCTTTGTATTTTGTAGAAAATTTTGGAATAGTGTATTATGAGTTACTACTTACATTCTAACATTGGATTTACTAATTTATATTTTTTAATATATATATATATATATATATATATATATATATATATATATATATATATATATATATAGCATATATATATATATATATATATATATATATATATATATATATATATATATATATATATATATATATATATATATATATATATATGTCACAGACTTAAACTTTAATGGCGCATCAAAACAATATACTAAAATAAACGAATATTGTACCTTGAATTTCACTAATTCTGTCTTAAATAATCTGAAGATAAATAATTTTTTAAAATCGGTTTCCAATTACTTTCCAGTCAAACATGTAAATCCTAAAATTGCTTATAAATATGATAAACCGCTAGGACGTTATATTTTCAATTATAATCAAATTGCCAAATCAATAGATATTAATCAAAACTATGAATTGGATAAAGAGTCATATTGCCACTGTCATTTAGAAAAATACAAAGACTTCGTAGATAAACACCATGGGCATGTTATAACGGGAAATCTAAATATTATTAATTATGATGCACTGAGATCACTGATGTTACTGAGTACTAAGTACCGTATACCTACTAAATTTAAACATAAATTAATATGTAAAGGTTTATTTCTTGACTTAAATAAATTTATCTATAAAATCAGTTATATAAATATCAAATCCCTGTAGAAGCCTTTATACCCTGGAGAGTCTTAATAGAGCAATACTTAAATCATTATATATATAATCAGAAAATTAATAATTCATATAAACTTAATTCAGTTAAAAATGATATTAAAGAAATACAAAATGATTTTGTCATTACATATGTCGATAAGGCAAGTGGTAACTACTCAATTATTTGTAAATATTATAAAAATACCCTTCAGTCACACTTACTTAATAATCAAATCTATAATTTACATAAAACTAACCTTAAAATCTTATGCAATAGAATATCAGCCAAATATAAGCAAATCCATCTAAAAAATAGTTGTAATAACATTCCATATATTGTTTTAGTACCCAAGTTTCATAAATCCCCTGTTGCTTTTCGAACCATTACCAGTGAGCATAATTCTTACATTACTAATGCTGGAAAATTATTATTAAAGTTATTACATGAAGTATCCTTGTCAGATGAAATCTCAAATAATTGTCACATTGTAAAAAACAGTTTTGAATTAGTTAAGAAATTGAAAACTCTTACAAATATTCGTAGTATTTATACCTTTGATTTCAAAGATTTGTTTAATAATATTAATATAGATGATCTGTATAGAATTATTTTAGGAATTTTTGAAAAATATAATGTCAACCTAAAATATTCAAATTTTCTTTAAAAAATTACTTAACTTCACTCTTTATGAGAATTATATTCAATATGGTGGTACTTTTTTTAAACAACAGGTTGGTATCCCACAAGGGGGGTGTGCCTCATCATTGTTAGCTAATCTGTATTTATTCTTCTATGAAAAAAACATTAATCCAAGCTTGCATAATATGCACATGTTTAGATATTTAGATGACATTTTATGTGTATCCCCAAATAATATCCCTGTAGTATTAAACTTTTATCCAAAAAATTTACAATTAAATGCAAGTAATAATGACTCAAATGTTGCAAACTTTTTAGATTTAAATTTAAATTTACAAAATTGTAATATGGTTATAAACTTGTATGATAAAAGACAGGATTTTAAATTTAATACATCAAAAATTCAACATTTTGACTCTTGTTTGCATATATCTGTATTTAGAAATATTATAATAAACTAGGCTCTTAGAATCAATAAAATTTGTGATGAATATTATAAATTAGCGCATTTTATGGAATTATTGAGTACAGCGACTAATAATGCATATCCCCCCAAGTTTGTTATTAAAATTATCAACTCAGTGTATCAACTTTCACTCGATAACATCCTAGAAAACATTCCCAATTATAGTGACTAACATACAGTTAAAAAAAAAAAATTATATATAATTATTTATTAATTATATAAATAATTAAAAATGAAAAATAATAAACTAAGTCAAAAACATTAGAAAAATCAAAAAATCGGAAAATAAGATGCATTAACATTAATGTTTTGAATTTTATTTTCGCAAAAAAATGTAACTTTTGTCAGTATTGAAATTACGATTTGAGCGCCCTTATAATGGTGTATAGTGGCATTCTCGTTTATCCAGTTTTCCTATGAATTACTTGTTTAGTAAGAATTTTCATCTTTGATTCATATTCATATTCAGGATTGCATATTTGGGAAGTTCATATTCTGAATTGCTTGTCCGGTCTCCAGCTTAGACTCACTGGACGGGTCTGGGAGTATTTCCGTGAACGTTCGTACTGCCTCCCTGGTAGAATTTCGACTTGTTCATTCCGGTGCTTCTAGATTAAGCTGTTGAGGTTGATCGTGTATACACGTGGTGGAAGAAGAAGGGTTCATGCCGCATGGTAATACAAATTTTCTTAATGTATCCTATTTTCATTTTTTCATTTTTGTTGCCTGTAGTCTGAGTTTAAGCATTTATAGTGATGTGCTATTGCTTAATCTGAAACAGGCATTTGTTTGGGTTAATTAGAATTAAATACTCAGACCTGAAGATGAATTTAGTTCTGATTAATCATCGAATTTGGGACGGTGCTGTTCTTTTCTCTTATCGGCATTGTGGCCGTGAATTTGCTTCTATGGTGATGTTAATATTACTTGAATTGTTTTGTTTTTTTACATAATTCTTATTATTACATATTTCAAATATATATATATATATATATATATATATATTTATAAATAAAAATTAAATGATTTTAATCGAAAATTTTTTGCATAAACTACTGTATGTACAAAAAAACCCATCTCTAGCATATCTGTTACAAATGAGTAACTATAAGCCAAGTCTAAGGATAAAGATAGAAGGTTACATATCACTACATTGGAAAGGGGGATGAGAAGAATATTAGGATTCAAAAATCACAATTAAAAGTATATAAAAGTAAATAAAAATAAAACTCTGCAAAAATGAGAATAGGCAATAATAATCAGCTCAAGACAAGAGATCAAGAATAGAGAACAATCAATCGAAACCACACAAAAAATGGCGGTCAGTTCGAAATTGCATTCTCATCAGGACAGCCATACAATTCGAATTAAAACCGATAGAATAGCCAGTTTCTGACAATGGCGATAGTATTTAACTATAGACACCATTGGAGCTGTCTACTGGCTAGTGGAATTAAAAAAATAAATCAATTGAATTATACAAAAGCTGAAAAACAATACCTCCACGAACTGTAATGTGAAATAATAGCAGCACGTGTAAGATAAACTAGTAACTGAGCATTTCACCTCACTTCGTCAATGCGAGTGGGCGAGCATTTCACCTCACTTCGTCAATGCGAGTGGGAATGAATACAATTGAACGATACATAATAAGTATGGAGACTTTCGAAAATAGTAAACAGTATAGGACTCAGGACAAGTGGAAAATAGACATTCTAAAATAGTAAACAGTATTAGACTCAGGCCAAGTGGTAAGTAAGGTGATAAGAATGGGTGAATTTTCAAAAATGAGTTAACCAATCAAAGATAAATAATGCATGTGTAAAATTATTACGTGGTATATTTGAAATTATTAATAATATTATTTACAAATACTTCCGGATATAGGTAGTTTTGACAAATGCGTTTAAGTTTATTGATGTGGAGAAAGTGAAACTGAGGATCAGAAAGTCGATGTATTCGAAATAGCTGGTTTAAAATGATGTTTCTAAACAATTGAATAGAATTACAAGATTGATATGATAGCAGCTTTATGATAGTGAAGTTGTAAGAATCTTTTTTATCATATAGATTGGTGATTACATGATTATTGAGGGTATCTAAATTGAGGTCTAAAAAATTAACAGTTTGACTAACGCAAGGCTCATTAGGAATTAATTCTAGGTTAGACGGGTAAAAATCAATATTAATGGGATAGGAATCATCAATGATAATACAAATTAAGTCGTCAACATATCTATATATAATATATGAATTAGAGTTAAAATGACATTCATAATAATAAAGATATAAGTTAG
The DNA here is from genome assembly GCA_951213105.1 of Amaurobius ferox. NCBI lineage: Eukaryota > Metazoa > Arthropoda > Arachnida > Araneae > Amaurobiidae > Amaurobius > Amaurobius ferox. Next base: position 6,592,480 of record OX578147.1, read on the forward strand.
CGAGTATACTACTACTACAGCCACCTTGTGATACACCAGATGTTTGTAAATAAATGTTATCACCTTGGATAATATAATTGTTGTATAACACAAAGTGCAAGAGCATAGGAAAAATTTTGACATTAAAAGCATCATGATTGGAAGATATATAGTCATGATAAAGAGAGATAATAACTTTATGTAAATCTTTAATGACAATATTATTAAATAGGTCTTTAAAATCAAAGGTTTGGAAACCAAGAATTTGTGGTAACTTGCTAAGGTGATTAACTAAATCAAATATATATATTCTCTTGTATTATTAATACTTTTATTTTTACATCCTCTTCAACGTCAGCATTACTATTATTAGCCCCACCTTTTAGTAGCTCTTTTTGTACATTATTACTTTTTCGCTTTACTGTTTTTCGATTCTTACGAATGGCAACAGTAGATCATTTTTTATTTTTTATTTGCGAATGGCAACACTGGTCTCTTTATTCAGAGTTCCCGGTTTCGACTCGTTTGTACATATGCTGTGCATTTTCCAGGTATTCATGTTTTCTTTTTTATTCCTTCTTTATGTATGTCGTCCAAGTAGAAATAGTTTATAGATATAATCTATCTATTTCTTCAGAAAAATACATATTTTGTGTCTGCTTCGTCAAAATACTTGGACTTGAAAACGAATTTTACGAAGTGAACATTTCCATTTTTTTAGGCTTAGCCCTTTTTTCACGTGTATTGCGATATAGCGTAAGTTTTTCTTTATTCGTTTCCATACCATTGAATTTTGTTGATTTTCTATAACTTGATAACTCGTGTTTTGTATTTTTTCCCATTTGATTGATGATTTGCTGTTTTATATTTTATTCTGTGGGTGTTTTAGAAAGTTAAGTTTATCGTGTTGCAGCTTCTTATTTTTCTTTCATTGGATTTTCAAACTACTATTATTATATATATATATATATATTCTCAAAATCCAAACAACGCTGAAAAAATATCTGATGTGTACAGCACATGACGTTCCCTACATAACGTAACGACTTTACTTCTTTTACAGCGAAATGACAGTGCACAAGATCTTCGGCATAATGTTTTAGGTGTTAAAGTTTATACAACGCAAATTGAAATGGGGCACTTTTGGAAACCCATTAGACGGAAACAGAATGGATTCATATTCAGTGCACTGATTTAATAACTACTCATTTAATTTTATGTCACTTTTTTTTATAAATTTAGTTTAAAAATTTGCAGTATCTCGAGATTTTCATTCGAAAATTCATTCAAAAATTATGGTAATCTTCTGAACATTCGGTCACGTTAAAAATCAATAGGGTTCTAGTATTTATAGATTAAGGGATCATCGTATTTATTATCGTTATTACGTGATTATCGTTTTTACGTGATTATCGTATTTATCGATTATGTGTTTATTACGTGACAGTGAAAATGAGACACCAAGAAGGATGGGCAGAAACTGATGAAAATCGGCAAACAGAGAGAGACAGCAACGAACAATAAGTGATGTTTATTGCAACATGATACACCTATACACTGAGCGATAACACCATCTGATCAGTAGGTTGTAGGACCACCGCAGGCGGCGATACAGGCAGCAACAGGTCTAGGTACAGAGTCAATGAGCGTGCGAATGATATCCTGAGGGATGACTCCCTATTCCCCGTCAATCATTTGCCAGAGTTCTTCTAAACGCGCGGTGGCAACGCACTCAAGCGGCGTCCAATCAGGTCTCAGACATGTTCAATTGGTGAAAGAGCAGGAGAGACTGGTGGCCAGGGAAGCACCTGGGTACCTTGCAGGGTATGTTGGCTGATGCGTGCCGTGTGTGGTCGGGCGTTATACTGCTGATAAATTGCATTGGGCATCCCTGAAGGAAGCGTAGTGTCACCTGCTGCAGCACGTCATCCACGTGTCGTTGGGCCGTCATAGTGCCCTCAATACGGACCAGAGGTGATCTGCTATGGCGTCCCAAGCCATGATGCCGCGTTCCACAGATGCGTCCGAATTGAACCTGTCACCATTTCGGCGCCATATTCGCACACGGCGACTGTCATTGATAAAACAGAAGCGTGACTCGTCTGAGAACACGACTCTGTGCCATTCCGCGAGTCCACGTGGCTCTATCCCGACACCATTGCAAACGGGGGCGTCTATGCTGTTGGGTCAATGGCAGTCTTCTTAATGGGCGCCATGAGTGCAGGTCGCCGGCGAATAATGGTCCTGGTCGATATGGGAGCATCAAGGGTGTCCTGCACATGCTGTAAAAGGGCGACGGAAGTGGCCTGCGGGGTCGTCAACGTTTGCCGGCGGAACGTGCTGACGTCGCTCTGGCCATACAGGCACCTCTCAAACGTGCCACATTCCCTTGTTCCAACCTTCTTCGCTACAACCGGTGCATCGTGGATGCGTGTAGGTGGTTGTCCGCTGAGATTTGACGTATGGACTAACCTGCCCTTCTGAGTCCGATCACCGTATCCCTCGTGAAATCGTCTATCTGCTGGTACTGCCTCGGTTGGCGGAGGCTTGGCATTCTCTGCTACTACACGTTTCTCCTGAGACAAAAAAAAATTGCAAAATGATTTATTTCCCTGGCAGACAGAGCGGCGCAACTATTGCCGATTCTGCAGGTTCCTTCCTTTATACCTCACTCAACGTGAGCGGGATAGCTGCGCATTTCGCATCATTTACATAACTCGATAAGCTGTGTCTACCCTGCAATTTGTATATTTTTCTGCCCCTCATTCTTGGTGTCTCATTTCACTGTCACATAGTGTAAATTTATTTGAAAAATGTGCAATATCTCGAGAACGGTGTATGCTAGCGTTCTAAAGTTTATATTATTCTTTTTCTAATAAAATAATTGGATAAAAAAATTATTATTTATGTAACAGTATTGAAGAATTTTGTTTAAATGATCTTTTAAAAAATTCATTAAAAAATTATGGGAATTTTCTGAACATTCGGTCACTTTAAAATCAATAGGGTTCTAGTATTTAACGATTATAATAAAAATCACACTAAATTACATTGTTTGAAAAGCTCCATTCCTTTGTTACATACCGCATCCACGAATTCACGGACACACACACTGATATACACACATAGACACAGGTCCCAACTTAGCCCAACTGGGGCCCGGGCAGGCATTTTTCCAGGGCCCCCTTTCACCTCCTGAAATATATGAAATGAACAAATTATTTTTCAAAAACATAATTGAATGCTAGAAAAAGTTATACGAAATGTGGTTCTTACACAATTTAATGGAATTTAAATTGTTGGCAACGTTTTTATCATAGCCAAGATGCCAAAATGCTAAATTAGTGCGATTAATCCCTATATCCCCAAGATTCGCTGGGCTAACCTAGTTCGATGATATACATTTTTACTTTCCTTATATACATAATGTATAAGGAAAGTATTGTGACTTGGTCGAAAATTCGAATTCGAGTTTTCGACGGGAGAGCACGTTTCAAGCATCCCTGATCACGAATCGAACATTTTTGAAGTGATGTCTGTGTGTGTGTGTGTGAATATGTGTGTGTGTCAGTGAGTCTGTGGAGACGATATCTCATGAACGAAAGGAGCGATTCGAATGAAATTTGGTACAAAAATCACAATCCGTGAATACTTCAAGACTATTGTTTTAAAACGCAATCGAATGTTCATAACCCCCTAAATTTCCGAGTGAAATTTTAAAAAAATCATCAAAAAATCAAAACTTTTAATAAAGTTACGCAAATAGACATTTCTTATGTAACTTTTCCTTAGAAAACGATTGACATAAACTTTAGAACGCTAACATGAGCCGTTCTCGAGATACTGCATATTTTTCAAATAAATTTATCAAAAAATCCCATAAATTAAAAAATCATATTAACTGCTAAGAAACATGTTCACTTTTCATATGTAATATCATACGATAAATTTGGTGACATCATTCTCGTGTAATCTAACTCGTTCCATTCACGAGCAAAGATACTTTAAGTAATACTTTTGTATTTGAACGCCAATAGTCATTTATTCGCTGTAAGAATAACTTATTTCTCCGTCCATTACGCTTGGCGAGATTTTAGCGAAAAATTTGTGGAATATCGCCAACTTTGCGAATTTTTTAAATGTTACCAAATTAACGAAAATCTCGCCAAATGGATAAAAATGACGCTTAATCACTGAAAATGACTACTAATTGAAGAAAATTCAATATCTTGCAAAGACTATAAGTATCTACTATAAGAATAACATTTTTACTTTCCTTATATACATAATGTATAAGGAAAGTATTGTGACGGGGTCGAAAATTCGAATTCGAGTTTTCGACGGGAGAGCATGTTTCAAGCATCCCTGATCACGAATCAAACATTTTTGAAGTAATGTCCGTGTGTGTGTGTGTGAAAGTATGTGTGTGTGTGTGTGTGTGTGTGCGTGTGTGAAAGTATGTGTGCATGTGTGTGTGTGTCAGTGAGTCTGTGGAAACGATAACTGACGAACGAATGGACCGATTCGAACGAAATTTGGTACAAAAATCACAATCCGTAAACACTGGAAGCCTATTGTTTTTATACGCAATCGAATGTTCAGACCCCCCCCCCCCCCTAGATTTTCAAGTGAAATTTTGAAAAAATCATCAAAAAAATCAAAACCGCTAATAAAGTTACGTAAACAGACATTTCTTATGTAATTTTTCATTAGGAAAAGATTGACATAAATTTTAGAACGCTAACCTGAACTGTTCTCGAGATGTTGCACATTTTTAAAAAAAAATATCAAAAAGTCATATAAAATAAAAAAAAATATTTTCTATTGAGAAACATGTTCACTTTTCATATGTAATACCATGCGATAAATTTGGTGAAATCCTTCTCGTGGATCGAGCTCGTTCCATTCATAAAAAAAGATACTTTGAGTAATACTTTTGTATTTGAACGCCAATAGTCATTTATCTGCTGCACGAATAACTTATTTCTTCGTCCATAACGTTTGGCGAGATTTTGGCGACGAATTTGGTGGAATGTCGCCAACTTGGCGACTTTTTAAATGTTGCTAAATTAACGAAAAACTCGCCAAATGGATAAAAATGACGCTAAATCAATGAAAATTACGACTCATTGACGAAAATTCAATATCTTGGAAAGAATATAAATATCTACTATAAGAATAATCTATTTTTTTTTTACTGTAAAAGTAGTAAATTCATTGCATTATATAAGGAAAGTCATGTGCTGCCCACATCAGATTTTTTTAGGAAGCAACCGTTAGTGTTTCGATGTTGTAATTACTTCATTTGGGGGTCCCTTTAATGCTGGGGTCCGGGCAGAGCCGTAGCCAGGTAGGGTCCAGAGGGGGCTCAGCCCCCCCCCCCCCCCCAAGAGGTATACTTAGCCCCGTGATAAAAATATTAGAAGAGATATGAAATGCCATCAAAAATATCATCCACATTTTGCATACATTTATTTTTTATGAAATTCTTTTTATAAATTACTTCGTTTTAATTTAGCTGAATGTGTGGTTATACTGATGGTCAATTTATTTACTTATTTTATTTAAAAATTTTAAAAACTATGACAATATTACTTAGAATATTTGTGAATTATTGCAGGTTTCACTGTTACACATTATCGTTAAAATCAACAGATAAGTAGTTAAGAATTAATATTAAGCATTAACTTGAATTAATGTTCCGAAATTTTCTTGAATTAATTAACAGCTTTACTACTAATTAATGTTTATATTAAAATCAATTGTAATTGTTATTAAAATTGATGTATAATAGCTATATGGAAATTAATAATTAGCTCTTAGCTTAAAAATATATTAATATGCAATTATTTGTTAATAATTTATATGGATTGAAATATATAATACTAACGATTTATAAATGCTAATAGTTAATTGAATTTTTTGTGAGCCCCTCCTTCAAGACTGTTGAGCCCCCCTTGAATTTCACTCCAGCCCCTCTTCAATTCCGTATCTGGCTACAGTCATGCCCTGGGGCAGTTTCCCCGCATGCCTCTGCGTTAGTCAGGCCCTGCACACACATACCTACACAGAAATCACTTCAAAAATGCTTTAGCGCAACCGTTGAGCTATATCCTATTCACCGAAATTATCTCACGGTTTTTATTCGAGCTCAGGAATGTTTAAAATGTCCATCGAAAACATTCAAATTTTCGACCCTGTCACAATACTTTTCCTTATATAAGTAGGAAAATTAATAACAAGAAAGATCAATCATACATAAACATTGATTATGAAACGCTTTCCAACTGCAATGCAATTTTATTTAAGCATATCTAAAATGCGATACATTTCATGGTAATATTTTTAAAATTATCACAATACTACATTAATTTATTATATTTGAAAACTTAAAACTTCATCGAAAAAAATGAACTTTATTTAAATGACGTGATTGAAATATGAATTGTCTGGTTTAAACATCTTCAAAATGCGATACATTTAGTGGTAATATTTTTAAAATTATCTCAATACTACGATAATTTATTATATTTGAAAACTTCATCGAAAACAAATGAACTTTATTCAAATGACGTCATCGAAATATAAATCGCCTGGCTCTCTCTATAAAAGCAGCATTTCATTCATAAACTTTTTCTATCCCTTTCATTCATTACAAAACAACAATAATTTATTTTAATTAAAAACTTAAAACCGTGGAGGTACAAGTAATTTAACTTTATGCTTAAAACTTCATCGAAAAAATCATCTGTTTCTCCATGTAAAATCCATGAATGTTTCATTCATATCAGCTAAGTTGCAGACTCTAGAGCTAAATAATTTTGCGTTAAAAAAATGCAGCCATTCTTATACAATTCATCCTACATCTTTTGGTGTTTACATTCTCCATAAGTGAAAATTAGGCTTCGTTGTAGAAATAATTAAAGTCTGGTGATCATTTAAAATCAAATATTGCGTTATCAATAATTGCGTTGTTTCAGAATGTAGATGCACAGAATTTAAGCAAAAATAAAGCGGTTTTAGGACGGATACAACACTCAATATGAATTAAAAAGAACTTTAAAAATCAGGATTTTGACACAAGATGGATGCCATATTTTATTTTGAAGTGGGTCACGTGATCTCTTTATATAATGGTCACGTGATCTCTTATAAAAGAAGTAATTATTATTTTAATTTTTATTTAAAAAACTACTGAATATATTCTGCTGAAATTTTTTATATATATTTTATGGGATAATTTGAATGTTTCCTGAAACTTTCGAAGCAATTTGTGAATTTTAAATTCGCTCAAAACATGTTTGAAAAATTAGGTCCCATGAGGTTCAATGTATTTCATTTTTTCAACCCCGGTTCAATATAAAAAAATCTGATGTGGGCAACACCTGACTTTCCTTATATAATGTAATGAATTTACTACTTTTACAGTAAAAAAAATAGGTTTTTCTTATAGCAGATACTTATATTCTTTCCAAGATATTAAATTTTCGACAATTAGTCGTCATTTTCATTGATTTAGCGTCATTTTTATCCATTTGGCGAGATTTACGTTAATTTGGCAACATTTCAAAAAGTCGCCAAGTTGGCGACATTCCGCCAAAATCGTCGCCAAAATCTCGCCAAGCGTTATGGACGAAGAAATAAGTTATTCTTACAGCAGATAAATGGCTATTGGCGATCAAATACAAAAGTATTACTCAAAGTATCTTTTTTCGTGAATGGAACGAGCTAGATCCACGAGAATGATGTCACCCAATTTATCGCATGGTATTACATATGAAAAGTGAACATGTTTCTCAATAGGAAATATTTTATTTTATTTTATATGACTTTTTGATAATTTTTTTGAAAAATGTGCAATATCTCGAGAACGGTTCATGTTAGCGTTCTAAAATTTATGTCAATCGTTTTTTAATGAAAAATTACATAAGAAATGTCTATTTGTGTAACTTTATTAGCGGTTTTGATTTTTTGATGATTTTTTTAAAATTTCACTCGGAAATTTAGGGGGGTTCTGAACATTCAATAGCGTATAAAAACAATAGGCTTCCAGTGTTTACGGATTGTGATTTTTGTACCAAATTTCGTTCGAATTGGTCAGTTATCGTCTCCACAGACTCACTGACACACACACACACACATACTTTCACACACACACACACACACACACACGCGCGCGCGCGCAGACATCACTTCAAAAATGTTTGATTCGTGATCAGGGATGCTTGAAACGTACTCTCCCGTCGAAAACTCGAATTCGAATTTAATTCCCAAATATGAATAAAAATCCGTTTTTTCTCACTCTACACATTCCAGTTTCGTACTGTACAAATTATTTTCCCACTCCACAAATTGCACGCTTGAGCTATAATCAAGTAAATTCCTAGCCTCGTTTCTTTGTTGAAACTCTTTTTAAATTCAGTTCCTTCCTTTGAAAACTCGTTTAATTTCAAAGCAAACTATAGAATAATAGGAATGTAAAATGAAAAGAAATTAAAATCCATTTAATACCTTAAAAAGTAAGTATCCCATTATCTTTTCTTTTCAAGTCGTTTTAAGATTTTAATCTATATTTCTGTAAGTTTTTATAGCAAACAATAGAGATCGCGACTAATGCTCAATGCAAAAGCACAAACCATATATCAAATGTAAAAGCGGGGCCAGTGTATTTGCTTGGTATATTAATTATTATTACTTTCCTTATATACATTAATGAATAAGGAAAGTATTGTGACGGGGTCGAAAATTCGAATTCGAGTTTTCGACGGGAGAGCGCGTTTCAAGCATCTCTGATCACGAATCGAACATTTTTGAAGTGATGTCTGTATGTGTGTGTGTGTGTGTGAAAGTATGTGTGTGTATGTGAAAGTATGTGTGTGTCAGTGAGGTTGTGGAGACGATAAGTGTCGAACGAATGGACCGATTCGAACGAAATTTGGTACAAAAATTACAATCCGTAAACACTGGAAGCCTATTATTTTTATACGCAATCGAATGTTCAGACCCCCCCCCCCTAAATTTTCGAGTAAAATTTTGAAAAAATCGTCAAAAAATCAAAACCTCTAATAAAGGTACGCAAATAGACATTTCTTATGTAATTTTTCATTAGAAAACGATTGACATAAATTTTAGAATTGCACCTTTTCAAAAGAATTATCAAAAAGTCATATAAAATAAAAAAAATCTTCCTATTGAGAAACATGTTCACTTTTCATATGTAATACCATGTGATAAATTTGGTAACATCATTCTCGAGGATCTAGCTCGTTCCATTCATGAAAAAAGATACTTTGAGTAATACTTTTGTATTTGAACGCCAATAGTCATTTATCTGCTGTAATAATTTATTTCTCCATCCATAACGCTTGGCGAGATTTTGGCGATGAATTTGGCAGAATTTCGCCAACTTGGCGATTCTTTTTAAATGTTGCTAAATTAACGAAAAGCTCGCCAAATGGATAAAAATGACGACTCATTGACGAAAATTCAATATCTTCGAAAGAATATAAATATCTACTATAAAAATAATCTATTTTTTTTTACTGTAAAAGTAGTAAATTCATTGCATTATATAAGGAAAATCATGTGCTGCCCACATCAGATTTTTATTTTTTAAATAGGAGCAAGAGTTGTTATTTTCTTATATAAGGATTATGAATTTTTACACCTTTTTGTCTCGGAATGGCAACATTTACAACGGACAATCATTCGTGCAATGTTAGTCATATGCAAAAACCGACTTTTACTTAATTTAAATAATAATATAAAAAATAATTACGAGCGAAAAAGAACTGAACAGTGTTTAAATAAATTAATCCATTGCAGCACCAATACCATTAAATCATCCATGGAAAAATGAGTCGCGCTACTCATTTTTTCTGTATGTGTTGAACGTAAGTGATGTCTATATGTGTGTCCGTAAATCTGAAGCCCCGATATTTTAAAAACGAATGAATCGTTTTAAAAACAACTCGGTACGATTATAAAAATCAATGAATGCAGATACTCTTTTTATTTTGAACAGGGCCAAAAGACCCCCCCCCCCCCCTTCCCCACGAAACAAAAAATTGAATATTCTTTTAAGTCAAAATATTAGGTTATTCAATAATGTATTTTATACGTAATTAGATCATATTAGATATTTTATACGTAATATGCCATTCAATAATTTATTTTATACGAAGTGATGGCGTTATTACAGTATAATAATAACCGGTTTGGTCAAGGCCGTAGCCAGGGGGGTTAACTCCCCATCCCCGAAAATTTCAACCAGCTTTACTTTTAATTGTCAATTATTATTTTTTTTTATAGTTATAGTATCAAAAAATCTGATGTGGGCAACACATGACTTTCCCTGCAGACGATTTATATTCACGTCCTTTTTATTTTAATTAAATTTAATTCACTTTATTTAATTTTCACTCAATTTAATTTTCGTTCTCATTTGATAACTGGACTTATTTTCAAAGGTGACGTAGAGAAAATATGAAAAAACTAAAATATCACGAGAACGGCTAGTCCTAGTGTAATGGGGTTGGTCTTATTCTTTTCTTCGTTAAAAATTACGTATTAAACAAGCATGTAATGAATATATTTGAGCATACGTAGTTTTTGTATTTTAGATTTTGGCGATTTTTGCGGACCATTTTGCAAATAAAGGCAGGTTATTTTTTTCGAATCGTACCAAAATCTAAGCAGCACTAGGGTGTCTCACAAGTGACTTATCGACCGAATTTTGCGAAATTCGGTCCATTAGTTTTTCAGCTAGAGTGGATACAAGCTTTTGCGAGTCATTTCGCAAAAAAAGGCGGGTTCTTTTATCCCGAATCGTACCCAAAACTAATCAGCACCAGATTCGCCCACAAGTGACTTACCTACCAAATTTCATGAAATTTGGTCCAGTAGTTTATTAGTTAGAGTAGATACAAAATATGCACAGACAGACACACACACAGACGTCACGCTAAAAATAGATTTTTCGTATTCTAGAGGTCTCGAAACGTGTAGATCCGTCGAAAACTCGAGTTGCGATTTTCAGCATGATTCCAATACTTTCCCTATACATTACCATGTATTACAGGGAAAGTAATTAGTATATTATAGTTATAGTATCAAATTAGTATATTGTAGTTATAGTATCAAATTAGTATATTATAGTTATAGTATCATTTTTCTCACTGTGGCCCATCTTTCCCTGAGTAACTAAATTTAGAAAAGTTTAAATTTTATGGTTTACTAGCCAACACTGAAATAAGAAAAATATCCCCCCTCCCCCCCAAAGAAAAAAAAATTCTAGCTACGGCCTTGAGATTTTTCTTTAAATAAGTACAGGAATCAGCAGATTTTAGAACGATTTTGAAATGTAGTAGGTTTACATACCATAAATATTCAATTTGAAAAAATGCAATAAACAAATATTGGAAATAAAAGGGCTAAATATAAAAAGTATAACGTGAAAATAATATAATATTCTCGAAACTATCAACTGTGGAATTTATTGGTAGAATACATTTTGCCATACCATTTTTTAAACCAAAAATTTCTTTTAAAACGCTTTTTTTTTCTTTTCTCTTAGGATCTTCTATAAATAGAGCTTAGATGATGACTGATATGTGTTCAGCATCAAATTTCGGAGGAGGTAGGGAGGGTTTACCAAGGATTTCAACGTTTAGTTCTTTTTCCCTTTTGGTTTCAAAAATGTGCATTTTAACTTGAAACATCTATTTTTTCAGATTGGCTAAAATAGAGTTTAAATAATAATTGATATGGATTCAGTATTACGTTCTGGAGGAGTTAGGGTGGTCCCCTAAGAATTTCTACATTCCGTTCTTTTTCCACTTCCAGTTAAAATGTCTCATTGAAACATCTATGTCGCAGGATTGGCTATAGATAGAGCTTAGATAATGGCTGATATGGATTCAGCATCAATTTCCGACACACTAAGGTTTTCCATTTCTGGTCCTGAAGATGCCACTTCCGAATAAAAAATTTACATTTTTCCTGCAACATCTACTTTTCAGGATCAACTATAGATACAGCTTAGCTAACTACTGAACTACTGATCATAAAAGGCTAAGCATATTACAAAGACGACTGAAAAAAAAATTGTCTAAGGCTAAATAATAACGGTAATATACATTCAATAAGAACCCCAGGAAACTTATCAAAATAGTAGATATTGTTCCAAGAAAGACAAGTTAGAAAAATCTGATGTAGGCAGCACATAACTTTCCCTGCAGACTTATATTCACGTTCTCTTTATTTTAATTAAATTTAATTCACTTTTAATTCAATTTTCGTTCTCATTTGATAACTGGACTTATTTTCAAAGGTGGCATAGAGAAAATAAGAAAAAACTAAAATATCTCAAGAACGGCTAGTCCTAGTGTAATGGAGTTGGTCTTATTATTTTCTTCGTTAAAAATTACGTATAAAACAAGCATTTAATGGATATATTTGAGCATACGTAGTTTTTTATTTTAGATTTTGGCAATTTTGGGGGGCTATTTTGAAGAAAAAGGAAAGTTATTTTTTCCGAATCGTACCAAAATCTAATCAGCACCAGGGTGTTCTACAAGTGACTTATCTACCGAATTTTGTGAAATTCGGTCTATTAGTTTTTCAGCTAGCGTGGATAAAAGCTTTTGCGGGTCATTTAGCAAATAAAGGCGGGTTCTTTTATCCCGAATCGTACCCAAAACTAATCAGCACCAGATTCGCCCACAAGTCACTTACCAAATTTTCTGAAATCCGGTCCATTAGTTTTTTAGTTAGAGTGGATACAAAATCTGCACAGACAGACAGACACACAGGCACATAGACAGACACACACACAGACGTCACGCTAAAAATATTTGTTTCGTATTCTAGAGGTCTTGAAACGTGTAGATCCGTCAAAAACTCGAGTTGCAATTTTCGACATGATTCCAATATTTTCCCTATACATTACCATGTATTGCAGGGAAAATAAAAATCTGATGTGGGCAGCACATGACTTTCCCTGCAGACTTATATCCACGTTCTCTGTATTTTAATTAAATTTAATTCACTTTTAATTCAATTTTCGTTCTCGTTTGGTAACTGAACTTATTTTCAAAGGTGGCGTAGAAAAAATACGAAAAAACTAAAATATCTCGAGAACGGTTAGTCCTAGTGTAATGGGGTTGGTCTTATCCTTTTCTTCGTTAAAAATTACGTATAAAACAAGAATTTAATGTATATATTTCAGCATACATAGTTTTTTATTGTAGATTTTGGCGATTTTTGCCGGCCATTTTGCAAAAAAAAGGCAGGTTATTTTTTTCCAAATCGTACCAAAATCTAATCAGCACCAGGGTGACCCACAAGCGACTTATCTACCAAATTTTGGGAAATTCGGTCTATTAGATTTTCAGCTGGAGTGGATACAAGCTTTTGCGGGTCATTTCACAAAAAAAGGCGGGTTCTTTTATCCCGAATCGTACCCAAAACTAATCAGCAACAGATTCGTCCACAAATGACTTACCTACCAAATTTTATGAAATTCGGTCAATTAGTTTTTTAGTTAGAGTGGATACAAAATCTGCACAGACACACATACAGACGCCACGCTAAAAATAGTTTTTTCGTATTCTAGAGGTCTCGAAATGTGTAGATCCGTCGAAAACTCGAGTTGCGATTTTCGACATGATTCCAATACTTTCCCTATACATTGCCATGCATAGCAGGGAAAGTAGAAACGGTAACGAGAATGGTTCGTACTGAATTTTACTACTTTTTTTTTTTTTTTTTTTTTTAATTTTCAGCTTTTTATCGCTGCTTTCGAAACAGCCTGGAAAAATCACGCGATTTTCTTCAGTAAAAGCATGTGCATACAACAGTACTGCAGATAATATTAGCCAATTGCATTACGTCACCACATTTGCAAATTGTTGCTTTTTCTTTGAAATATCCTTTATATGCTTAACTTTTTATAAGCAATGTAGATTAAGCAGCAAATTCCGTAAGGGAGTTGAGGAATTCATTAAGGATTTACACATTTAAACTAATTTAAATATTCAGATATTTTAAACTAATTAGAATTTTTAAAATATCTCAACGAGGCATATTGTCCCGTGAGCCAAAGTCTCTACCAAAATTCACCGCAACTTTTAACAACCAGTTCAGTCAAACCAGCTGAATGACACCACTGTTTATACGTTACCGTACACCTTTCTGGTAGGTCGGACGGTCTGGGTCTCAACAACAACAACAACCTCTGTTTATACTTAATCTTTTATTCGAGAAATAATAAAAGAAACTTTAGATTGGAACTTACACTATCGGTTTCATATAATAAAATATAATTTTTTTTTGTTATTCCTTTGAACAGTCACCTCTAATTCGAATTTTCGAAATATTAGGCTTTTTCGTGGATTTGGAAGCTAAGACGGATCGAATGAGATCAAAACCAAGATTCTAGCTAGAATGGAAGTCCTCGATCATTAAGCAAAGTGGTTTCGGGTTTTTTAATATTCCTTCCAACCGTCACCCCTAGTTCGAATTTTTGAAATTTTAAATTTTATTTTACCCTCAATCTTAAAGCTGAGAGGGATCGAATGACACCAAAACCAAAATTCTGAAGTGTAAGTGCTCGATCATTTCGATATAACACCCCGTCACTCAGTCAGTTTAGTGCATATTATATAGATACACACATATAGCTACAAATTAACTGCAGTGTGGCGGCTCAACTCGCCTTTCTCATATCAAAATTAATTTTCCTTCAAATTTTACAAGAAAAAAATTGAAAAATCGGTATTGTGAGTCCAAACGATTACAATTATAGCGTGTAACCATTCATTTTAAAGAGCTTGAAAAAGTATTTCGATTGATACAATACTTGACAATGTACCCACCAGGAGAGTAACTTGCCCCCCCCCCCCCCAAGGGGGTGGGGCTAATGACGTCACAAACAGAAACCATATATCACGGTTATTTTTCATAATAATGATTGAAACTGTTAAGTACCGTAATCAATGATCCATAAATAAACACGTTTACGCATGATTAACTTTAATTTTGTCCATGTTAAAAAGATATAAAATTTGGAATAAAATTCAAAGTTGTCACTCGAATTTAAAAAAATTCTATTTAGTTCTAGATTTTTTTTTATAACGAATCCGGATATAAAGTTTCGTGAAAATCCATTACTATTAGTGGTTGCTATTGTGTACAGAAGACAGACAGGACAGGCATCACTCCAAAAGTAGTCAAAACGTGTTCAGAAAGTCTTAAAACATATACTGGCTTCAAAATCGGACATTTTCTGGAAAACAATACTCTCTCAAATACTACGTATGAGAAATTAAAAATTACATGTTCGATACATTTAAATCCATCAAAATAGGAAAGATAAAGTTTCGATTCCACCACAATAATTTAGCTTTATATATGGTATTATGTAAGCAAAGTAAAAAATCTGATGTGGGCAGCATATGACTTTCTCTGCAATATCCACGTGCTCTTTATTTTAATTAAATTTAATTCACGTTTAATTCAATTTTCGTTCTCATTTGGTTATTGGACTTATTTTCAAAGGTGGCGTAGAAAAAATACGAAAAAACTAAAATATCTCGAAAACGGCTACTCCTAGTGTAATGGGGTTGGTCTTATTCTTTTCTTCGTTAAACATTACGTATAAAACAAGTATTTAATGGCTATATTTGAGCATACGTAGTTTTTATTTTAGATTTTGACGATTTTTGAGGGCCTTTTCGCAAAAAAAAAAAAGAAGGCAAGTTATTTTATACCGAATCGTACCAAAATCTAATAAGCACCAGGATAACTCACAAGCCACTTATCTACCGAATTTTGTGAAATTCGGTCCATTAGTTTTTCAACTAGAGTGGATAAAGGCAATTTTTGCTGGCCATTTCGCCAAAAAAGGCGGGATCCTTTATCCCGAATCGTACTAAAAACTAATCAGCACCAGGGTCACACTCAAGTGACTTACCTACCAAATTTTATGAAATTCGGTCCATTAGTTGTTAAGTTAGACTGGATACATACATTGCACAGACAGACAGAGACACACACAGACGTCACGCTAAAAATGATTTTTTCGTGTTTTAGAGGTCTCGAAACGTGCATATCCGTCGAAAACTCGAGTTGCGAATTTCGGCATGATTCCAATACTTTCCCTACACATTACCATGTATTGCAGGGAAAGTAAAAATCTGATGTGGGCAGCACATGACTTTCGCTGCCGACTCATATTCATGTTCTCTTCATTTCTTTTATAATTCATTAAATTGAGTTTAATTGCACAAAATAACACTAAATTCGCATTTCTAATTCATTTTACTTTCCCTGTAATACGTGGTAATGAACTTGAAAATGTCAGAAAAACTAATGCTCTTAAAAAATTAAATTGCAACATTTTTTAATAAATTTTGTTTATTTAATAATTTATGGCGCTTAATCCATAAACTAGCTACATAAATTAAAAATTGACTCTGATAAATATTAGCCCGCGGTCGATGTATTACTTTCCCTGCAATACATGGTAATGTACAGGGGAAGTATTGGAATCATGCCGAAAATCGCAACTCGAGTTTTCGACGGATCTACACGTTTCGAGACCTCTAGAATACGAAAAAACTATTTTTAGCGTGACGTCTGTGTGTGTGTCTGTCTGTCTGTGCAGATTTTGTATCCACTCTAACTAAAAAACTAATAGACCAAATTTCATAAAATTTGGTAGGTAAATCACCCGTGGGAGAATCTGGTGCTGATTAGTTTTGGATACGATTCGGGATAAAAGAACCTGCCTTTTTTTGCGAAATGGCTCGCAAAAATTGCCTGTATCCACTCTAGGTAAAAAACTAATGAACCGAATGTCACAAAATTCGGTAGATAAGTCGCTTGTAGGTCACCCTGGTGCTGATTAGATTTTGGTACGATTCGGAAAAAATAACCTGCCTCTTTTTGCGAAATGGCCCTTAAAAATTGTCAAAATCTAAAATAAAAAATTACGTATGCTCAAATGTATCAATTAATTGCTTGTTTTATACATAATTTTTAGCAATGAAAATAATAAGACCAACCCCATTACACTAGGACTAGCCGTTCTCGAGAAATTTAATTTTTTTCGAATTTATGCTGCGCCACCGGTGAAAAAACGTCCCGTTACCAACTGAGAACGAAAATTGAATTAAAAGTTCCAATTCAATGTCATTTTAAATAATTGTGGGCGCTATTTTGTGCAATTACACCGTTGTGCAAGCCGTTCTTCATATATTTGTGTTTTTTCGTATTTTTGCTATGTCGATTTTGAGTCCATTATTTATGTGTGTTTTTTGTGCAATTAAACTAAATTTAATGAATTATTAATGAAATAAAGACGATGAATTTCAGTCTGCAGGGAAAGTCATGTGCTGCCCACATCAGATGTTTACTTTCCCTGCAATACATGGTAATGTATAGGGAAAGTATTGGAATCATACCGAAAATCGCAACTCGATCGCACAGACAGACAAACAGAAACACAGACAGACACACACAGACGTCACTCTAAAAATAGTTTTTCGTATTCTAGTGGTCTCGAAACGTGTAGAACCGTCGAAAACTCTAGTTGCCATTTTTGACATGATTCCAATACTTTCCTTATACATTACCATGTATTGCAGGGAAAGTAAAAATAAATATTATATTAAATAAATGAAATAAATATCTATAGGGACTCTACTATAGACAAGTCACTGATTCCGCCCACTGGGAGATGTTTCATTTGCTTCTTGGGGCTGAAATTTTTCGTAGAAAAAAGTCCCTGAAATTTTTCGATGAAATATTTCGTTCACCTAGAATGTCGCGTTATCCATTCAGATTTTCCTTTTCTGAATCCTTGCATGTTGCTCAGCAACGTAATTAATTCAAATGTGCTTATACGGCAGACGATTTTTATTAAATTTTTTTTCCAATTTAAATAAAAAAGAAGCAGATATAAAAATAAATTTTATAAACGAATGGTATTACATTCTCAACTGGATTTACGGGAATTATTGATATTTTCGATTTCTTACGTCATCTGTTTTATTTTGGTGAAGATTTTTCAAATTTGTATATTGTGTTTAGCCAATTGTTAAAACAGAGTAAAAGTAATGCAGATATACGTCAAATACAATTTTAGTGCTTTCAAGTTGGCATATATTGATCCAATGTTATATTTTTTGTAAAATTGTTTGCAAACGGAACCAGGATGTTTTAATTTTTTCAGATCTGCATGTGTAAAGATAATTTTGTGTTGCGAGCAGTGTTTCTTTAAGGCATACTTCCGGGGGGGGGGAAAGAATGCCCCACCCCCTATTCGGAGACATTTATAGTTTCTATTTATGTGACACAGCATGTAGATATATTTATATAAGGCAAATAGAAATAGCCCCCCCCCCCTCCCCCCTAAAATTTCATTTCTCTTCTGGCCAAAGAGTCCTGAAAGAAACACTGGTAGCGAGAACAATAGATTCTTATACTTCTTTTTAGGAAAATTAAATTAAATATTTTAATAGAATGTTTTGAATAACAATCTCATTTAGAATATTACAGGAATTTGCCCATATTTTAAACCATAAGTAGCACTAGATATATCTGCTATTTCTATATAAATAAAATTGTAAGTTGTGCTTTTATGTTTGTTTATTATCTCAACACGGGAGAACGCAGCTTTTCCTCTTTTTGTTAGAATTATTATAAAATTTCAAAAAGAAAGACTCAAAATAATAAAAGTTCACCGCAAATTGCGAATTTTAAATTTCTTCACATTATAATACATTCCATACAAAAAACGAGTATATTGCTAGTAGTAAATATGCACGAAAATAATAATAAATCCTCAATCGTATCATGATGAGATATATTGTACAAAAACCAGCATCAACATCAATGAACGATGTTCTAGATCGAAGAAAATCCTTTTGAATTAAATGATTTCACTTGACACTAAGTAAATCAGAGCTAAATTTATCGCAATCAAGGGAAAAAAAATGTTCTATAACATTTACACGGATATGGTATGGAGTAATACATCATTTTGGAAAAATCGAAGAAAAAAATTGTTCTCAGGAATCTCGATCACACCATTTTGTTCCACAAACAGCTGCCATTGCCACACCTCCGGAATCAGACCGGCCATTGGTTGACAGCAACCTGTATTGACTACGTCATAGTGACGTCATTTCTCCGATCTGGTTCTACATTCGCTTTTGATGTAAACGAAAACCGGTATTGTAACATACAGGTGTACGTAGGCTTCAATACACGTGGAATTTCTCACCAAATGGGCCTTAAATTCGGATCAGTGGAGTAAAAGTGATACATTTGGGAATTTAAGGCAACGTGCATACTAAAATGGGTGAGTAAATAGAACGTGAGGCGATTTTTGAATGAGAAATAGTTTTTTCATGTGAGCGGTAACTGCTGTGTTGGAATGAATGGATGTTAACGTGTTTTTACCTTGTATGGATGAGATATAATTTGTAGTGGTGTCTATAGCTTTTAATCTTTGTAGGAGGTCATCATTTTTTTAATTTTATTTATTTATACCGCATTTCATTAATTTTACTATTAATTATATTTTATTGTCCTTATTTATGCTGTATTGATTTGTCATTTATAATTGGATGAAAGTGCAATATAATATAGACAATTATCTTTAAAATATTAAATGCACATAAAAATAAAATGCGAGTTAAGAAAACAAAACAGTTAATATTTAATGAGGCATATTGTATAGAACTACAAAGATCAATATTAAATTAAATCAAATGAAAATAAATTGCAAAATAATATTTGAAATTCTTAATAATTCAGAGAAAAACAAATTTTTTTGCTCCATTCTGACGAGTATTCATATAAAATTCTATTATGTTTATGATTCATTTTAAAATTACTTTAAAAGTTCTAGAATGCGTGTCTCCACTCGACTTTCTCATACATTCATATTCTATTTAGTTCCACTTGCAATTACAGTAATTATCAAAATTAAATAAAAATATGTATTTTTTTCAGATTTCGTACACAAGTTATTTTTCTAAAGTACTTTGTAAAGTTTCTTTTTACAATCTTTTATTCAATTCGTTATGGAGCGATAGTTGTTTGTCTGTCTGCTTTTTCAACTTCTTTGATGGCATTTTTAACATACTGTACTACGTTCTAAAGATCTGAAATTTGGTACAAAACGCGTAGCCCAGTGGAACACTTTAATTTATTAAAATTTGGAGGATCCTCGGAAAATAAAGTCGGTATTTTTTTTTTTTTGCGAAATGACTCGGGAAAAATCTCTCTTTCATTACAAATGTATTAAAAAACGGTACAATTAAAAATACATCTACTTATTGCGCTAGTGCAGCATATAAGTAAGATGAAATTTATAAGTAATAAAGATGCATTAAAATAGAATTATTGAAGAAAAATAGTAAAGCATCCATAACAAACAAAAGTATTCAAATGCCAACCAGAAAAAGTTCAAAAGAATGTCAGAAACTACCAATTATATTTAAAAAAAGAATATTAAAGAAAAATGGAATATCAAATAATGGAATGAAAGTGATGTAATAGTGAAATCTTCAGGGGGCGACTACTATATATCATCTTCAATTAGCAGATTTCATTTGTTGACCTGTTGCTGTGAACAAAAGGTCAATAGCAGCCCCTTTGAGCTAAAAATGGAAAATGATCGAGAAATTTGAAAAACTAAAATGAATTAAAAAAATAGAATTGTCTTACACGTATAACCCAGACCACACGACTGACCCGAGGGCTTGCAGTTGATTTTTGTGACTTACACGCGTGTAGAAGTTATAGCAACTAAACTATCTCAACATAATGTGCTAAGAAGATGTTGCCAACCCTAAAGAGTAATGTCCATGTTGCCATTCTTAAAATTTGTAAAGAGTAAATCCATTCTAAAATATTAGAAGGCATAATAAAACCAGATAAGCTGCATTCAAAATACAACGAGTGCCTATTAATACATATACATAAAAATGATAATCATTATTAACCCTATAAAATAAATTACAGAATTAATAAAATATGTATCGAATATTAATCGATTATAGAAATTAGACACGCCCTTTCACTGATTCCTTGCATCTATCTCCTGGCAAAATGCTGTGTTAGATGATGCAAATATAACAAAATTCATAATAATAGAAAATATAACTATAAGTATCAGTTAGTAAATAATAGGGAATAAATGGGGAATGATTAAAATTCTATAGTAATTTAGATATAATAAAGTGTATTAACAACGCTGTGTTACCCTAAACATTTTTACTATACTGTTAACCAAATATAATGGGTAAAAGTATGATTTACTAGTTTGAATAAGGTTTTTTATATGTAATTTGCGAAACGTTTTATCTGATAATCTATAAATTCAAAACAATTGATTTTTAATAATGTTAAAAAAAATTTGAACCGAATTACAAGAAGTAAAAGGTAATAATTTATTGATATTAAAATTAGAATAAAGTTCCTTTTTAAACATGATGGTCGTACAATATTTGAAAGTCAATAAAACATCCAATTTTGATTCTGTCATCATCGTGTATACAGGATTCCTTGAAAAGTCTTCAAACACTCCAATAATTTTGTAAGGAAATGTCCTAGAAGTCTCCGAACTAGGTGTATCTATAGTAAAGTGACTATGTCCGATCGAATAAAAGTGATTGAAGCATTCCTACAGGAGAATTTAAAGAGTTAGAATAACTAACTCGGTAACAGAACGAGATAGATGAAAAATTTCAAATACAAAGTTATAGACCATTATCTAATGTGCAGGAATGGACCTTAAAATTGTCACAAAAGGCATTTATTTGACGCTATTGAATTATTGGCGAAAATCTGGCTTATTGAGGAATGATAAAATAAACTACATTTGTATATACAGGAATCTCAATGTTTAAATGTTAATGTTGCTTGTTGAAAATGTCCTCCATCAGCAACAATGCATATTTAAATTCGAAAAAGGTCACTTCCGCGTATTTTGACAAACATTGCAGGTGTCACCGTGTTACAGTCTCCGATGATATGACTTTTTGATGGGAATTTATTTCCCTATACGCTTTTCGAGCGTTCCTGATATCGCCTCCCACTCATTAGACCAGTATTTCCCAACCTGGGGTACGCGGACCCCTAGGTGTACGTGAAAGGATAGTTTAGGGTACACGGAAATATTTCATCAATGCCAGGCTTCAGTAAATTGGTAGTTTTTTTAATTCATATTATATCCTTTGATATTTCGGACTAAAAATAAATTTAAAATTCTACTTATGAAACCAAATCCATATTGTTACGAAGGCTTAATTTTCCCTTTTTCGTCTCCTTCGAAGACCGGAGGAGAAAACACGATGACGTGACAAGTCTATGGCTCGTGAGCATGACGTAATCGCAGGGTTGTCAGAATTTCGAGTAGATTTGCCTATTTATCGCCAATTTGGCGACTTCCCAAATATTCGAGAAGCATCTCCAAATAACGATTATTCTACATGATAGGAAATATTTTCAGAAGTTTCTGTGGAGAATCCGTAAATAGGAGTCATCAGTGATGGCTCATCACTGTGTCGAAGAATTCAGTTGACAAAATGCGAGCTACAGTGAACTGGGACTTGTTGTTGTTGTTGAGACCCAGACCGTCCGACCTACCAGAAAGGTGTAAGGTAACTGTTTGGACGGCCGGGAAGTGCCACCCAATTTAGACCGGAACCCAGTGGGGGAGGCATCCACAGGGACCGTACCCTCCTTTCCTACCACCAACCTCTCGGAAGGACTTACGGACCCACATGTTTAACGTGATCGTACTCCGCGTGAACACGGCGGCAGTTTTGGCAGTGGCTGGAATCGAACCCGGGCCTACCGAGTGTAACTCCAGCGCGCTAACCAATGGGCTACCGCGCCCCTGAACTGGGACTTGTGTCAATGTTTTGAGAAGAGTAGCCGTTGTTTTGTGAAATTATTTTCTTCAACATTTTGAGAAGAATATCTGTTATTTTGTGAAATGAATGGAACATTTTGCTGTTTATCTGTATGTATTATTCTTTGTGAATAAACGTCAGTTATCCAGTAATTTAGACTTATTCTTGTATCCTGCGAGTACACCCACGATTCCTGAGGGAATTCGTTCGTAACAATATTCTAAACAAACTAAAAACATGATTCAGTCTTTTGTCAACTATTCTGGTTTCAAGTATCTTACTTTGCAAAACTTTGCCAAATCTGAAAAAAAATAAATGTGTGCCCATTCGTCGCTTTTTGAGCAGGCTTGCTACTTCGGCAATATTTGGCTACTTACAGTTCTCGGCGAAGAGTGCTTATTACGCTCCAGAAACCAACAGAGTATTATTTTCAACATTCCCTGGGGCCATTTGCAAGAATGTACTTTTTTCTAGACACTTCGTTTGTTCTATGTATACTATATTTATTTTATTAATGTTTTTTAAACTATTGTACTTTTTTTTACCTGTTATAAAAAAATTTCAAAAAGTATAGAGTACATATTTTATTCTCAAAAACTTTTAAGATCTTTGTGCTGTTTTTAAAACGAGAAGAAATGTAATATTTATTGAATTGAAAAACTTAAAAGGCGGATATCAAATAAAGAATATTCATTCGGTGGGTAAAGCTGAAATATAGGAGCCAGTCAATCAGTTCAATTGAAAGAAATAGAAAAAGGAGACGTACTATGCAAAAATAAATAAATAAATAAAAATAAATCAGGGGATATACTTGGAAGAAATTTACAGTGAAGGGGGTACTCGGGAGTAAAAAGGTTAGGAACCGTTGTATTAGACAATCATCCACAACTTTGTAATGGGCATTTTTCTTCTATTTCGCTTTATTGCCGAGTTCGTATTCTTAACCTTTAATTCTCTGCTAGAAGCGCTGCAATCCCTTTTATTCGATTGGGCACGGCACTGATTGACCCAAAGTTTACACTCGTGGACCTTTCCCTACAAAATTATTATGATGTTTAAAGACTTTCCTAGGAACCATTCCATTATTCTAAAAATTTTATTGAATGAAATTATCGTCAAATTCGACGATTTTTCATTAGTGCTTCTCTATTTCAGCTAAACTGTTGAGCAGAGCTTCTCTGTCTTCTGTGATAAACTTTCATAACCAAGGATTTCCTCAATTAAGCAGAACCCCAACAATTCCAATTGCACTTAGTAGAAATTTCAGTTCCAGAAAAGAACAAGTACACTCGCCTAGAGTGCTAATAACAGGTAAACGTAGTATTTATTTTTTATAATTACATAAAATGTCAAAATGTGATTTTTAATTTTCTTATATACAATAATGTATAAGGAAAGTATTGTGACGGGGTCGAAAATTCGAATTCGAGTTTTCGACAGGAGAGCACGTTTCAAGCATCCCTGATCACGAATCGAACATTTTTGAGGTGATGTGTGTGTGTGTGTGTGTTAGTGAGTCTGTGGAGACGATAACTGACGAACGAATGGACCGATTCGAATGAAATGGGGTACAAAAATTACAATCCGGGAATACTGGAAGCCTATTGTTTTTATACGCAATCGAATGTTCAGAACCCCCCTAAATTTTCGAGTGAAATTTTGAAAAAATCATCAAAATCTCTAATTAAGTTACGCAAATAGACATTTCTTATGTAATTTTTCATTAGAGAACGATTGACATAAATTTTAGAACTTCAACATGAACCGTTCTCGAGATATTACGCATTTTTCAAAAAAATTATCAAAAAATCATATAAAATAATAAAAAAAATGTCCTATTGATAAACATGTTCACTTTTCATATGTAATATCATGCGATAAATTGGGTGACATCATTCTCGTGGATCTAGCTCATTCCATTCATGAAAAAAGATACTTTGAGTAATACTTTTGTATTTGAATGCCAATAGTCATTTATCTGCTGTTTTAAAAATAACTTATTTCTCCGTTCATAACGCTTGGTGAGATTTTGGCGACGAATTTGGTGGAATCTCGCCAACTTGGCGACTTTTTAAATGTTGCTAAATTAACGAAAAACTCGCCAAATGGATAAAAATGACGCTAAATCAATTAAACTGACAACTAATTAACGAAAATTCGATATCTTGGAAAGAATATAAATATCTACTATAAGAATAATCTATTTTTTACTTTTCCTGCAATACATGGTAATGTATAGGGAAAGTATTGGAATCATGTTGAAAATCGCAACTCGAGTTTTCGACGGATCTACACGTTTCAAGAGCTCTAGAATACGAAAAAACCATTTTTAGCGTGACGTCTGTCTGTGTGTCTGTCTGTCTGTCTGTGCAGATTCTGTATCCACTGTAACTAAAAAACTAATAGACCGAATTTCAAAAAATTTGGTAGGTAAGTCACTTGTGGACGAGTCTGGTGCTGATTAGTTTTGGGTATGATTCGGGATAAAAGAACCCGCTTTTTTTTGCGAAATGGCTCGCAAAAGTTTGTATCCACTCTAATTGAAAAACTAATGGACCGAATTTCACAAAATTCGGTAGATGAGTCACTTGTGGGTCATCCTGGTGCTGATTAGATTTTGGTATGATTCGGAAAAAAATAACCCGCCTTTTTTTGCAAAATGGCCCGCAAAAATCGTCAAAATCTATACTAAAGAACTACGTATGCTCAAATATATCCATTAAATGCTTGTTTAATACGTAATTTTTAACGACGAAAATAATAAGACCAACCCCATTACAGTAGGTCTAGCCGTTCTCGAGATATATTAGTTTTTTTCGTATTTTTCCACGCCACCTTTGAAAATAAGTCCAGTTATCAAATGAGAACGAAAATTGAATTAAAAGTGAATTAAATTTAATTGAAATAAATAGAACGTGGATATAAGTTTGAAGAGAAAGTCATGTGCTGCCCACATCAGATTTTTTTAACTGTAAAAGTAGTAAATTCATTGCATTATATAAGGAAAGTAATGTGCTGCCCACATCAGATTTTTTATGTAACATTTGTATTTCCTTTTGCTTATGTGAATTTCTTTTACCTACATAGGGAGCTTAGGTCAGCTAGGTCCTGGTTTAGCAAAGAAATTGAGGTAAATCAGATTTTATTTTTTATTTTTTTGTATTTTATTATTTTGCTGCTTTCTTTACAACACATTATATATGGGAGGGTGAAACATTGTAGTGGGCCGACGTGGTTGTTGAGTGGTCAAGGCAAGCGTTTCCGTAGAAATCGCTCGACCGCCACGTTGTGGGTTGGAGCCCTACGTAAGGCATGGATGTTTGTGTTGTGGGCGCAATGTGATCCGCCCCCTATGGTGCGACTGGGGCAACGTCAATGGACGGCTAAATGGTTCACACTCTGGCCGCTGAAAACACCGGTTCTCGTTAGATCACCGAAGTGAAGCAGCATCGGGCGCGGTTAGTACTTGGTGGGTGACCACCTCGGAACGCCGCGTGCTGTTGGCCATCTCGGGTGCGGTATCCCCGTGGTTTGCGCGCTAGATTTGCACGCTGCCACAAATGCCGCCGTGTTCATGCGGAGTACGATCACGTTAAACATGTGGGTCCGTAAGTCCTTCCGAAAGGTTGGTGGTAGGGGAAGGAGGGTACGGTCCCTGTGGATGCCTCCCCCACTGGGTTCCGGTCTAAATTGGGTGGCACTTCCCGGCCGTCCATACAGTTACCTTACACCTTTCTGGTAGGTCGGACGGTCTGGGTCTCAACAACAACACTCTGGCCGCTGTAATAAAGGCGAATGACGAAGGTCAAAGTGCCTGGCCATTTGAAAAAAAAAACAAAAGAAAAACATTGTAGTGGGATAAAAAAATATGACTTGGTAAGTTTTTTTTAAAGCAATCTTTAATCGTTTTCTTTAATGTATTTCATAACTGATAAGATAGGAAGTTGTCACGACTCAATCTCGGGATATGGGCGTATGCAGATTTTTTTTTCATGGGGGGGGGGGGGGAGAAGTGTGCTAAAATTGATTGCATTCAAATTTAAAGATTACTATCAACCTTGAAATATGTAATTTAGAGATTTTCGCCTGAGAGAAAACACGCAGTTGTGGTTGAATGCTCTAATTCCAAAAAAGCATTTTTCTTATTTTTTTTTTCTGTCATATTGGCTTTTAATTAAATTAGCAATTTTCCAGGGGGGTTGCTTTGGCACCTCTTGACCCCCCTAAATACGCCCATGTCTTGTTGGGACATAAGAACGTTTTACTTTTTCATATCTCAGATTACCCCAATTTAAATCATATCTTTCAAAAGAATAAAACAATTTATATGAAATCAAACAATTTATATGAAATTTGATGTGTTTATATTATCCGTATAGCAGTAATAAATCTATTTTCAGCGGGGTAGAGGTATAAAAAAGCTCAAATGTGTGTTAAGAAAGCTCAAATGTATGTATTTGTTAGCTTGTAGGAAATGTCATGTGTTAGAACCATCAGATTATTAAAATACGTACTAAAAGACATTTATCAGTTTAAAGTTTTTTTTAAAAATCAATCTTTACTCGTTTGCTTAAATTTATTTTTGAACTGATATCCTCTCCGTCTTTTCAAAGGGTGCGATACGGAGCAGAA
Source organism: Amaurobius ferox (assembly GCA_951213105.1). NCBI lineage: Eukaryota > Metazoa > Arthropoda > Arachnida > Araneae > Amaurobiidae > Amaurobius > Amaurobius ferox. The sequence goes on from OX578147.1 coordinate 6,620,022, forward strand.
AATGTGATAATGTCTGACATCATCCGGGCTCCTAGAGATATATTAGATGCAGGTAAGTCTTCAACATCTTATGCTGTTGGTAAAAAAAGAGATGAAGAGTAAAGCAATGTGAGTGTCGGTCTGGCTACAATTCTTGTCAATCTTCACAAACCCATTTTACTTCTCCTATATACATAGTATAATGTATAGGAAAAGTATTGTGAGGGGTTGAAGATTCGAATTCAAGTTTTAGACAGCATCCCTGAATTCGAATCGAACTTATTTTACGTGATGTGTGCATGTATGTTAATGTGTATGCAATGTGCGTGTGTTTGTGAGTCTGTGGACGCGATGTATCTTGAACGAATGAAACGTTTGAAAATAATTTGGACTGATTATTGGAATCAGTGAATACTTAAACCTTATTGATTTTAAACGCAATTGAATGTTCAGCAGATCGCCTCCCCCCCCCCCCTCTTCCCAATTAAGTTGTGATCTTTATTGATGATAAATTATCATTTCAGATGTAATTTTTCATTAGAAAACGAATGATATAATAAACTTTTGAACGATAGCAGAAACCGTTTGCAGGATATCGCACGATTTACTAAATGAATTAAAAAAAAAAAAAAAAAATCAGGATCCTCAATACTGTTAAATAAATAATCATTTTATACGCAATTTTTTATTATAAAACAACACGCTTAAGTCTAAATCGTTCTCGAGATATTGGATGTTTTTCAAATAAATTTATCAAAAAATTGCTATAAAATTAAAATGTTGTTAGCACCATTCAATAAGTTCACGTTTTATAGTATATCCAGTATTAGCATCATTTTCGTGGATCTAGCTTGTTCCATTCACGCGAAAAAATACTTTTTTTAATAGTTTTATATTTTGACGTCAAGAAATTCGCCCAAAGTCATTTACTTCACAGGATATTAATTAAATGTCAATTGCAATTTGATGGGAATTTTGCACGAGTATAAATAAGTCATTCTGCTTGGATACATAAATTACCCAAAGCGCCCAACTTTAATAAACCTATGCCCAAAACACGGTTCTGTGGATCTTGTTCATCCTATTTTCGCTGTTAAAGAAATTGAAAGTTTTTGCATTATGTAGGGAAAGTCACGCCTAGATCAGATTTTTTTTTTGTACCATTGTATTAAAATACTAATGTGAAGGGATTTTGTTTAGGTAGAGATGTGGATTTTTCGGAAAATTGTGAATTTATTCTTACATATTGCATTTATATTTAAGCTAAATAGTATACCCAGTGACTTTTAAAAGTATTTGTTCTTACATTAGAGCTACAGTCATATATATACAGGGTGTACAATGCTATCGGTGACCAATGGCTATTTCCTCAACCGTTAGTCACAGAGATATATTCCAATTGCAAAAATGTTTTAAATTTTAAAATCTATTATCTTAGAAACTGTTTAAATCAATAAATGCATTTCTGAAAGAAATATAAATTTTTATACAGTCCCCCGGTCTTACCAATTATCTTTAGGAAAATCATCCTCTTACAATTTTATGCAAAATAAAAAAAAATCATCCTTTTACGACCAAAATTAACCGACTTATAGCTGCTTAAAGTTGGAGTACTTTTGTGTTGAGAAATGAGGGTTATACACAAATGTGTTACCTCATTTACAATAAAGATCTTAGAAAGACCCCCCAGAGGATCTTAGTCGATCCCTGATATAATATTCTTCTAGACGAATTACTATTCGATAAAAAGCTTTACTTCATTCTCGACATTATGTCAGCAAATGCAATCGAAACATAATACTTTAAATATGGAATTTCAATATTTATACGGTCCCTTAAAGGCTGCCTGAAATGGGACATTTTTTATACGCGGAAAAGCGACTTAAGGCATAAAGTATAATGTTTCACAGCTCAGTGAATTTTGGTCAATTTTTTTTTTATTTTATTTTGCATGAAATTGTATGATGATTTCCCTAAATATAACTGGTAGGATCGGGAGACCGTATAAAAATTTATATTTTGTATTTCTTTCAGAAATGCATTTATCGATTTAAACTGTTTCTAAGAAAATAGATTTTAAAATTTAGAACATTTTTGCAATTAGAAGTATATCTCTGTGACTAACGGTTGAGGAAATAGTCATTGGTCACCGATAGCACGGGACACCCTGTATATTAAATATTATGATAAAAGAAAACTGGTTTAAATTTAGAAATGCATAAAAATATTCTGTGCACAAAAATTACTAATGCATATATATATATATATATATATATATTGAAGTCAACAGCTGCAATTTAATATTTTCATTCAGTACCTGTGCTTTTGAAAAGTTATAAAAAATTATATTTTATATATAATAATAGAAAAAAAATAGTTTTGTAAATTATAAATTTAAAACAATGCACAAAAAAAAAAAAAATTAAAAATAAAAATTGCTAAACCCTTTCTGAATCATACATAATTTACTGTATATTACAGGTGTAAGAAATAAATTATTAAATATATAATTTTCATATGCTTTCTTTCTTCAAGAAAGGATTAGGAAGTTTTATTCTTACAAGCAGCAGTTTTATTTATTGTGATATAAAAATATTATAAGAAAAAATCAAAACTACTTATAATTTAAAAATAAATAATAAAATATTATATTGACAATATTTTAAAAATGACTACTGACCAAGGTTGGGAAAAAAAAGGGAATGGATTTTTTTTTCTTTAACTGAAATCCATGATTTAAACACACACACGGGGGAAAAAAATATGCTCTACACCAATGGAGTTTTAATCAGCTAGCCAATCCTGTTGCTGATAATTTAAAGGGAAATTTGAAACAGTCCTGTTTATGCCCTTTAGTATGTAAATTAGCCCAGTATGAGCCCTGAATCTACCACTTTCTTGAATGACTGACTACTGCTCTACTATAACTACTAAGTAATTTATTATAATAATAAAAAGGAAATTTAATTGTTTAGTTTATTTAAGGTATTATTAAATATATAAAAAATATTTATAATTAAACTCTTTTTTAAAAATAATTCCTATATATAATTTAAAAAATTGTTTTAAAAAATACCTGTTTATAATTGAATAGGTGCCTACCATGATATGAAAATTACTACCATGATATGAAAGAGACACATTGAGTTAAGCATCTATTTAGAGCTGTTAAAGTATTTTCCTTCAGCCGAATCACTTGCTGAAAATATTTCATATTTATTATATTTTGATAAATTTTACAGAATTAATTGCTGAAAAAATAGTTTTCTAAAAATAACACCTCCTGTTTTATCAGAATAAGTAAAATGTTACTTCTAACCTTCTAGTTCTTGTCAATCATTTTTTTTTTCAAAATAAAGCATTAATTCCTTTTTTTCTCAAAATTAAAAACTAAATAATCTAAATAAAACTAAATAATCTAAATAAAACTAAATAAGCTAAATAAAACTAAATAAGGCTTCTTGTAACCTCCTTTTCAAATAGCACTGTAAAAAGAGTATTTACATTTCATTTTCAAATGAAGTAGGAAGAAGGGGGGGGGGGGGGGGGAGTGGAAAATTCTCCGGAAATAAATAGCGAAAAATTGTCCATTTCTGGGAAATTTTCTGACTCACTCTATCTTTAGGTATAGATGATTTTCATCCACGTCACAATCGTCCATTTAAAGTCCTTCAAAAGTTATTACGTGATAGAAATTATGATCATATAATTTGCTCTATGTTATATACGTGTACTCACGGGCCGCTCATTTCGAATTTATTGGGGTGTTTAAGAACTTTTCTAAGAATCCTATATAAATAGCACAATCTTCAACTCTTTATCTTCCGATTGAAGTGTCCTATAACTGCAAAAACAGGAAAATACTAATAGGAAATTGACTATTTGCTAACGACTGAAACAAATTTTGCAGCATCTCTAGCTTCGAATTGAAGTTCTAATTCTTATCTCGAAAACGAAACAATATTAGGTGAAAACTTTCAATGAGCCTTCTTTATTTGTATGAAAAAACTTGCGTTTTTCACATAAAATGTACACAGACGATAAAAAATGAGGTCGAACAAAAAGGAATAATTATTGTACTGCATTATTCATCAGCAATTTTAATACAACATTTACTATTTCCACAATAAGAATAACTTTAGATAAATGAAAATTACCTTATTACAGGGATTATTATTTTCTTCAGAAGTATTTCAGTAGTAAACGAAATATTTGCATAATGATGGCTTTTCGTTGGCCTCATTTTACTTTCCCTGCAATACATGGTAATGTATAGGGAAAGTATTGGAATCATGTCGAAAATCGCAACTCGAGTTTTCGACGGATCTACACGCTTCAAGACCTCTAGAATACGAAAAAACCATTTTTAGAGTGACGTCTGTCTGTGTGTCTGTCTGTGCAGATTTTGTATCCACTATAACTAAAAAACTAATGGACCGAATTTCACAAAATTTGGTACGTAAGTGACTTGTGGGCGAGTCTGGTGCTGATTAGTTTTGGGTACGATTCGGGATAAAAGAACCCGCATATTTTTGCGAAATGGCCCGCAAAAGCTTGTATCCACTCTAACTAAAAAACTAATAGACCGAATTTCACAAAATTCGGCAGATAAGTCATTTGTGGGTCACCCTGGTGCTGATTAGATTTTGGTATGATTCGGAAAAAAATAACCTGCATTTTTTTGCAAAATGGCCCGCAAAAATCGCCCAAATTTAAACTAAAGAACTAGGTATGCTCAAATATATCCATTAACTGCTTGTTTAATACGTAATTTTTAGCGAAGAAAAGAATAAGACCAACCCCATTACATTAGGACAAGCCATTCTCGAGATATTTTAGTTTTTCGTATTTTCTCTACCCACCTTTGAAAATAAGTCCGGTTACCGAATGAGAACGAAAATTGAATTAAAAGTGAAATAAATTTAGTTAAAATAAAGAGAACGTTAATATAAGTCTGCAGGGAAAGTCATGTGCTGCCCACATCAGATTTTTACTTTCCCTGCAATACATGGTAATGTATAGGGAAAGTATTGGAATCATGTCGAAAATCGCAACTCGAGTTTTCGACGGATCTACACGTTTCAACACCTCTAGAATACGAAAAAACCATTTTTAGCGTGACGTCTGTGTGTCTGTCTGTGCAGATTTTGTATCCACTCTAACTAAAAAACTAATGGACCGAATTTCACAAAATTTGGTAGGTAAGTCACTTGTGAGCGAGTCTGGTGCTGATTAGTTTTGGGTACGATTTGAAATAAAAGAACCCGCCTTTTTTTGCGAAATGGCCCGCACAAGCTTGTATCCACTCTAACTGAAAAACTACTGGACCGAATTTCACAAAATTCGGTAGATGAGTCACTTGTGGGTTACTCTGGTGCTGATTAGATTTTGGTACGATTTGAAAAAAAAAATAACCTGCCTTTTTTTGCAAAATGGCCAGCAAAGATCGTCAAAATCTAAACTAAAGAACTAGGTATATTCAAATATATCCATTAAATGCTCGTTTAATACGTAATTTTTAACGACGAAAATAATAAGACCAATCCCATTACACTAGGACTAGCCGTTCTCGAGATATTTTAGTTTTCCGTATTTTCTCTACGCCACCCTTGAAAATAAGTCCGGTTACCGAATGAGAACGAAAATTGAATTAAAAGTGAAATAAATCTAATTAAAATAAAGAGAACGTGGAAATAAGTCTGCAGGGAAAGTCATGTGCTGCCCACATCAGATTTTTATTGTCTGTGTACGTGTTGTGTGCAAACCATAGGCGCCGACTTGCAGAATTATTGGGGCTTCCGGAAATTTTAAATTGAATGACCTATGCATTTTTCAAAGGATTTAAATCTAATTTAAATTTCCGTCAGTCAAATTATCTACCACAATAAGATGTGTGAAATCCTAAAATGAAGCAGCTTACAGTTTACAGAAAAATCCCCCCTCCCCCTAGATAATTATTTATTTCATTTATTTTGCTTTTATAGGCACAACATTATTATATACAATATACAGATACTTTGTGAATTTCCAACCCAATTATCTTTGTAAAAGTAACAAAAACATGTAAAATTTATTTTTAGGTATTTTTACCAACGTGAAAAATGTCAACAAATTTTTCTTTAAATGTGTTGTCGCTTTTAATTCTCAAAAAATCTCAATTTGTTTTCCTCAACAAATTTCTGAGTTAAATTGTGTTCAGAATACAATAAACATTTTAAGGGGTAAATTTCCATACGTACTTTATATATAGTAAACAGGGAATGAAATATTTGAAGAATTTATTGAAAACAAAATGTATGCATATATACGTATATTTTCTTCACCAAATACGTGCAAATATATCAGGGGTTTGAGGAACCCACAACAAAATTACTGGGGTATGAAAAATGTCTGAAACCCACGAAGTAGGCGCCGTTGGATATCTTTTAATACTAAATAGAAAACGTTCTACAACTTTGCCATTGAAAATGTTCGCCTTTCTAGCTTCATCTTCGAAATTCTAACTTTATCAATTCGCCGCTAGAGGCGCTGCAGAGTTTCTCAATCGATATAGCATAGTCGCCTTCCTATTATTAGATCCTGCTCTGCAGCGCTCTAGAGCACTTCAATTGAAAATTAAAGGAATGCGTTACGACTTGAGAAGAAACCCTGTATAATAACATAATAAATATATATATATATATATATATATATATATATATATATATATATATATATATATATATATATATATATATATATATATATATATATATATATTTATTTATATATATATATATGTATACATATATATATATTTAAATATATATATATATATATTTAAATATATATATATATATATATATATATATATATATATATATAAACAATATTAAAATCGAAAATCCAATGGTAGAATAGAAGTAACTCATCATGCACTATCTTAAAAAATTTTTATGCCTACAGAATACAATGAAATAAAATGAAATTCAACAATAAAGAGGAAATTATATACATATTACAGTTCAGAAAGCTAAAGATAATCAACAAAAGTCAATGGAGAGGGGGAAAAAAAGGGAATACCAAAATAATCAAGCATTAAAGCTTGCACGTGGAAGAGCTCTAGGCTTAAGAATAATTCATTTCGAAAAAATTCTTTATCAAGTCCTAATATTTTAAACGAAATGAACACAAAAATGCTTGTTTCTGAAACACAAGATAGATTTTATCTATAAACATGTGTTAATAGGACGACAAGCATAAAGATTGAAAAAATAGGAAGGAAACATAAATACCTTAAAATACACATCAAATGTACGAGTGAGTATCAAATGTACAAATAAACGTGACGAGCAAAAAATGACAAGACCAATGTTACCATTCGATAAAGAGTAATGAAGTGATTTACTGTTGCCAAAGTGAGTAATAAAAACCGTTAAAATGTGATATTCTACAGTAAAAGCTGCAAAAAAGAAAGATAAAACTATATTGTAATGTAAAAACAAGAGAATGTAGAAGTAAGGCTAAAATAAGATACTAAGGAGAGAATATTAAGAATTTTAGGCTAATCGAAATTTATTAACTATACCATTTACTAAATATGCTAGATATTCATATAATTTACTAGTAATTTTGAGGTTATTAATGTGCAAAGCATGAAATTTTTTATCTGATAATTTATAAATTCTAAAAAGTTGATTAAGTATAATATTTCTAAACAATTGAATCGAGTTGCAGGAATTAAAAGGTAATATTTGATTAATATTAAATTAAAAAAAATCTTTTTTATCATATAAATTAGTAATTATCCCATTAGTAGGTTCTATAATTAGATTTAAATCCAAATAATTAATATTTTTGCTAATAGTAGTTTCATTAGGTATTAATTCCAAATTATCCGGATAGAAATCTATATCAATGACATAATTACTAAACTGTAAATACTAAACAAATCAAATCATCTACATATCTATAAATTTTATAATCTGTAGAAGTAAAGAATTTTACATAATGATATAGGTATAAATTAGCTAACATACTGCTACTACAGCCACCTTGTGGAACACCTGAGACTTGTAAATATAATTTATTACCTTGCAAAATATAATTATTGAAAAGAACAAAATGGAGAAATTTAGGTAGGTGAGAATGATTAGTAATATAGGCATTATATAAAGCTAAAATGACATCACCTATAGATCAGTTATCTTAATATTATTAAATTGATCTTTAAAATCAAAAGTTTGAAATCCTATTATTTTACCAAGTGTTTTTAATTTATTTTTTAATTCTTTACTATTATTTAGAATAATGTAGTTATCACTAGAATCACGTAAATTACTATTTAGTACCTTTAAATAATTTAGTAATAATTTACTAGCAGTAGTAGAGTATGAATTATGACCACTATAGTTACAGTTTTAAATTTAATAGGATTTTTATGAAATTCAGGAATAAGCACAATATATGGAAATTTCAAAAATTTATTGTTAATATCTAAATCACTATACATATTCATAATTTTCAATTTGATGCTATTAACGGAGTGTTGTTGTTGAGACTCAGACCGTCCGACCTACCAGAAAGGTGTAAGGTAACAGTTTGGACAGCCGGGAAGTGAGTTTAAATAGACTATTATTTTTTTAAATCATCTAACATATATCGTATATAGAATTTTTTAGAGATAATAGCATACTTATTAGAGACTTTATCAACATAAGTAATAACAAAAGATTTATGTAAATCATTTATAGAGTGTTTTATATTATCCATATTATATATAGATCTAGATAAATTGATACTCCAAATGGCATTTTTAATAGACTTTAAAATAGTGAATTTCCAGATATTAAATGTCTCTAAAGGCTGAGCATATTTTGAAGGTAATCCATAAATATATTTATCAAGGTCAAGATTTATTGATTTTAAGACTTTATTAGAATTATTATAAGAAGGTAACCTGAATTTTGTACCAAATGACATTAAGGTTCTTAAAGATTTATCTATATAAATAAAAATGAAAATCTGTCTGTCTGTCTGTCTGTCTGTCTGTTTGTCACACCATCACGGGAGAACGGCTGAACCGAATTTGATGAAATTTTGTGGGTAGCCCAGAAATAGCCCCACTTAAAATTATATCCGTGTTTTGAGTTTCTACGACCAGTGGTTCTCGAGATATTAGTAAAAAACGAAATTTTCGTTTGTCTCATCATCACGGAAAAACGGCTGAACCGAATTTAATGAAATTTGGTGAATAGCCTTAAAATATCCCCCCATAAATTTTGTCCAAGTTTCCAGTTTCTAAGACCTGGGGTTGTCGAGATATTAATGAAAAACGGAACTTTTTCCTAGGAGTTCTACTCCCTAACTCCGTGGTTTATCCAAACGAAAAGCTTGAAAATCGTTTGAAAGTGAATTAAAATTTAATCTCTGAGTTTGATGGGAGATTTTTTGCGTTAATTAGTCACTTTCTGAAAACATGAATTGTTTGAAACATGATTTAAAGGGGAAATCTATCTCCATGGTTCATGGTTTATTTAAAACAAGCTTTTTCAGAACAATGAGAAGTATAGAGAAATCAAAATCGTTATTTAATTTCGCAGTTTATGTTATAAGACATGACATATTTAACATGTTATAAGATTCTATCTTATATCATGTTACTCAGAAGCGCAATTAAATTAAATCTGTCTGTTAATTTTAATAATTATTTTTTCGATTTGAATAATAAATAAATGGATATAAAAATATATTTTAGAAAAGAACGATTTGATTTTTTTTATAGCATTTTTGACTGGATAATATCAATTACGGTCTTCAGGTTTAAAAATTGTTATTATTTATATTTTCGGGGATTATTGATTCAAGGATTATTGATATTTTCAAGTTATTATGCAATTATTTTATTATGACAAAAATTGTTTAAACTCATATATTGTATGTTGTACGAATCTTCTACAAATACACGTGTATATCTTTTAATCTACGAGAATATAAGTAGTACAGGTATATTGACATATGTTTTGATATATATTGGCATATATTGGAATCAATTACGACCTTCTGGTATAAAGAGTACGGATATTATTGATGTTTTCAATTTATTACGTCATCTCTTTTATTTTGGCAAATATTTTTGAGACGCATATTGTAATACGGGTAATCTTCTACTAACACATTGGCATATTTTCTGATCTGCGACAATATAATTAGTACGGGGTTGCATATATTCATTCAATTCCTATTTTTTCTTCCGTAAATTTGCTTACAAAAGGGGGCAGGATGTTTTATTCTTCAGATCTGATCGTGAAGATAAGTTTGCATAGTGAGAACATATATTCTTAAACTTCTCTTTAGGAGCAATAAATTTAATATTTTAACAGAATTTGCACATGATTGCGAACTTTAAGTTTCTTTAAATTATACACTCCGTACGAATAACGGGTGTGCTGTTAGTGGTTAATAAATTTTAACATTTTAGGAGGATATATCATGTTGCTCGGCATCGCAATTAAATTAAATGTGTTTGTTAATGATTTTATTATTTTTTTGCGATTTAAATAATAAATAAATGGATAAATGGATATAAAAGTATATCTTATGAATGGACGGTTTGATTTTTCTTTTAATTATATTAATTGCTGACTGCGTACATCAATTTCATTTATTTTGGCAAAGAGTTTTCAAGCTTATATCGTATTTAGCTACTAAACTCATATATTGTGTTTAGCCAATAAATTCATATAGCCGATTGTTGAAACAGAAAAAGAGTAGAACGGGTATATCTTCTAATACAATTGTAGTGTTTTCATTTAGTATATTGAAACGGGATAAGAATGTTTCATTCAGATCTGCAAATTCAAAGCTACGAATTTGGAGGGATATCGCTAATTTGACAACTTTTCTTAAACTTTGCCAAATTGACGCAAATGTCGCCAAATTGATATAAACGACACACAAACAGCTGCCATAAACCTTCGGGTTGGTCGTGTGGCTTGGGTCTTCTACATATCAATGAAATTTTTTTTGTTTTGTTAGAAGAGAGTACTGAAATGATGTTTGGTTAGCATTTATCTGTCAGACCAACCATCCTACTTAGTAATACATTTAGCGAATTTTTAAAATGTCACCAAATTGATAAAAATGTTTTCAAATCTATAAAAATATCTTGAAATTGATAAAATTGCGCTACATAAATGATATTAATTGTTTTTTGTTAGGGGATAGTATTGTGATGATATTTCGTCAATTTGTCGCAAAGTGGAACTGTCAGTTCTACAGTCCCACTTGGCGATAAATTTGGCGATTTTTTAAAATGTCGCTAATTTGACGAAACTGTCGCCAAATGTTCCATAGAAATATAACTATTTAGACGATATTTTTTCTACCAATTTATTTGAAGCAAATGATATCATGTCGCTTAGCAACGGATTTAAATCCAATGTGTTTATGCGGCAGGCGATTTTTATTAAATCCTTTCCGATTTGAATAATGAAGATATGTATATAAAATAAATTTCATTGCCATTTCATTTTGGAATGGATAATATCAATTATACTCTTCAGGTTTAAACATTATTATTATTGATATTTTCCGGAATTATTGATTCAGGGATTATTGATATTAAGTTATTACGCCATTGTTTTATTGCGGCAAAAATTGCTGACACACGCATATTGTACGTTGTACGAGTAATCTTCTAGGAATGCACGGGTATATCTTCTAACCTACGAGAATATAAGTAGTACAGGTATATTGGCATATATTTTGACATATATTGGCATATATATTGGAATCAAGTACAGTCTTCTGGTATGAAGATTAAGGGGATTAATTATATATTCAATTTATTACGTCGTCTGTTGTATTTTACCAAAACACATTTGTGACTCATATTGCAAAACGGGTAATCTTCTACTAATAATCGGACATTATAAGTAGTACGTGTATATCTCCCCATATAATTTTAGCACTTTAATTTTGACATATATTGGAATAAATGACTGTCTTCAGATTTAAAGATTACGGGTTTATTGGTATTTTCAATTTATACATGTAATCTACTATGTACAGGTCATATTTTCTAATATTCGCGTATATAATTAGTACGGGTCCCATACAATTTTAACGCTTTTATTTTGCATATATTGATTCAATTCCATATTTTTTTTTATATTTGCTTACATAAGGGGTCCAAGATGTTTTATTCTTCAGATATGTCCATGAAGATAATTTTATATAGCGAGAACAGAGATTCTTAAACTTCTTTTTAGGAGCATTATATTAAATATTTTAACAGAATATTTTGATTAAACATGTCATTTAGTATACTATAAGAATTTGGGCATGATTATGAATTTCAAGTTTCTTTATATTATATACTCCGTACGAAGAACGGGTATGCTGCTAGTCTTTAACTATGGCTAAGTCTCCAGTAACTATATGCCCCATGTGTAGATTTATAAAATTAGCATAATTATCAACTCCATAAATACATTCACCTTCCAAATTTGTTGAGGAATCTTTATCGACTGATAGAGATTGGGAAATTTCACTCTAATTAAAAATTGTATATATGTTATGTTACCGGCCATTATATATGTTACCGGCAATGTATGAAAGCCGGCAGTCTATAAAATACCTAGGCATTATATAGAATACCGAAAACTGGTCGGCAATCTATGAAACGATTGACATTTCACAGATTTCCTAGGCATTCTATAGAATGCCAAATGATAAACTGGCAAAGTATGAAATACGTCTCCGATTCATTCCTTTTTTCACATTTTGCCTAAATAACATCTGTCATTCTATAGAATGCCTAGGCATTATATACAATGTCTAGGCAAAGTATATAATAATTCTCATATTTCATACTTTGCCTAAAAAAAGCCAGTATTCTGTAAAATGCCTAGGTATTCTATAGAATGCCTGCATTTCATACATTGCCAGTAACATGACCGGCAATGTATGAAAGCCGGCATTCTATAGAATACCTAGGCATTATATAGAATACCGAAAACTGGTCGGCAATCTATGAAACGATTAACATTTCATACATTTCCTAGGCATTCTATAGAATGCCTACTGACAAACCTGCAAAGTATGAAATACATCTCCCATTCATTCCTTTTTTCATACTTTGCCTAAATAGCATTTGTCATTCTATAGAATGCCTAGGTATTATATACAATGCCTAGGGAAAGTATATAATAATTCTCATATTTCATACTTTGCCTAAAAACGGCCGGTATTCTATAAAATGCCTAGTTATTCTATAGAATGCCGGCATTTCATACATTGCCGGTAACATATATACCAGAGATGGATCATTTATTGAAATTGTTCTGTATATCAAAAATGAAAATAAGATGGTCTGAAGTGAATATTTGACATTAAAAATGACTATACGATAAGCTGGTGAAGATGATAAATAGAACATTAGAAATGAAACAGGTACTAAATTGGTATAAAATACCCTTTTCCCCTGATCCATATATAAGAAAAGGAATTGAAAAATAATTACATATGGTAAAGATTGGTGAATATATTCCCCTAACTGCACCCTTAAATTAAATTTTCTTGTGTTATAAATCATATATGTAATTCAGGTACTTAAGGTACTAATCCCCTTGTTCCCTGCATAATCATACATGGTGTAAATGCATGAATAGTGTTTAAGATGAAAAGTATCAAAACAGAAAAATTCTTTGCACGTGGAGCTAGGCCTTTCTGGCTCCCAAAATTTTTTTTGAAAATCAATAAATTGAAAAAAGTGAAAAGCATTTCCGAAACCATGTACGTTATCAAGGGCCATTCCTGGTTTGTTAATGCTCATTCTACGTTTCTGTGTGCAGTACTGTAAATTGTATTACAAAAATAATGCACATGACCCGAGGCAGAAGAACTTAGAAAATGGATCACATATAAATATAAAAATAATCAAATAAAATGAGCAAATATACCAGCGTATTGCTTTGTATTTATATGAGAATACAATATAATGATTAAAATAAAAAAGAATAATAATAATAAAATAACATAAATTGAGTTACCCCATGTGCTGCTTACATTGGAGAGTAATTGATACTGACTAAGCTTTTTCCATTATCTCTAATCTATCCTTGGAATTTTACACATACACACACACATATATATATATACATATATATATATGCCCTGCATAGCAACATAATGCATATATATATATATATACCCTGTATTATAATATAATGAAGTCGCTTTTCTTTCCAGGCCCTTACATCTACGCCGACGTTCTAGACTTCAAAAATCTTCAAGAAATCGTAGTGAACCAACGCATCGACTGGCTGATACATTTCAGTGCTCTGCTGAGTGCGATAGGGGAAGAGAACGTGCCGTTGGCGATGAGGGTCAACATAGAAGGTTTGCACAACGTCATGGAATTATCCAAACAATACAGGCTCAAAGTATTTATACCGAGCACGATAGGAGCTTTTGGTCCGGATTCACCCAGACACCCGACGCCTGATTTGTGCGTGCAAAGACCCAGAACGATATACGGAGTTTCCAAAGTACACGCTGAGCTCCTGGGAGAGGTATATTATATTCACTCATTAATTATATTCGGAATTAATTTATTCCTTTGTACAGAGTTCCAAGGAATGTCCTTAACCACCCCGAATAATTTTGTAACGAAAAGTCCATTTAGTGTACGCGTTAGCTTTGGTCTGCCTATAGTAAAGTGACCTGGGTCAACCAACTGAAAGTAATTACAGTGCCCCTAGAGCGGAATTGAAAAGTTAGATTAACGAGTTCGGCAGCAAAGCGAAATAGACAAAAAAATACCAATTACAAAGTTAAAAGCATTGTTATATGAGTAGGAATGAATTGACTCCAGAAACGAACGAAATGCATATATGGAAGGCAATAAATACCTATTAAAAATTTGTATCATCAGGGACTGTAACGCTGTGAAACTTGCAATGTTTGCCAAAGTACCCCTTCGAGGTCGTATTTTTTCTCTTATTCAAATGTGTATGGTTGCTGACGAAGAGCATTTTGATTAGGCTGCACATTAAATTTCTGTGCCCGTGTTGTTTATTTTTGCATACCGTTGTAAAACATTCTGTAACCTCTGTTCATTTTCTTCAGCTACTTTGTTGAGCATTTCCGCAAACTGGTAAGAAAAGTCGCAATTACAGGCGTTCATGAAAATTCCAGCTTCATTTCTGAAATATTCAGCTAATTATCGTCTGCCGAAGCGTTATTTTTGTATATGCATATATATATTGCCATAGCTATCAGGAACCTTATTCCCCATGATGGATAGTTGATTTTTCTGAAACTTTCAGTAACATGCTTGCAAATGTTTTACAGTGATGAATAGAACAGCTAGCTATTCACGCATAACTATATTGTGTGAAAGAAATTCTTTCTGTAACAGTTTTAGTGTCCATTCTTACTCATTTTACAATGCTTTACAATATTTGCAATTGACTTTTATTATTTATCTGTTTTCGTTGCCGAGTTCTGTTATCTTAGCTTATTAAATTCTCCGCTTGAAACGCTACAATAGCTTTTTATTCGATCGGGCAGAGTTACTTTACTATAAATAGACCTAATGCGTGTACTCATGGACCTCTTCTTACAAAGTTATTGGGGGTGCTTCCTGTATACAAAATCTTGATTGGTATTGATTTTAATACACAAGAAAAGCCTTGGATGCCTGTAGAAGACGAGATCAGAGTTCAACCCACTGAGCTACTCAGGCTAGGGAATGTGAAGCCTTTTTATAATTTTATAAAAGTCTTCTTCACGTACACTGTTGAATGTTGAAGACCCAGGTCGTCCGACTCGTCCAAGGACTCGAGTAGCCGTTTGGACGACCGGGAAAGGAAGCCAACAGGTGCCGGCTTCCAAGGTCAGCGACCGACGGTCTGGAGATTTATTAAAGATTCAAGATTGTTTTACACTTGAAGAAATATATGTCTTAAACATACAGTTTTACAAACGAGTAACACCGACATACAAAACAAGAAGAAAAAACGTTCAAAACGTAAAATAGAACATAAAGTGACACAAAAACAAAAGGGGGAAACTCAACTTGTAGAGAAGGATATGAAGTTGATTGGGTGATAAGAATGGGTAAGTGACAAGATGGTATATAAGGGTTGAACATAAAGTGTAAGTTATATAGATAAATACAGATTTAAATACAAGGTGGATAAATAATATAAACCCATAACAGATGAGGATGCGAAAAGAGTTGACGTAATATACAGAATATATACACAAGTTGAGGAGAAAATACAATTATATATACATATGTACAGGAGGGGAAGGTATGTACAAGGGAAGAGAGTCCTCACCGATCAGAAAAAATTGAGAGCAGAAATACCAGACGAGCTTGTCATTTCACTTTATTAGATATGTCTCTCGCAATGAGAACACAGTTCTTGAGCTAATAAATGGATTGACTGTTAAGGCTGACTCTGGCAAACCAAGCCGCTCGGTTTCCAGGGGTGGATTTAGTGAGATGAAATTTCTTCGTTAAGGGGCAAGAGAAAACAAAATGATCTACATCGCCAAATGAGTTGCATAAGCAGTTAGGGGATTTAATATGTTTAAAATAGTATAAATAATCGAGAAAAGGACCATGACCAGTCAAAAAATACATCAGGTATTTATTGTAAATTTGAGTATTAACGTTAACGTTGGGAAGGAAATTAAGAATTCTGACAGGGTCATGGGTCCTAGGACAAATATATTCATTGAGGTATTTTTGCCAGTTCTGAAGAAGGAGAGTTTTACAAAAATAAGTTAACCGCGAGTAAGGGAAAGGGACGGAAAAAGGGGAATCGGAGGAGGTGGCCTCTTTTGCATGGAAGTCAGCGACTTCATTTCCCAGGTTGTCAGCATGGGCTTTGACCCAGGAGAGATTAAAAAGGTGTTTAGCTCGAGATGCTGAAATTTTGATAGAATTAATGTAATTTGATTTGTTTTTGATGGATTTAAAGACCTGAATTGAAGAAAGGCTGTCCGAAAATATATTAATTTTGGAATGGTTGGTTGCCCAGTCAATAGCAAAGTTAATAGCAGGGATTTCTGCTTGAAAACCTGTGTTTCCATTGTCAAGTTTAAATTTATATACCTCTTCTAATTTATCATTTTTGAATAAACAAGCAGAAAAGCCAACGTTATCTGTAAACGTCTGTAGAAAGCCCAGACCACACGACCAACCCGAAGGCTTATGGTTGCTGCTTGTGTGGCCGGCTGTAAACGTCTGTGTAAAAGTTCAGGGAAGAGAAGGAGGACGAATCCCGAGGTTTAAGGAGGACAATGCGATTTGAAGGAGGAGAAATAGAAAGAGGACAATTAAAGTCAAAAGAGGAAGGGGGAGGAAGGGAAGTGTTAGAAAACGAATCAATACGCAGTTCACGTACACTGTAAAACATTTGCAAGCATGTTACTGAACGTTTCAAGGGAATCAACTATCCTTAATGGGGAGTGGTTCCTGATAGTTATGACAATATATATATATATATATATATATATATATATATATATACACTCTATAACAAAAAAATCGACGCACCAAGAAAGAGTTGTCCGATTGTGATAAAAATTGGTGGATGTGAAGAACATATATAGAGAAAGAAACGATTAAATTTTCAGAACAATTTAATGATTTAGAGTCTGGCCGTATACAAAGGGAGGAAGTCAATAAGGCGTTGGTCCACCTCTGGCCTGGATGCAAGATGTCACCCGGCGTGACATAGACTGATAAAGTTCACGGATGGTGTCCTGTGGAATGTCTTGCAAAATTGTCTCCAACTGTCAGGCTAAATCGTCAACATTCCGGGAGGGTTGCAATCGCCTTCCCATAACGTCCCAAATTTGCTCTATGGGAGAGAGATCAGGAGACCTAGCTGGCCAAGGAAGTGTTGGGAAAGCTTGAAGACAATTCATAGTAACACGTGCCGTGTGCTGCCTGGCATTATCTTGTTGAAAAGTAAGTCTGGGGTGTCGCAAAAGGAACGGTACCCAACCGGTCGTAGAATCTTGTCTACGTACCGCTGTGCTGTCAGTGTGCCAGAAATGACTGCCAAAGGGGTCCGGCTATCAAAAGGAGATGGCACCCCAGACCATAACGCCCTGTTGTGGGCATGTGTGGCGTGCGATAGTAAGGGCGGGATCCCCACGTTGTTCTGGACGTCTCCAGACACGTCTGCGGTTGTCGTCAAGACACAATTGGAAACGGGACTCGTCACTAAAGACTAAATATCTTTGCATATGAAATTTCATTACAATCGGACAACTCCTTCTTGGTGCGTCGAATTTTTTGTTAATCGTCGAATTCCATAAATTAAAAAAAAAATCTTAACTGTTGAGAAACATGTTCACTTTTCATATGTAATATCATGCGATAAATTGGGTGACATCATTCTCGTGGATCTAGCTCGTTCCATTCATAAGAAGAGATACTTTGAGTGATACTTTTGTAATTGAACGTCAATAGTCATTTATCTGCTATAGGAATAACTTATTTCTCCATCCATAACGCTTGGCGAGATTTTAGCGACAAATTTGTGGAATATCGCCAACTTTGCGACTTTTTTAAATGTTGCCACATTAACGAAAATCTCGCCAAATGGATAAAAATGACGCTAAATCAATGAAAATGACGCTTAATTGACGAAAATTCAATATCTTGGAAAGAATATAAGTATCTACTATAAGAATAACCTATTTTTTTACTTTCCCTGCAATACATGGTAATGTATTGGGAAAGTATTGGAATCATGCCGAAAATCGCAACTCGAGTTTTCGTCGGATCTACACTCTTTGAGACCTAATAGAATACGAAAAAAATTATTTTTAGCGTGACGTCTCTGTGTCTATCTGTGCAATGTATGTATCCACTCTAACTCAAAAACTAATGGACCGAATTTCATAAAATTTGGTAGGTAAGTCACTTGTGTGTGACCCTGGTGCTGATTAGTTTTAGGAACGAGTCGGGATGACACAACCTGCCTTTTTTTGCGAAATGGCCCACAAAAATTGCATGCATCCACTCTAACCGAAAAGCTAATTGATCAAATTTTACAAAACTTGGTAGATAAGTCACTTATGGGTCACCCCGGTGCTGATTAGATTTTGATACGATTCGAAAACGAAGAACCTGCATTTTTTTAAGAAATGGCGAGCAAAAATTGTATATATCCACTCTAACTCAACTAATCGACTACATTTTAAAAATTTGGTAGATAAGTCAGTTGTGGGCGACCCTGGTGCTGATTAGATTTTGTTACGATTCGGGATAAATGAACCTGCCTTTATTGCGAAATGGCCCGCAAAAATTGCATGTATCCACTCCAGTTGATAAACTAATTGATAAAATTACACAAAATTTGGTAAATAAGTCACAAGTAGGATATTGTGATGCTGGTTAGATTTTGATACGATTCGAAAAAAAAAAAAAAAGAATCTGCCTTTTTTTTGTAAAATGACCCGAAAATCTAATATATTCGATCTAAAATAAAATACTACATGTGCAAGATAGTGAAACTCTGAAATAAATGACTAAAATTGATAAAATATATTAATTAAGCACTTGTTTCACATGTAAAATTTGAGAAGTAAGCGAATAAATCTGAGCCCATGACTGTAGGGTAAACGGTTCTCAAGATATTGTAGTTTTTGAAATTTTAAGAACTTAAAGAATTTAAAGTGAATTAAGTTGCCAAACGCAAGGTGCAATAAAAAAACAAATTGGATATAATATCAGAAAATTATCCATATCATTTTCCGCAATTAAACTCAATTTAATGCATAATGAAATAAAAATTGACAAAATGAATTTGAATCTGCAGAGAAAGTCATGTGCTGCCCACATCAGATTTTTTACTTTCCCTGCAATACATGGTAATGTATAGGGAAAGTATTGGAATCATACCAAAAATCACAACTCGAGTTTTCGACGGATCTACACGTTTCGAGACCTCTAGAATACGAAAAAACTATTTTTAGCGTGACGTCTGTGTGTGTGTCTGTCTGCCTGTCGGTGCAATGCATGTATCCACTCTAATTGAAAAACTAATGCACCGAATTTCATAAAATTTGGTAGATATGTCACTTGAGTGTAACCCTGGTGTTGACTAGTTTTTGTTACGATTCGGAAAATCAGAACCCCCCTTTTTTTTGCGAAATGACCCATAAAAATTCCATTTATCCCCTCTAGTTAAAATACTAATTGACCAACTTTCACAAAATTTGGCAGATAAGTTACTTGTGGGATACTCTGGTGCTGATTAGATTTTGATACGGTTTGGAAAATCAGAACCCCCCTTTTTTTTGCGAAATGACCCATAAAAATTTCATTTATCCCCTCTAGTTAAAATACTAATTGACCAACTTTCACAAAATTTGGCAGATAAGTTACTTGTGGGATACTCTGGTGCTGATTAGATTTTGATACGGTTTGGAAAAGAACAACCTGCTTTTATTTTACGAAATGGCCCACAAAAATCGACAAAATCGTAAATATATATATATATATATATATATATATATATATATATTCTCAAATGTTTCAATTAAATTCTTGTTTTATATGCAATTTTTGACGTGTACAAGAATATAACCAAATCAATTTAACGATATTTTCATCAATTTGGAGATATTTCAAAAACTCGACAAGTTGGCGATATTCCGCCAAATTCGTAGCTAAAATTTGGTCAAGCATTATGGTCGGAGAAATAGGTTATTTTTATAGCAGATAAACGACTAATGGTGTTCAAATACAAAACTATTAACAAAGTATCTTCTCTTATAGTAGATTCTTATTCTTTCCAAGATATTGGATTTTCATCAATTAGTCTTCACTTTCATTGATTTAGCGTTATTTTTATCAATTCGGTGACCTTTTTATCAATTCGGTGACATTTTTATCAATTTAGCGATATTTTCGTCAATTTAGCAACATTTATAAACTCGCCAAGTTGACGATATTCCGTAAAATTCGTCTCTAAAATTTCGCCAAGCATTGTTTATGGAGAACTAGATTAGTTTTATGGCATATAAACGACTAATGGCATCAAATTGAAAAGCTACTACCCAAAGTGTCTTCTCTCGTGAATGGAAAGAGTTAGATCTGCGAAAATAATGAAAATAAATTTATCGCATAATATTACACATGAAAAGTGAACAGATATCACAATAGTTAATATATTTTTTTAATTTTATGTGATTTTTTTTTGATAAATGTATTTGAAAAACGTGCAATATCTCGAGAACGATTTATGATAACGTTCTAAAGTTCACGTCAATCGTTTTCCAATGAAAAATTACATAAGAAATGGTTATTTACGTAACATTCTCCAATGTTCCAATTTTTTGATGATTTTTTTGAATTTCATTTCTATTTTAAAATGTCATCTATTTGTGAGATTTTCTCTTAATTTAGCAACATTTTAAAAAGTCGCAAAGTTGGCGACATTCCGCAAATTCGTCGCTAAAATTCTCGCCAAGCGTTATGGACGGAGAAATGAGTTATTCTTATAGCAGATAAATGACTATTGGCGTTCAAATACAAAAGTATTACTCAAAGTATCTTTTCTCATGAACGGAATCAGCTAGATCCACGAAAATCGTGTGACCAAATTTATTGCATGAAATTACATATGAAAAGTGAAAATATGTTTCAGCAGTTAATACTTTTTTTTAATGTATAGGATTTTTTGATAAAGTATTTGAAAATGTGCAATATCTCGAGAACGGTTCATGCTAGCATTCTAAATTTTATGTCAATCGTTTTTTAAGGAAAAATTACATAAGAAATGTGTATTTACGTAACTTTATTAAAGGTTTTGATTTTTTCAAAATTGCATTCGAAAATTTAGGGGGGGGGGGGGGGTTGAATATCCGATTGTGTTTAAAAACAATAGGCTTCCAGTATTCACGGATTGTAATTATTGTACCAAATTCGCTATTCTTTCGTGAGATATCGTCTCCATAGACTTCGAATTTTCGACCCCGCACAATACTTTCCTTATACTAGGGGTGTACAATCTTTATAGCAGAAGGGCCTTTCACATGAAATGATAAGGTTGCCGAGAGCCAACATACCCAAATTTCATTCGAATCGCTCCATTCTTTCGTGAGATATCGTTTCCACAGACTCACTGACACACACACACACAGACATCAACTGAAAAATGTTCGATCCGTGATCAGGGATGCTTGAAACGTGCTCTCCCTTCGAAAACTCGAATTCAAATTTTCGGCCCAGTCACAATACTGTCCTTATACGTTATACTATGTATATAAGGAAAGTAATAGACGTGTAAAACTATATGGTCAACAAATTATAAATAATTGATACTTTTGAATAAAATATAACATTGCCATTTTAAGTTATTATTAACTATTAATAAAACAAGGACAAATATTTGCAACTTGCATCTGCCTTACTGTTTACAAAGAAATATTGTGTATATATTACTTTCCTTATATACGTAATATAATCCGTATACGCTAGTCCTCGTCATTTTTATCCATTTGGGGAGATTTTCGTTAAATTGTCAACATTTAAAAAAGTCGTCAAGTTGGTGAAATTCCGCAAAATTCGTCGCCAAAATCTCGCCAAGCTTTATGGACGGAGAAATAAGTTATTCTTACAGCAGATAAAAGACTATTGGCGTTCAAATACAAAAGTATTACTCAAAGTATCTTTTCTCGTGAATAGAACGCGTTAGATCCACGAGAATGATGTCACCCAATTTATCGCATGATATTACATTTTCACATGGTATCATTTATCGCATGATATCACATTTCAAATAAATAAAAATAAATTACATATGAAAAGTGAACATGTTTCTTAACAGTTAATAATTGTTTTTAATTTATGGGGTTTTTTGATAAATTTATTTGAAAAATGTGCAATATCTCGAGAACGGTTCATGCTAGCGTTCTAAAGTTTATGTCAATCGTTTTCTAAGGAAAAATTACATAAGAAATGTCTATTTGCGCAACTTTATTAAAGGTTTTGATTTTTTGATGATTTTTTTAAAATTTCACTCGAAAATTTAGGAGGGTTCTGAACATCCGATTGTATTTTAAAACAATAGGCTTGCAGTACTCACGGATTGTGATTTTTGTACCAAATTTCATTCGAATCGCTCCATTCGTTCGTGAGATATCGTCTCCACAGGTTAACTAACACACACATATACAGACATCACCTCAAAAATGTTCGATTTGTGATCAGGGATGCTTCAAACGTGTTCTACAGTCGAAAACTCGAATTCGAATTTTCGATACCATTACAATACTTTCCTTATACATTATGTATATAAGGAAAGTAAAAAGGTTGTGAATCACTGGGTTAGAGTGGCCCTGTGGCCGTGGTTCGAATGCCGGTTGGGACCAAAGAGTTAGAATCTTGATTACTCCTTAAAGGTTGGGACATGGTTTTGACCCTCATTCTTTTTCTGTTTCAGTATTACTACCACAAGTTTGGACTAGATTTTCGCTGTCTACGATTTCCAGGAGTCATATCCGCAGATACAGCACCGGGCGGCGGAACAACAGGCACAGTATTCAATTCTTAACTAATAAAATTTATTATTTGAATATATATGTATCGCTATATTCTTCAAACTAGGCTTACTTAAATATGTCACTCGTCTAATCTCGATGATAAAATGAAAAGAAGGATGCATGGCTTTCTAGAGTCATTGGAAATGTAAACTCTATTTCAAGAATTAAGGAATTATTATAACTATCGCGAGTCGAATATTTGAGAGACTTAGTTCATATTTTGAAGGTTATTTTTCCCATTTATTGTTTCTTTTCTATTATGTTTCATTGTTTGGCTCAGTTAGTCTTAGTTTTCGAAATTTTTTATTAATTATTTGTTTTATTTATTTTTAATTTTATTCTACTCTTTGCATAAACTAGATCCCGACGATTTGTACAATTTAGTTTTCTGTTTTACTTGTTATCTTTGTGTGTTGTTATCGTTATTATGTTTTATTATTATTTTTGTGTTATACTGTTTTATTACTTTTCTCTGTTTTGTTTTATTGTTTTTTTTGTGTTATACTGTTTTATTGTTTTTTCTCTGTTGTTTTGTTTTATTATTATTTTTGTGTTATACTGTTTTATTGTTTTTCTCTGTTGTTTTGTCAATCAGCAGCCTGCTGATGTATCCATCATTGTGTTAATAATAATCCCACCATCCGATTTTCTTTTCTTTTTAAGTCGTGGGTACCAAATAACAGCAATAAATAACAAACAAATTTCATCACCAAATAACTGATAACTGGCAGCAAGAAAATGGACTTATGCACTGCAGGCACGCAGCCAGAAATTTTTTTCGAGGGTGGGTGGGTGAAAGCGGGGCACAATTTCTCGATGAAAAGATAACATTAAAAAAATAAAATGCATTTATAATTGATCCTTAATTATTATATACTAGCCGCCTTTGGCGACCAGCCTGTTCGCTACCCTTGAAAATTCTGACCGTGGCAAACTCGTTGGCGCGACCTACCAGAAAGGTGTAAGGTAACTGCTTGGAAGGCCAGGAAGTGCCACACAATTTAGACCGGAACCCAATGGGGGAGGCATCCAAAGAGACCGTACCCTCCTTCCGCCTTTGGCGACCAGCCTGTTCGCTACCCTTGAAAATTCTGACCGTGGCAAACTCGTTGGCGCGACCTACCAGAAAGGTGTAAGGTAACTGCTTGGAAGACCAGGAAGTGCCACACAATTTAGACCGGAACCCAATGGGGGAGGCATCCAAAGAGACCGTACCCTCCTTCCCCTACCACAAACCTCTCGGAAGGACTTGCAGTCCCACACGTTTAACGTGATCGTACTCCGCGTGAACACGGCTGCAGTTTTGGCAATGGCGGGAATCGAACCCGGGCCTACCGAGTGAAATTCCCGCGCGCTAACCACTGGGCTACCGTGCCATCCGCGACAATCTCCATAACTTTATTTTTATTCGGCAATTTTGGGAATCGAACCCGGGCCTACCAAGTGCAAATCCCGCGCAATAACCACTGGGGTACTTCACCCTCCGCGATATTCTTCATAACTTTCTTTTTATTCACCCAATTTAGACCGGAACCAAGTGGGAGAAGCATCCACAGGGACCGTACCCTTCTTCCCCTACCACCAACCTCTCGGAAGGACTTACAGACCCACATGTTTAACGTGATCGTACTCCGCGTAAACACGGCGGCAATTTTGGGAATCGAACCCGGGCCTACCGAGTGCAATTTCCGCGCGCTAACCATTGGGCTACTTTGCCCTACGCGACAATCTCCATAACTTTCTTTTTATTCATCCAATTTAGACCGTACCCTCCTTCCCCTACCACCAACTTCTCGGAAGGACTCACGGACCCACATGTTTAACGTGCTCGTACTCCGCGTAAACACGGCGGCAATTTTGGGAATCGAACCCGGGCCTGGTAACTGGTTGGACGGCCAGGATGTGCCACCCAATTTAGACCGGAACCCAGTGGGGGAGGCATCCACAGGGAACGTACCCTCCTTCCCCTACCACCAACCTCTCGGAAAAACATACGGACCCATATGTTTAACGTGATCGTACTCCATGTCAGTGGCGGAAATCGAACCCGGGCCTACCGCGTGCAATTCCCGCGCGCTAACCACTGGGCTACTTCGCCCTCCGCGACAATCTCCATAACTTTCTTTTTATTCACCCAATTTAGACCGTACCCTCCTTCCCCTACCACCAACCTCTCGGAAGGACTCACGAACCCACATGTTTAACGTGATCGTACTCTGCGTGAACGTGGCGTAAGTTTTGGCAGTGGCGGGAATCGAACCCGGGCCTACTGAGTGCAATTCCCGCGCGCTAACCACTGGGCTGCCGCGCCCTCCGCGACAATCTCCATAACTTTCTACATATTCACTTAATTTAGACGGGAACCCAGTGGGGGAGGCATCCACAGGGGCCGTATCCTCCTTCCCCTACCACCAACCTCTCGGAAGGACTTACGGACCCACATATTTAACGTGATCGTATTCCACGTAAACACGGCGGCAGTTTTGGCAGTGGCGGGAATCGAACCCTGGCCTACCGCTAACTTCCCGCGCGCTAATTTGCAATTTAAAATGACCATATGCTTAATTCCATCATCCTCATTCCATTGTTTCATTGTTCTATCATTTAAAATATCCATAAAATTAAAATATCCATTTAAAATATCCAAAAGTTAAAATATACATTTAAAAAATCCAGATTGTCCCATCATTTAAAATATAAATATAATAATTTATATAGAGCAAAGGCCCTCTATTCAGAACCGTGACGTCACCTCCACCTTGACGTCCCCACCCACCACCTTCCTTGCTTCAGCGGGGGAGAAACGAACGGAACGCCGAGAAATTTAAAATCATGGCGTCTTTAAAATTGCCATCCTGAAGGCAATTTTCATTATTTCTGGACCACATTAGACTTGTAAGAATGCCAGATATTTCAGCTTTCTAAAAATGTAAATTATTAGTCGAAATTATGAGTACTTTTCACGATGCGAGAATTTAAAAACAAAAAATTGATTTTTTGAGACAAAAGTGAGTTTTGTTTTAAAATCTTTAAAAAATATTAGAAATCGAAATTCAGATTTGAAATTCATATATTTTTACTCGAAATTCTCTGCTCTTTCCGATGGTGTGATTTATTTTTTTCTACGATGTCTAGATCGTGGAGAAAAAAGGGCAAAAAGGGCAAAAAACGGTCGAAATCGCATAAAACATTAAATAAATAAAAAAATAATTAAAATTTTAAAAATCGGTTTTCATGTGTCCCCTTCCCTCCCCCCCGGGTCTCCGATTGCCAAATTTCGTAGCTCTCCGACGCGCGGTCGCGAAACGTATAGTGTATAAGACAGACAGACAGACACACACACACACAGACATTGCCTTTTATTATTTACTAGCCGCCTTTGGTGACCAGCCTGTTCGCTACCCTTGAAAATTCTGACCGTGGCAAACTCGTTGGCGCGACCTACCAGAAAGGTGTAAGGTAACTGCTTGGAAGGCCAGGAAGTGCCACACAATTTAGACCGGAACCCAATGGGGGAGGCATCCAAAGAGACCGTACCCTCCTTCCCCTACCACAAACCTCTCGGAAGGACTTGCAGTCCCACACGTTTAACGTGATCGTACTCCGCGTGAACACGGCTGCAGTTTTGGCAATGGCGGGAATCGAAACCGGGCCTACCGAGTGAAATTCCCGCGCGCTAACCACTGGGCTACCGTGCCATCCGCGACAATCTCCATAACTTTATTTTTATTCGGCAATTTTGGGAATCGAACCCGGGCCTACCAAGTGCAAATCCCGCGCACTAACCACTGGGGTACTTCACCCTCCGCGATATTCTTCATAACTTTCTTTTTATTCACCCAATTTAGACCGGAACCAAGTGGGAGAAGCATCCACAGGGACCGTACCCTTCTTCCCCTACCACCAACCTCTCGGAAGGACTTACAGACCCACATGTTTAACGTGATCGTACTCCGCGTAAACACGGCGGCAATTTTGGGAATCGAACCCGGGCCTACCGAGTGCAATTTCCGCGCGCTAACCATTGGGCTACTTTGCAGTACGCGACAATCTCCATAACTTTCTTTTTATTCATCCAATTTAGACCGTACCCTCCTTCCCCTACCACCAACTTCTCGGAAGGACTCACGGACCCACATGTTTAACGTGATCGTACTCCGCGTAAACACGGCGGCAATTTTGGGAATCGAACCCGGGCCTACTGAGTGCAATTCCCGCGCGCTAACCACTGGGCTTCTTCGCCCCCAGCGACTATCTCCATAACATTCTTTTTATTTACCCAATTTAGAACGGAACCCAGTGGGAGAGGCATCCACAGGGACCGTACCCTCCTTCCCCTACCACCAACCTCTCGGAAGGACTTACGGACCCACATGTTTAACGTGATCGTATTCCGCGTGAACACTTCGGCAGTTTTGGCAGTGGCGGGAATCGAACCCGGACCTACCGCTAACTTCCCGCGCGCTAATTTACAATTTAAAATGACCATATGCTCTCTAAGCTCTTAATTCCATCATCCTCATTCCATTGTTCCATCATTTAAAATATCCATAAAATTTAAATATCCATCGTTCCATCATTTAAAATATCCATAAAATTAAAATATCCATCGTTCCATCATTTAAAATATCCATAAAATTAAAATATCCATTTAAAAAATCCATATCGTTCCATCATTTAAAATATAAATATAATAATTTCTACAGTGCATATGTTAAGCTCTTATTTCATTTAAAATCGGAAGCGCGGGAAACGGAAAGTAAAAACTAATTCGGTTTCTTATTGTCCCACCCATCGCTATCCATATACAGAACCGTGACGTCACCTCCACCTTGACGTCCCCACCCACCACCTTCCCTGCTTCAGCGGGGGAGATTACGAAGCGCCACGCCGAGCGGAACGGCGAGAAATTTAAAATCATGACGTCTTTAAAATTGCGATCCTGAAGGCAATTTTCATTATTTCTGGACCAGATTAGACTTGTAAGAATGCCAGATGTTTGACCTTTCTGAAAATGTAAATTATTAGTCGAAATTATGAGTACTTTTCACGATGCGAGAATTTAAAAACCAAAAATCGTTTTCTTGAGCAAAAAGTGACTTTTGTTTTAAAATCTTTAAAAAATATTAGAAATCGAAATTCAGATTTGAAATTGATATATTTTTACTCCAAATTCTCTGCTCTTTCCGATGGTGTAATTTGTTTTTTTCTACGATGTCTGGATCGTGGAGAAAAAAGGGCAAAAAACGGTCGAAATCGCATAAAACATTAAATAAATAAAAAAATAATTAAAATTTTAAAAATCGGTTTTCACGTGTCCCCTTCCCTCCCCCCCGGGTCTCCGATTGCCAAATTTCGTAGCTCTCCGACGCGCGGTCGCGAAACGTATAGTGTATAAGACAGACACACAGACACACACACACACACACACACAGACATTGCCTTTTATTATTTAAGAAGATTTGAAATGCGCATACAACTTAAAATACATTAAAAAATATATTGAACGGCAAAAGTATTTTCTTTCCGGAGATAACTTAAAAAATATATAAAGGACCTAAATTTCCAGGGGGGGGGGGGGGCATGCCCTTGAGGCCCCCTGGTTATATTCCTGAATTGCAGTTTTGTGCACTACACTGGTTTCAAATTTATTACAGGATGAGAAACAACTGCACGAGTCTGTAATTCGTAAACACAAAACTTATGCATGCTTGGACCCTAGGTTTTTCCTCTTTCAATAGGAGAGTTTCTCAAAGCTTGGAAGTATAACATATAGCAACTTTTCTAGCTACCAGTGTAGTAAACAGCTATTCCGTGATAATGAGCACTACTAGCACAGTATCTTCCCAATAATACTGGTCGCTCACTGACAGTGATTTAAAACTGTAAAGAATCTTGCTGCCGTAACCGAGAATCGAACCCTGGATTTCCGAACTGGCCAGCCGACGCTCTACCGTTGAGCTACTGGGACGATATTGCAAGCTCTTATCTTTGAAGTGGATTTTGCATTCTCCACCCTCTAATGTCAGATTGTCGTGCAACTGCCTGATCACCTCTTGCTATTTTTACCTTAGGTTAGCCTCCTGATAGTACTATTTTTACCCAGGTTAGCATCCTGCGTGGTCGTTATCCTCTCGCTTTGAAATCGGCGCTCCATATCCCAAAGTCCACTGAATCCGTACTACTCGTACTGGTCACTTTCAGGCATCCGACATCTTTGTTTCTTTGTTAATTTTCTTAGTAATGTTCAGAGCTGTGCTTTTAAATTTATCAGAAAGAAGAAAAAAATTAATCAAGTTAGATTTTCTTGGTGGTCAAAAGACCTCGCAAAATTTAGGAATTTTTTAACAGCCTTATCTCGTAGAATCAAATCTCTTGTCAAGAACTCTGCAACACTGAAGGATATCACGGAGGCAAAATCCAAATATAAGCTCAATAAAGCTAAATATGAACTTATGATCAACAAGGCCAAATTAGATTCCTGGGTAACTTTCTGCAATAACTGTAATTCAAAATTTGGCACTCACTTCAAATTTGCTTTTAAAAAACTTATCAAGAATAAAAGTATCAACATCCAATTTCAGGACAACACTAACCTTAGTTACTCCGAAAAAATGACCCGTCTTTTAAACCATTGCATTAATGATGATCCCAATTTTGACTCTTTTCCTTTTCACTCAATTCCTGATGGTGGGTTGGAGGTCCTTTCTCATTCTGAGTTGTCTTCAGTTTTTAAAAATCTCAAAAATGGAAAAGCTTCTGGGCTTGATAATTTAGATTTCAAAATTTGGAAAGATCTTTATAAATTGAATCCAAATTTCTTTTTAAAATTATTTAACTTTGAATTTTGTTACTTTACGGCCTGCCTTAGAAATGCAAAAATTATTTTTCTTTTAAAACCTGGTAGGGACTCTTCTAATTTATTCTCCATTTATCCTCCTATTTGCCTCCTTCCTACTCTTGGCGAAATCATAGAAAAATTTTTTATTAATAGATTTAACTTTTGGTTAAAAACTGAAGATATACTCCATCCCTTGCAATTTGGGTTTCGCGAGCTTCACAGTTGTGAAGACGCTGCTCATAAACTTTTACTCACTATTGAGAACCTTAGACCATTACATCATGTAGCACTTACTACTTTAGATATACAAGGAGCTTTCGATAATCTTAATTGGAACATCCTCCCTCTTACTTTTGTCAAATTAAACATTCCTATTCCTTATAGAATTTTTATTTATACTTATCTTAGCCATAGAACTGTTACTTTTTCTGAAGGGTCTTTGTCTATCTCAAAATTTATTTCGAAAGGCGCTCCGCAAGGCTCAGTTATCGCTCCCTTTATTTGGAACCTTTACTTCAGTGAAATTCTTTCCCTTAATAGTGATTTATTTTATCTTCAAGCCTTTGCGGACGACCTTGCTATTATTACATTTGGCAATAATAGAAATGTCCTTGAAACTAATACCAATTCCCTCCTTAACTCCCTTTCTACTTCCCTCAATAATCTGATATTAGAAATATCTATTGATAAAAGTTGCTCCGTTATTTCCCCAAAAATTTACTCTAGTATGAAAAGAAATCCCATTTTCAAATTTAATAATAGATCCATTAAAATTAAAAATCATTTAAAATTTTTAGGTTTAATCATTGATAATAAATTAAATTGGGACCCTCATATTCGATATCCCCAAGAAAAATGAAAATTTTGTACTACTTTTGGCCAAATATCTGGGAAAAATTGGGGTGTCAAAAAATGTTTCTTAAAATGCTGGTATCTATGTGTTGTGGAAAAAGTTATTACTTACGGTTCTGCTATATGGGTTAAAAAACTAAAAGAAATGCAAATAAAAAAACTTCTTTCACTCCAAAGGATCTTCCTTCTAAAAATCTGCCCAGGCTATCGTACATCTAATATCTCCTTATTTTCCCTCACTGGTATTCCCCCCATTCATTTTACAATTTCTACCCTCTATAATAAATTTAATTTTTGGAAACAAAAAATTGATTCTTTTTCTTCTCCCTCCCTCCCGCCTCCCTCTGATTTTGATTTCCTTGTTCCTTTCTCTAACTTTCACCCCTCTAAATGGTCCGTAAATTTAGTTAACAGAATGGATAAAAACTCTGCTATTTATAATATATATACTGATGGTTCAAATATTGACAATAACACTGGTTTTTCAGTCTGTATTTTTAAACATGATGTTCTGGAAAAGGTTCTCGCCTATAAACTTGACAACAGGAATACAGTATTTCAAGCCGAACTTACCGCTATTTCCTTTGCTATTGACTGGGCTTCCTCTAATAATACCCCTGTTAATATTTTTTCCGATAGCCTCTCTTCCATTCAAACTCTTAACTCAATAAAAAATAAATCTAATTATCTTAACTCCATTAAATACAAAGCTCTCCTTGCCAAAAACCTTGTCAATATTTCTTGGGTAAAAGCTCACAATAACATATCTGGAAATGAAATTGTTGATTACCATGTCAAAATTGCTGCTATCTCTGGTTCCCCTCTTACTAGCTCCTCTCAAAATTTTGTAAATCTCATATTCTTAATCTTTGGCAAAATTATCTTAATGATTACATTTCCACCAGGACTGGTGATGATCCGGCTAGAATCCTGTCTTACCTCCCTATCGTGAATCCTAATTTACAAATTTTTAATAAATATCTCATTTACTTTCTTACTGGTCATGGCCCCTTTCTTGATTACTTATACTTTTTCAAAATTAAATCCACCTCTAACTGTATTTGCAATAAATTCGGTGACGTTGACCATTACATTTTCGATAGTCCTTTTTCTAAAAAATTTCATCTCTGCAAACCTTCCCCCTCTAATAAACCAATTTGGTTCTCCAAAGTTCGTTCAAATCCCTCTTCAGTAGATAAAATTAAAAACTGTATTCTTGTTTCCATGGAAATTTCTAATAAAGTGACCTAAGCTTATGAGTAGATTCTGCTCTCATTTAATTTTGATCAATGGATCCCTTTATTTCATTCTTATTAACTTATATGAACTTATTGTGTTCCCTCTATTTTTTTCTTTAAAAAAAAAAAGAAGCTATGTTAACTGTTCTTATTTTTTTGGATCTTTCTTTTTCTTTTGACACTTTTTATTTGTATTTTTTCTTATTTTTCTTTTCTAAATTTTATTCTAAATTTCTGTTTTTGTTTTCATACGCCAGTTTTTTTTTTTTTTTTCCTTTTCATATATTTTCTTTTTATATATTTTCTAAATTTTACTTTTAAAATTTTATTTTTTTCTTTCATTTTAATCTATATTTTATTATGTTATTATACCTCACTCTAAATATTATTTTTCAATGATCTTTTTATCTATATTCGCAATAACCATTTTCCCATTTTTGTAAAATGGACGTACTTGTCAAGTTCAAATATAATGTAAAACTGCCAGTTTAATCACAATATTTATTATAAATTGTAATATTTTTAGACCTAAATAAAAGTTTGTTTGGTGGGATGGTAGACCTTGGATGCCTCCTGAATGCAGGAGGTATCCTTTCCCGGCCGTGCAGATAGCTACTCTAAACCCACTATGTGAGTCGCACGGTCTGGGGTCTTCAGACCTCCGACGTCTTTTCACTAACCTACAGGGTTAATTCGTTCGGGTGCCATTGTAAAGAATCTTTCTGCCCCCAACCGGGAATCAAATCCTGGATCTCTGGATTGGCCAGCCGACGCTCTACGCGTTGAGCTACTGGGACGATATTGCAAGTTCTTATCTTGGACTCTGTAAAGTGTTACACTTTATTTACACCGATCATGCTGCACGTTAGACATTGAGTTTGCGTAGCTAATGCTAAGCAAAAAGTTGGATTTCTTCAACTTTGGGGGAACTTTTCTCCCTATTGCTCCCACCTCTTGTCCAATCGACATACATGTCAAGTCCCTGCACCCGTCTCCCCTATATGTTTCTCTTATGTTTTTAGGTGCATGCTTGGACCCTAGGTTTTTCCTCTTTTGAAACTGGGGAAAAAGAACTTCTGTCACTACACTTATTCGATTCTATTTCTTTTAAATAATAAACTCCTTTTACTAGTGTTATTCTTTTTACTAGAAGGTAAATACAAAGTTCCATCCGTGCTTGGGAAATTCTTTAAGGTTTTTATCATTGAGGGCAAGATCTATTGTAATGTTTAAGAGAGAACTGGTGCGAACAGGCATACCTGCCCCCGAGACATTTTATGTTAATCTAGTGTCTATTTATGGGACGCACCATTTAGTTATATTTATATAGGGCAAATAGAAAACTTGCCCCCCCCCCCTTCTAAAATTTCTTTCGTCCCCCCCCCCCTCTCCCCGGCCAAAAAGTTCCGAAAGAAACACTGGGTGAGCATAGTCTCTTACTATTGCTTGTGCTTCAAAATGCATTAGTGCTCTGGTCCATCAGTAATACTGATATCAATGGAATTATACTGTACTGCTGCCCTTACTTTGAATTCAAACTATTCTAAAATTTCTCGGAAACTTACAAAGAGAATTCTTTTTCAGATTACGCAGTACACATATTCCACCAGGCACTAAGGACAGGAAAATTCGAGTGTAACTTGGACAAGGACACTTTGCTGCCAATGATGTACATCGAGGACTGTTTGCGTTCCCTGATCGAATTGATGGAGGCTCCACAGAAGAAGCTGAAGCTACGGACATACAATGTGACTGCAATGAGTTTCACTCCAGAGCAGCTCGTGGAGAAAGTCAAGAAATACGTTCCACATTTGGAAGTAGTATACAAACCAGATCATCGTCAGAAGATTGGTATGTTTAAGTCTTTTATTCGTTAATTTATTTTAAAATTTTGGTTTCTATTCAAATTTTCATTTTGGTTCCGTACAATTTTTACGGAACCAACTGTAGTTTTTTACTGTAATTACGATCTACAGCCAGCAAATTAATGGACGCGGCCTGCAGAAGTGTGTGTTACATTTATTACTTTCCTTATACATAGTATAATGCATAAGGAAAGTATTGTGATGGGACGAGAGAGCACGTTTCAAGCATCACTGAACACGAATCAAATGTTTTTGAAGTGATGTATGTGCGTGTCCGTGAGTCTGTGGAGTCGATATCTCACAAACGAATAGAGCAATTAGAACGAAATTTGGTACAAAAATTACAATCAATGATCACTGGAAATCGATTGTTTTTAAACGCAATCGAATGTTCAGAACACCCATAAATTTTCAAAAAATAAAAATTTCGGGAAATTAAATAAATAAATAAAAACCTTCTATAAAGTTACGCAAATAATCATTTTTTATATAATGTTTTTTTTATTAGAAAACGATTAACATAAACTTTAGAATGCTAGTATGAACCGTTCTCGAGGTATTGCACATTTTTTAAATAAAATTATAAAAAAAATAGCAAACTTTAAAAAAAATGTGAAATATGTTCACTTTCCATATGTAATATTATGCGATGAATTTGTAACATCATTTTCGTGGATCTAGTTCGTTACATTCAAGACAGAAGATACTGAGGGCAATAGTTTTGTATCTTGCACGCCAAACAATTCGCCAATAGTAATTTATCTAGTGTGAGAATAACCCAAGGTTATTATATGTACATTGCTGGCCATTAAAATTGCTACACCAGAAAGGAAAGCAAATAGCTGAATCTTATTTATTGAACATATACAGTAAAATGGGAGGAAGACATGATTAAACTTGCAGGTGGTTTGGGGTACACAGCATGCAAAATTCAGTACACAGAGCTGCCACCTCTGGCAGATACAACAGCTGTAATTCAGCTGGCATAGAGTCGAATTGAGCTTGGATGACAGATACGGGTACCTCATTCCATGCGGTTTCAACTCTATGCCAGAGTTCATCAATCGTAGGGGTGACCGATCTGGAGAACGTGCTGGCCAGGGCAACTGTCGAACACCCTCTGTATCGAGGAAGGTCAGGACAGCACGGGCAACATGCGGTCGTGCATTATCTTGTTGAAAGATGGTGTCACGCAGGCCTCGAAGATAGAGCACAGTCACGGGCTTTAACACGTCAGAAATGTAACAGCGGCTGTCCACATTACTAGCCATGCGAACAAGAGGTGGCCGGGATGTGTACTCAATGGCACTCCATACTATCACGCCAGGTGCCGGGCCCGTATGACGATGACGAATGCAAGCTGGCAACGTTCTTTCTCCTCGGTGCCTCCACACATGGATACGTCGATCATGCTGTACGCAGAACCGGGATCGTCTGAAAAGACGACGTGGTGACACTCCTGTTTCCAGTGTCGTCGTTCGTCGCACCACTGTAGGCGCGCCTGTCTCTGCTGCAGCGTCAAGGGAAGCCGCAACAATGGTCGCCGTGCTGACAGTCCGTGGTGCTGCAGACGTCGTCGCACTGTCCGTGCGGACACTTGTCTTGCAAACGAGCCAAGTTCCTGACTCAAGGTACGTGACGTGGCTGTACGATCCTGTAAGGCCAAGAGAACAACATGTCTGTCCTCGCGGGCGTTAGTGGTTCGGGGCCACTAAGATCCTGCATGGCACTCAGTATGGCCCTCCTGGACCCATCGATTCCATATTTGCCCGACAGTCATGGGATCCTGACTAAGGCGAGCAGCAATGTCACGGACGATAAATAGTAGTCCCGATAGGCCACGGTCGAATTTCGACATGTGCTGGTAGCAGTTTCTCCTTCTTACACGAGGCATAACACGACCTTCACACAAACAACCAACGTTCAAATGCGATTTCCGAATGGGAAACCCGCTGTCTAATTTTCCTTTTCATACAGAATGTAGATGGTTTTACTCATACCTGCTTTGTGAACATGCGCTGCAATGCCATTTGCATATCCCAGCATTTTTAGTACTTTTCATGCAAATTTGACGTTTGTTGGATGCCGCCTTCATGGTGAAGCAATTTTAATGGCCAGCAGTGTATAATGGTATTATATTTATATCAAGGTTATTATATCTATGAGAATAACCTACGTGTCTGTCCGTAACACTTGGCAAAATTTTGGCGGAATATCGTTACCTTGGCGACCTTTTTCAATGTTGCCAAATTGACGGAAATGTCGTCAAATTAATAAAAATGACGCTAAATCAATGAAATTGATAACTAATTGATGAAAATTAAGTAGCTTGGAAAGAATATAAGAACATACAAGACCGCCGTCTATCTCTATCCATAACGTCCGTCCGTAACGCTTGGCGAAAAACTTGATAACGAATTTGGCGGGATGCCGCCAACTGGATAACTTTTCTAAATGTTGCTAAATTGAGGAAAATTTCGCAAAAGTGATAAAATGTCGTCAAATTGATAAAAAGGGCGTTAATGGGCGGTAATGTTATGCAAATTTTAAATTCTGCCATACAACCTTCTAGAATAAAAGAAATGCTCTTCTCTCGTTTGTTTGTAACGCTTGGCGATACTTTTGGCAAATAATCTAGCGAAATATCGCCAACTTGGCAATATTTCGCTACAGATTGATGCAAATTTCGTCAAAATTGTAAAAATAACGCCAAATTAACGAAAATAACGTCAAATTCTAGAAAATTATCGTCTATTCGTCGTTTTTCTAGAAAAAAAAAATATATATGTGGGTTGGGTATGCTCCACTGAAATAAGGAGTGTGGTCTAAGGTATGGCTAAATGGAAATGTCAACAAATCCTTGATTTTAACTCCAGCTCTTTAATTAACTTTTATGCATTTATTTATAATTTCTATATCAGTTTTCTTTATGCAACAAATCAATTCAAAACACGAAAGTGATTAAAATCACTGACGCTGTGCAATATATATATATATATATATATATATATAGTGAAGATACAGTAATAAATTATTTGGAGTTCCCATTTCCTTGAGTGAGAAATGTTCCTTAAATGCTTAGTGAATATAAAAGGTATAAAAATGCGTTAGAATCGGGTGATGTTTTAATCCTTTCAGGAAAGTCTAATTGTCTTGTAGAAAGAAACAATTTATACAAAATGCATAAAAATTCTAAAATGTTGAATAAATTAAGTAGTAAAAAATGTTTTTGGTGCCGTACCCCCCCCCCCCCCCCTTCCCGAAAAAAAAAAAGCCTGGATAGACCTAATATGCACACACACTTTCATTCCAATGTTATTGGGGTATATCCTAGGAACTCTCTAAAATGAAATTGATAGTATTCAAAATTCGAGATTTTTTTAGTATTATTTCCTATAAAGAATAATGATCATTTCTTAGCAATAACAGCAGTTAACACTGGATACTGGTAGATTGAAGTTTGTCTGTATGTAAAAGGTATAAATATTGTATGTATTTACACAAATCATCTAAATTCATCCAATGTATCAGCTTAACTGGCCTGTTGGAACTTCATATTTCCATTATTAGAATAGTTTTTTTTTTAAGAATAGTTTTCAAATGAAGCTTAAGATGTATTTCTATTGAATTCTGATACCGATTGTGAACTAAGTGAACTTGAACAATATGAGACTTCATCCCAAGACCTCTGAACCAATCTATATACATTTTACATTTTTTTTTCTGCATTCACATTTACACAATATATATAGTATACCACCCAAACTGGGTCCAAATTGCTTCAGTGGTTTTTGAGATTGTGAAGGGCCAATGATTTGACATCCACCCCCCTAGAGACTGACAAAAGTCATTTCTGATACCTAGGCAGTGCCCGACTTAATCCAATTGAGGCCCGGAGCACTCTTTTACTTCTCGATATATATGAAATGAACGAAAATTAAAATGTAAAAACATAATTGCATTCTAGAAAAAGGTATACGAAATGTAGCTCTTGCATATTTTAATGAAATTTAAATTATTGACAACTTTTTTACCATAGCCAATATGCCAAATTAGTGTGATTAATCACTATATGTCCCCAAAATGTATCTATCCACTGGGCAAACCTAGTCTGATGGCATATATTTTATTTGAGGAAGCAGCCGTTAATTTTTCGATGTTGTAATTGTTTAATTTGGGGGCCCAGGGCGGCTGCCCCGCATGCCCCTGAGTTAGTCAGGCTCTGTACCTATAGGGACTCTACCATTGTATTTATGGTGAAAATTCGACGTAATAAAATAATGATAACTATGTTTTTCTTAGGCTACATCGGTTAAAGGAAAAAGTTTACTTAATCTGCTGTTAAAAGCATATTTATTAAGAAAAATGGTACAAGTCGCAATTACTATCATCATACTTTCCTCTACCTTAGCACAAGGAAAATAATATGAATGTTTGAGAAAGTCCAGTATAGACTCCCACTTCGGATATTATTAGGGTGATTTCTGTGCACATTTTTAAACTGAAAACATTTTACCAAATTATAGAAATTTTAATTAGATAAGCATCTCTAAGTTATTTAAGAGTTAATAGTAACAAAATTTGAAATTTCTAGCCAATTCTTGGCCACAAATGTTTGATGATAGCAATGCAAGAAAAGACTGGGGGTGGAAGCATGAATATGGATTTGACGAACTCTGTGATGCAATGATAACAGCTCTGAAACCTCATTACACACCATAGAAAATTGTACAGCAGATCATGCATGGATTCAACTACATAGTCATTGAGAAGGTAGTTTCTGGTCTTTATCTTATATAAAATGAAATGTGTTATGCAATATTCTTATACAGTTTGATCGAAAAGTCACGTACATCTAATTTTAAAATCATGTAATATGCTGAGATATTGAAATAGTAGAATGTTTTTCAGTTAGGTGGCAGCCATGTACCCTTAAAAGTATATCAGAAATATTGTCTGCTGTTTTTAAGATGGCAGACAATCATTAAATTTTTTTATGAATAAAAATACATGGCATTTTCCCAAAGTGAATGCATTTTTATTTTATTGGCTGACATATTGAAAACTGCAGATGATAATTCTGATATATATTTTTAAGGTGTATTAGTGCCATCTAACAAAACAAATTCTTTCAATTTCTCGGTACATTATACGATTTCAAAATTTGATGAGAGTGACTTTTCAATCATCTTGTATTTTCAAAGAAATTCTTTAAAATTTCATTTGCCTTTAGAAGAAAAATCTGTTCTTTTCAATACATAACTTTTCCTAGGCACTGTTGGGCAAAATTTAATTTAATTAGTAAACAATTATGACTAAAATGTAATAGTTAATACAATTAACAATATTACTTTCCATATATACATAATGTATAAGGAAAGTATTGTGACGGGGTCGAAAATTCGAATGAGTTTTCGACGGGAGAGCACGTTTCGAATATCCCTGATCACGAATCGAACATTTTTGAGGTGATGTCTGTGTGTGTGTGTCAGTGAGTCTGTGAAGACGATATCTCATGAACAAATAGATAGCGATTCGAATGAAATTTGGTACAAAAATCACAATTCATGAATACTGGAAGCCTATTGTCTTTTAAACATAATCAAATGTTCAGAACACCCTTAAATTTTCGAGTGAAATTTTAAAAAACATCATCAAAAAATCAAAACCTTTAATAAAGTTACGCAAATAGCCATTTCTTATGTAATTTTTCCTTAGAAAACAATTGGCATAAACTTTAGAACGCTAGCATGAACCGTTCTCGAGAT
Source organism: Amaurobius ferox (assembly GCA_951213105.1). NCBI lineage: Eukaryota > Metazoa > Arthropoda > Arachnida > Araneae > Amaurobiidae > Amaurobius > Amaurobius ferox. The sequence continues at coordinate 6,660,127 of OX578147.1, forward strand.
ATTGCACATTTTTAAAATAAATTTATCAAAAAATCCCATAAATTAAAAAAATATATATTAACTGTTAAGAAACATGTTCACTTTTCATATGTAATATCATGCGATAAATTGGGTGACACCATTCTTGTGTATCTAGCGCGTTCCATTCATGAGAAAAGATACTTTGAGTAATACTTTTGTATTTGAACACCAATAGTCATTTATTTGCTATAAGAATAACTTATTTCTCCGTCCATAATGCTTGGGGAGATTTGGGCGCTGAATTTGGCGGAATGTCGCCAACTTGCAGACTTTCTTAATGTTGCCAAATTAACGAAAATTTCGACAAATGAATAAAAATGACACTAAATGAATGAAAATGGCGACTTATTGAAGAAAATTCAATATCTTGGAAAGAATATAAATATCTACTATAAGAAAAACCTATTTTTTTAATTGTAAAAGTAGTAAATTCATTGCATTATATAAGGAAAGTCATGTATTGCCTACATCAGATTTTTTTAAGGTGTATTAGTGTCAGCTAACAGAACAAATTCTTTCAATTTCTCGGTACATTATATGATTTTAAAATTTGATGAGAATGACTTTTCAATCATCTTGTATTTTCAAAGAAACTCTTTAAAATTTCATTTGCCTTTAAAAGAAAAATCTGTTCTTTTCAATACATAACTTTTCCTAGGCACTGTTGGGCAAAATTTAATTTAATTAATAAACAATTACGACTAAAATGTAATAACAATATTTCTTAATTGTTGCAAATGATTAAGTGAGTCAGTTATATGCAAACAGTAATAGCTGAATTTCATGTGAGGTCACATTTGGTGTAGCTACTATGGTAATGGATAGGACAACAAAGGATTAGCAATGGAATTAACAAAGGCTCCCTAAGATTAACAAATGACTTTTAATCAATTACAACTTTTATGGATTTGAAATTTAAGATGTGTTTTACTTTATGACCTTAATCTCAATTAGTATTATTATGCACAAGAAATCATAGAAATCAAATCAGTTGAAGCATTTTGGAATAATTTACAATTTAAGGTGCTCTATTATAGAAACTCCGCTGTAATAACATATACAAGGTCAGCAATCTGTGACCCGCGATTGCTTTGTAGACAGCTGATGTCAGAGCGGAACGTTATGTTCAATGACTGTTAGGAAATGAATTTGAAAGTAAAAAATTAAAGTATGACATGAATTTAAACAAGCATTCTGCTTTCTATTGGTTGCATGTGCATTTCTATGCAAAAGAACATTTCCCATAGAGTTAACATTACATCATTTTTAATCAATTATATATTTTTATTCAATTTAAAATTTGGGTTTCTTCTTGACCTCAACCACAATAAGATATAATTAAAGGCAAAAAATTATTGAAATCTAAAGCATTTTGGAGTAACATGCATTCGAGCATTTTACAATTTGAATCATTGCCACTCTCCTCCAATAAACCCAGACAAGTCTAATAAATACTGTTCATCGATATAATAGACCTGTTGCCAACTTGAAAAAATAATGTTTAAGATTAAAAAAATAATAATAATGGGAACAAAAACTGATACAGATATACATATTTTATATTCTGGTATTGAGAATGAAAGTTGACCTAAACAATATGGAATGTGAATATATCAAAATGTCAAGTGGAGACTTTCACTTGAGATTAGGTGATATTAGAAAATTTAAAATGCTCATAATATGCATTTTCTTATGTACGAGTATTTATATTAAAGACACATTTTATGTTTTTTGGCAGGTGGAGCGCACCAAAGAATTTTGGACAAGAGCATTTATGAAACAACCGGTTGAACATTACAATATAAACTATCTCAAAGCAAAGTATTCAAATTTAAAGAATCAGTGAGCTTATTTTGAGTAATAGGTTAAGTGCTTTGCATGGAAGACAAATCATGAAAATACTAAAGATTGTGCATGTTCTCTATCATTACAATTCTGTGTGGATATGTGACATTATTAAAATACACAGAATTTAATTAGACACAGAACACAAAGATGATAACATTTATTCAAAACATTTGAAAACATATATAAATTTATGGAAAATAAAATTTCAGAAAATATGTTTTTGTTTAAAATAACTTATTAGTGGCTTGTAGTATTTAAATTTTTTCTCAATATATAATAAATAAACTAGGATATTAATGAGGTAAAAATTAAAAAAAAAAAATGAGTAATAAAATGCATTTATGATTTCAGTAATTGTGACAAATGTACACTATTAAATAAAAACAAAATGCAAAGAATACTTTACTTATTACTTTCTGATACTGTTCTATAGAGAAAGTTCTAGAAATGTTTGAATAAAATTGTGAATAAGAGAGGAAAGTATGTTCTGCCGAGCAGATTTTGTCTACTTTCAGGAAGATAATCACCTTTCTTTCTATATATTTATTATATGAGATGGTGTGAATACTTGAATACTCAAGAACAAATATACATATATCTATAATCTTTTATGTGTAAACACATTATATAAAAAACTAGAACTAAATATAGTTTTTGCAAATCATAATTAAAATACAAACAAGAATTTTATGAAGGTGCCTTCCAATGGTAGCAAGCATTGTATGCATGTCACTTTTGACAGACTTATTAGACATTTTATACTCTTTTGCATATTCCTTCCATAAAGTGAAATGCATTTTCATATAAACAGGAAATGATATCTCTAAAACCAGAAATAGAAATCCTTAAGAGGAAATTCTCCCTCCAGCTGCTTGTTTCACTTTCTTCATGTTAATCTATGGAAAATAGTCCTTTCTACTAGCTCATTTATTTTTTAGGGTTTTCCTGCTGTTTTTGTCAAAGCATAGATGTTGAGCAGAGAAGGGTTTATACTTTTTTTAAAAAATTTGTAAAATAGAAGTATTTTTCATATTTATTGGAAGGTAATGTATTCATTTCACAAAAATATTAAATACCTCATTATTATTATAATTATTATTTTACCGATTTAAGGAAAAGTACAGACCTTTCTATTCTCTGTCTATGATCATTTAAAAAATTCTAAACAAGCTTGAGATATGGACTTATTTCTATAGATGAAACAATTGATTGGAGGAAAAATATCCTTATAAGGAACCCCTTACCTCATCCACAATTTGATGCTGAATCCATATCAATCATTTTTTTTTTATCTATAACCGATTATGAGAAATAGATGCTTCAAGAAATTTTTTTGAACTGGAAGTGGAAATCCCTCGTGACCCCACCCCACACTTTGCTCTTTGTAATTTGAAGCTGAATTTATATCATCACTTATGCTCCATCTATACATGATCTTAAACATATGTTTCAAAGAAAATGTTTACACTGGCAGTCAAATCACTAGTAAACCCCTTACTCTCTACAGAATTTGATGCTGAATCCATATCAGTCATCATCTAAGTAGTGCTACCTATAAATAATCCTGTTTCTCAAATACCAGAAGTGGAAATCCCTAGTGAACCCAGTGAAAGTATTTAAAAAAATATGTTTAGAACACCAAATTGGCTAAATGCATCAAATTCTTTAGCTTGATCCATCTATTAACTGATATAACAGTGGAGCACTATTTATACGCCTTTCAAGGGACTGTCTCAAAAAGACGTTTAACTGAAAATTAAGTCCAACATGCTGTACTAGTTGGCAGCCCTTATATTTAATTAAAAAAAATAATAATGCTATGACTTTTTTTTTCAATCCGTTTAAAATCCCATTTATGTTTTGAAAAATAGCTTAAATATGCATTTTTAATTGATCTTAATAAATGACTTGAAAAAGTATTTTATAGTAGTTTGCTATGCTGATTGTTTCTGAACTCGAAACAAAGCCTTGTGTATAGAATTAAGTTCCTGAAAAGTTCTTTCTCCAGTAGAGTGACATACAAAAAAGTTTCTAAGTGTCTCAGTGCTATTCGCTGCTTTTTAAAACAAGGAAGGGATAATTTCTTTCATCTTCATCACCACTGCTCAGATGTTCAGGGAGTTTAGCTTCTAATTCTTCAACTCAGCATAGTTTAGAAGTAATTATTTTGAAATCACAATTTACATATTCTTCAAAAATGATGGTCAGTTCCTAACATCTTCCAGTTTTCTTCATCAAAAATTACAGTTTCGTTCCCATCACTTTCATCATCAGAGTTTACATCTGTCAGTGTTCGAAAATTCTCCTTTGACAAAATATATTATAATTGTTTCAGACTTCATATAAGCCCATTCCGGGGAGATTATGTTCAGTGCTTTAAGTATGTTTAACTTTTTGGATATCTTCTTGTAATATTTTGAACCACTAGTTGAACTAACTGTTTATGGTTCCCTTTTCTTTAGCCAATCTGTAAAAATGTCAGCTGTCTTTCATACTTTTCTATTTGCCATATACATTAGGAGCAAAATTGTCACATTTTTGAAGCATCATGGATTTTGTAATTTACCAATGACTAGGGGGTCACTTTTTCTACCCCATCTGCATTTGTGCATAGCAGAAGAGTCAGTCTGTATTCCTTTCATTGCACTGATCACCATCTTTAAAGGGTCGAAGGCCCAGACCACACAGCCAACCCTAGGGCTTACGGCAGTTTAATGTGTGGCCGGCATCTTTAAAGGGTGGAGTTCTTTCAAGTATGAGGTGATAGAATAATCCAGCTTCATCAATGCTGAAAATGTCTTAGTTTACAACCATCAATGTTTCTTGATAGGTTATCAAACCAATCTGCAACAGATTCTGATGGAACATCTTTCAATTCCCCACTGATCCATTTACAGGAAATTTCATGTCATAATTCAAATTTATGGAGCCATCCTGCTGAAAAGTTAGTATTCTTTACATTAAGTTTGAATGCAAACTGTTTTGCTTTCCATCAGCATAAGTCCACTTATTGAGATATTTGATGCACAGTAGTATGTTGAAGACCCAGACCGTCCGACTCGTCCTGAGGACTTGAGCAACTATTTGGATGGCCGGCACAGTAGTGTGTAAAAAAACTGCAGCGAAATGTCTTCAACTTCCAAAGAATTTCCTGTCTACACGCTCAACTTTTTGGAAGTAGACGTGCCACAAGCTTAAGCCCTTTCTTCAATTTTTATTCTCGTATACATGTTTATTTTAAGTGTGGACACTGGGATATTCAATTTCATAGTCGATTCAACTTTTTTCAACACAGTATTCTCGTCAACATTTTTTAAAACTTCTACTTTATCCTTTAAAGATTGTGTCTTTCGTTTTTTCAATGACATTCTTAAGAGCAGTTGACTGAGCAAAGCTAAGCACACTACCAAACAAGTAGTACTGACCTGACAATATAAAAATTGTTCTCTCTTCCTTATCAGCCAACTTGTCCAATGTGAAGTAGTCAGTTCCCTCTATTCAATCAAGATAAACAGGGCCCCCCCCCCCCCCCCATTTTATTGTAGAGTACTGGGAATGAATTCTTTTTTATTGTTCTCCCCCCTTGCACCTGATGGGGATGTCATCAGAAAACAGATAAAACAAGAAAGAATGGCCCATAATATTGGTGAAAAATTTTCTACTCCAGAATGAATTTCAACTTGGGAGCCTGCAAAGGGGAAAAAAACATATAAACAAAGCTAAAAATTGTGTCACATCATAAAATTATTTATCCATTAAAATTATAAAGGAATGAATCAGGACTTAAGATAAAGATGTATAAAGGAGAAACATAAATGGTGTTCCAATGTATTTTTCAAATCTCTCTATATTAAGAAGAAGTAGCTGCCGCGGCTGCTGTTTGACAAACTTTTTGTTCCTTGAATTTCTCTGCTTCATATCGCAAACACTATAGCATGCAAAAATATAACATTTAGTCTTGTAGAGAAAGGTTTGGGAAACATGCTGAAATACACCATTTTTTGATATATAATGTAATTTAGGAAATATTTAATGTCAATCACAAAATATTTGAGCTACGTAGATATCTGGATAGACTAACAATAGACATCCTGGATAGACTAACAATAGCAGGACTATGAATTTTTTCAGGCAGGTACCTACATAGTTGAATGTTTGTAGGACGGAGCCCCTTTTTTTAATTTCACTGTAGTTTGAATTATTTTATTTTATATGCACTTCTGAAGTGAAAAATGTTCTTTCGTAATGGCACGTCCATCGATTTTCTCTGTCTTATACCACAAAAACTATAGCATACAAAAATATGAAATTTGGTACATTTATAGAGAAATAATAGAGTAAAATGATAAAAAAAACCTATTTATCGATTTCAACTTTAGTTTGGCTTGAAATAGCAAGTAGGAGGCAAAGCCTCCCAACTTCCGAAGTGAGGAGGAGGCAGAGACCCCTAGCAAATTTAAAAAAACTTGAAAATGAAAACTCATAAATAGATACACTTTTAAAAAACATTATTACTGATTTTAGAATAAATAGACATAAAAATATGGAATATAAATGTATGTAAGAAACTAGCATTTTATTTGTTTCTATACTAAACAAAAATTATTTATTTTAAAATAAGCTGAATTAATAATAATAAAACAAAAATAGATTGGTTACTAATTCATGCTGAAATTCTAAATTAAAAAAACGACCTATAAAATGAAACAAATAAAACCCACATGAAAAATATAAGTTTCTGTAAGGGAATTAAGCATTTATATATATATATATATATATATATATATATTCAGTTGTCTAGGAATAGGATAGGGAAAGTAGTTGAATAGAAAATGTATGTGTAAAGAATAACAACTTGGAATTCATTAATATGCCAAAAATGCCATCTTTTAAAATTGAAAATGCCAAAATATGTTTTTAACAAAAATAAGAAAAATAAATATCAAATGCTCAATATGAAAAATGCCATAACAGACTTGTGTCATATCAGCTTGGCTGTAATGCAGACAAAATGTTGTCCCACAAACAAGGATAATGCTTAGATAACATATTTACAATTAATTACATCACTAAAATTTAATAATTAATAATAATTAAATTTATAAATATTACTGAAATAATTTTCAATCGCGGAAAAAATATTTTGATTTAAAATTGTATTCTGTATTTTATAAAAATTGAACCGAGTCGTATAAAATGTAAAAAATTAGGAGAAAAATGTTAAACATGCATATATGTCGCTGTTTTTTAAATTTCTCTACAATACATGGTAATGGAAAGAGAAGGTATTGAAATCGAGTTGGGAATCCAGCAACTTGAGTTTTAAACGGATCTACATATTTCAAGCACTTTAGTGCCTGAAAAACTATTTTTAGTGCCTATGTCTATGCAATGTATGTATTCACTCTAGCTCAAAATTTCAAAAAATTCAATATATATCTCTTTTGTGGGTTACCTTGACGCTGATTAGATTTTGGTACAGTTCAGAAACAAAATAACTTGTCTATTTTTAGTGAAATGGCCCACAAAAATCGTCAAAATCTAAAATAAAAGACTACATATGCTCAAATGCAATTAAATGCTTATTTTATATGTAATTTTTGATAACAAAAAGAATAAAAACAACCCCATAACTCTAGGACTAACTGTTTAAGATATTTTAGTATTTTCACATTTTTGCAATGTTGCCTTTAAAAATATGTTTAGTTGCCTAGTGGAAACGAAAATTGAATTAAAACTGCAAATTCAGTGTAATTTCAAATAATTATTCATGTTATTTTGTGCAAATAAACTCAATTTAATAAATTATGGAAGAATTTAGAACGAATTATCAAACATTGCCTGGGTCCTAATAAGTGAATGCTACTTATGTAATGCAAATACAGATAATATTGTCCAATTTCAAAATCACAAGTTTTGAATAAAAATCATTCCCATTTCTATTTTCAATTAAATAAGTGCCTGTTACCTCAATAATACATTTGAACACAATTAAAAATGGCTGTGGTCAGAAAATTGAATAACTCCCTCTAAAAAAATAAAAGAGAGAAGGGAAGGCCTGGCCTAAACTCTTAGGGCTTGTGCTGTAAAATTCACAGGTAGAAAGTCGAATCCATCGAACGTGCAAGGTCATCATCAGGGTAAATGCTTTATGATCACTGAATGCAATCTCTTAAAAAAATACGAAAATTAAAATTACTCAAGAAATTGAAAATATTTTCCCAATTAGAATACAGTAATCTCTCGTTATATTGCGCATTCGGATATCTCACGCTTCTACTATGTCTCCCAATTTTTTTTCTGATTTTTCCTTTATATTCTTTTGCTTTCCCAAGATTGAAGTGTTACAACGTGAGTCATCGGTGGGGTGGGAGTGAATGAGGGTGAAAACCAAGCAGGTGGGTAAATCGCATGTCACTGGTTAATCAATGTTGGAATTTTTTTTGGTGGTTGTGGCAGATCTCCTCAACGGTAGGAGAGCCAAGTTCATTTATTAGTTCAGACAAGCTCTTGCATTAATCATGCCTCCTAAACAAGTCTGTCTGTTTGTAAAATTAAAATCGGACGCGATCGATAAAGTTAAAAAAGGTGCAAAATAAATTTCGGTCGCTAAAGAGCTAGGCGTTGGAGCTTCTACTGTGAGAGGATGGCTAAAAGAAGAACCTAAATTAAGAAAATTTGTGGAAAACGTTGATCAAGATGAACGATTAAAAAGAAAACGAGCTCAATTGACAAATAATGATGAGCTGGACAAGGCATTATTCTTATGGTTCAAAGAACAAAGTGCAATAGGAGTTCCTTTATCAGGCCCCATCATCAAAGAGAAGGCAAAAATCTTGGCAAAAAAGCTGAAGCTACATGAAGAAACAGATTTTGAAGCGAGTGATGGTTGGTTTTGGTGGTGGCAAAAGCAGCATGGCATTGGACAGAGCGTAATTCATGGAGAAAAGCGATCAGCTGACCAAGAAGTTTCTTCGAAATTTCCTGCTGAACTCAAGAAGAAACTAGATATATTTGGATATAAAAGATGAGCAGATATACAATGCTGATGAAGCTGCACTATACTAGAAGTTATTGCCAAACAGAATACAGGATTTTAAGAAATGCATGACTAATTCTGGATACAAAAAGCAAAAGGTCAGGGTAACACTTCTTTTTGCAGCAAATAAAGCAGGAAGCTATAAGTTGAAGATGTTCCGTGTGGGAAACAGCAAAAACCCTAGAGTTTTGAAAAATGTGAATAGGAAGAATCTGCCAGTGACATACGAAAGTTCAAGAAACGCTTTGATGACACAATTCAAAAAATTGTCTTTTGATAATGTCATCCCATCAGTTCGTCTTCATCTGAGAAATAAGATTTTGGAAGAAAAGGCTGTGCTCCAAATAGACCAATACAGTGCTCATCCCAGTGAAGAACTTATGTCATCAGATAGAAATATCAAAGCTATGTTTTTGCCACCAAACACAACCAGTCTTCTTCAACCAATGGACCAAGGAATATTCGCCACGTTAAAAAAAAAATTATTGACGGTAGTTACTGAGCAACCTATTGTTCATTGAAAAATGACCACTGCCTGAGGTAATGAAAAGTGTGAGCTTAAAAGATGCCATGTACATTTCTCAAAAGGCATGGTCCGCTGTTAAATCAGAAACCATTTCCAAATGCTGACTGAAAGTTTTAAATGATGTAGAACTCAATGATAATGAAGAAGACTCAATAGAGCTTCTAGTTCAACAATCCAAGTCACTCAGTTTAAATGTGTGCGAAGATGAAGTGAAAGATTGGATTAATGTAGATGATAATGAACCAACTTCTGAAACTCTTTCAGATGAGCAGATCATAGCTCATGTAAAAGAAGTGGATCCAAAAGATGAATAACAGTGATGATGAATTGAGTTCTCCTTCTGTCACCATGAAAGAAGCTGTGGTTATGTTTGAGAAAGCCTACACAGCATTTGAAAGATGCAACTCAAATCATATAAATGAGATGCAGTTGATTCATTTTCGTTCACAGATATTTATTTTCTGGAAAGCAAGTTCTGAAAGAAAAATCAAAGCAGCTGACATTCGATTGTATGTATGTACCTTCTTTGCAAGAGAATGAAGTGTGTACAATAATCAATTAAATGTGTATATGCATTTGGATATAAAATTAAAAGGTAAATGGAGCATCTCGTCTTTATTATGTAAGTGATTCTTTTTTTTTATTGAACTTTTGCTCCTAAATTTTTATTACATATGTTCATAAAAGTATAATTTTTATCATATCACCTGAACCTGATATATTGAAACCTTTAGCCAAATTATAGAATTGTGCTAATCTTAGTTTTGCGGATGATATATATATATATGTATAATATAAAAAATTAAATTTTGGTCGCTAAGGAACGGATTTGTATGAAAATGCTAAAATATAAAATAACTAAAAAACTAATTCGAATTTAAAAAAAATAACACTGAGGTGCACCTTCCTGGTTCTTGAAGTACCTGTGTACCAAATATCATAGATGTATGAAACTTAGATTTCCTGCTACAGCCCACACAAAAAGAGACAGAAATACAGATGAGTCATTCCACATGAAATGAGCACAGCGGGTTACTCGGCCATTTTATTATTTTTTAATATTCCTAACGTAGTTAGTACCATTTGTGTGTATAGTTTTTTTTTTAAGTTTTCTGCCATTTTTGATCTAGGCTTATTTTTACATGCCAGGGCGGGCCCCAAATTCAGGTTTTCTGGGGTTCACGGAAATGACTTGAATCGATAACTATCAAGATATTTGACCTTGAAATATGCTATTTTTGGCATGTTTTGTGTTAAAATAAGGAAGAAAAGGGTTTTAAAATAAGTGTTCTTTTTCTCAATGAGCTAAAAGCTGTCTTCCTCTAGTTTGTGAGGAAAAAATATTAGCTCTTGGTATTTAGCCTTTCTGGAGTTATAAGCACCTGAAAATGGCAATTTTGCCATTCATATTAGCTGAATTTAAGTTCATTTTAAGTTTGTTAAATTAAAACTAAATGTAACTTAAATACCCATTCCGAAAGCTCAAAATGTCTACTTTTAGGGGGAAAGAGATTGTTCAGTTATCTTGGATAGGTATAGTCATTTCCACAAACCCCAGAACACCCGAATTTTGAGTAAAAATAGGCCCAGATCAAAAATGACTGCAAATAATAATAAAAAAATAAAATTAAAAATGGTTTTGGTATATACACAAATGATACCAACTATGGTAGGAATATAAAAATAAAATAAAATGGTGGAGCAACCCGCTGTGCTCATTTCACAGAATGACTCAGACATCTTCCTTTATTAAATAAGATAAAGAGAAAATGAATTGGAGTCTATAGGGAATGTTATGTGTTGTCCACAATATGTTTTTTCTTTTTGGAAATAAATTCATACATACAAAATGCATTGTGCACTTTTACACCAAATAAAAGAACTTACTCGAAAAATATTACAACCTGAACTCTTCAATTTTAATAAAACACTTACGGCTATTAGAATAAATAAATTTAATCATTACGAAAAAAATATATTTGCTAAATCCCAAAAGAAACGTTTAAATATATATATATATAAAAAATTATGTGAATATTTAAAAACAAAAACTATGCATTATCAACTGTAATGACTATCAACCCAACTCTAGTAAATATGTTATGATAAAATTTTAACCTAGATAACTAAAGATATATACAATATATAAACATGGAAAATATTAGCAGGTAACTTATCTATAAAGGAAAAAAGTGTAGTCGATTAGTTAACTATAGAATAAGCATACACTACCAATAAAGACATTAGTATAAAAAATATATAAAATAAATTCAAATAATCATAAAAAAATATGAAAGAGCAAATGAGGCAAAAGAACTAAGCAAATAAATTACCAAGAAAGGGGGGAGGGGTAAAAGAAAGTTTTAATATATGTAAAAAATATGGGCAAAGTGAAACGAACCTGGTCCAACATCACTCAAGCTGATCAGAAATAAATATATTAGTGACAAAACTAGCACCTGATAAAAAACATTAAAACACTGAGTAACAAACAGTTGAAACCAACATATGGCGACAAGTAACCAAGTCAAAATACAAAGAAATCACACAGCCTAAAAAATGGTGGTCAATTTATAAATGTACTCGTCATCAGGACAGCACATACATTCTAAATTAAAACCAAAATAAAAACCAGTTTCTAACAATGACGATAGTATATTCCTATATAATATATTACTATTGGCACTATCTACTGATAGAATGCTAAAAATGAAATAAAACCAAACATAGATACATACATGAGAAGATTCTATATTTCAAGAAAACATGGGAGAGGAGGGAAAAACACATTCATTCTGACTAACAATATGCATGCTTAAGGGAATGCACTAGATAGTGAACGGGAAAAGATTGGACTGTTATCTTTTAAATATAAGATTCAGGATATGACGAGAGACATAGAAAAAAGAAAGGGTGATATCTATACATATATATAAAAAAAAAAGGTATCGCCAACTAAGGATAATGTATTCAATTGCAAAATTATGATAAATACTTGAAATTATTAATAATATTATTTACAAAATATTCAACATAGTGGAAATTTTTACAAATGCATTCTAAAGATTATTAATGTGCAGATAGTGATACTTAGGATTAGAGTCCATGTATTTAAAAAAGCTGGTTTAAAATAATGTTTCTAAACAACTGAATAAAATCACAAGAACAAAAGGATAGTAGCTTAATGATTTTGAAGTTATAATAATCTTTTTTATCAAATAAATCGGTAATAATATTGTTATGGAGACTATTCAATCTCAAATTTAAATGTAAATAATTAACATTTTGACTAACAGTAGGTTTAATAGCGATTAATTCTAGGGTAGAGGGATAAAAATTAATATTAATATGATTGGCATCAACAATAATACAAATTAAGTCATCGACATATCGATATATAAAATATGTATTATCTACACTGCTGGATAATTGCTAAGGATGGATCACAAATTGCAATGTAGTACAACTTTAAGCGAGGGTGGAGACCCAGCAGGATAAAATATTGTTGCCACACTGTTTAGACATTAGAATAAAGATCATTTATTGTTCTGGAAAATACAGAAGGTTTTGAAACATCTGAAAGGAAAAAAGTGTTCATTTGATGCTGTGTATGAAGAAATGGAAAAATGCACATGAACGAAAGCAGGCACCTTTGAGAAAGATGTCAGTAAGGGATATATCCACAGTGGAGTGCAATGCAACATTCCACATGTCGTGTCATGCTTTGCACAACATTATCCAGCAGCTGTTGAGGCAAATTATCCCTCTCCTCTGTCAGTGCACGGATGAGGGTGTTCTTGTTTGTTGGAGGATATTTTCGACTAGTAAGTCGCCTCCCTAAAGCATCCCAAACATTTTCAATGGGATTTAGATCTGGAGAACGTGCTGCCCATACGAGGCATTGAATACCCTCGCTGACTAGACAATCCTGAACAATGAGTGTTCGATGACATGGTGCGTTGTCATCCATAAAAACAAATTTATCACCAACAGCACCACAGAAAAGGCAAATATGAGGTAGTATAACTTCATCAATGTATCATTGGCCGGTCATAGTCTTAGTTGCAACCACATGTAGGCACGGCCATTGATCATGATGCCGGTCCATACCATGACACTGCATGTCGGATATTGGTCCCTTTCCTGGATGATAAGCAGTACCACTTTCAAGTCAGATCAGTTGGCGTCTACAATCCGATGACAGAATAAACCTACTCTCATCTGAGAATAGTACGCAAGCCCAGTCCTGTTTGGTTCAATTGCGATGCTCACGACACCATTGCAAATAGGTGGCACGGTGTAGTCTGGACAATGGGACACACACAACAAGTCTGCGGGGGTATAGTCCTCCTTCTCCCAAATGTCTGGCAACAGTTTTTTGGGATATCCGCTGTCCTGTGGTAGCAAGAAACTGATTTGCCACCTGATGAGCTGTGGTGCGGCGGTCCCTTTTTGCCGATAGGACAATGTACCTGTCTCCTGCAGGCATCGTATTTCTAACACGACCTCCCCCGTGATGCTTGCTACACATTCTAGTTGTTTTAAATGCTTGCCACAACCGTGAAACAATGCTGTGGGAGCTGTCGAACCCCATGGCAACATCTGTTATTTTTCGCCCTTCTTCAATCTTTCCAATAATACGGCCATGCATAAAATCATATAAGTAATATCGGGAAGACATACAGATAATTAAGTTCATCAATTAAATCTTTTCCATAAAACTTTCACTTGGAACAACTGTCAATACACATCAAATCCTTTAAATCTCTTATTAGCACTATCATATGAAGAACAGGCATGGAAATGAAAAATTTGCATACGCACACCTCTTCTTACTGTATCCCGTACTTATTCTAATTTTCCACATTTTGCTTCCTTCCATTTTGTGGTTGCTATGGGTGATAGTATCATCCGTCCTTAGCAATTGTCCAGCAGTATATATATATATATACTGCTGGACATATATGTATATATATACTGTCCTACAGCCACGAGAAAGTCCATAAATAGCAGACGTTTTGGTGGCGGTCGCTATAGAAACAGGTTATTCCACTGCATTTTAGGTGTGACGGAAAGCGCTTTTTTCGATTTGGCGCAGATAGAACCGACGAAAGTCGCATTTCGCTTTGTACTGGGGTCAATGCTAGACGCTCACATTCTGTGATTTTTAAAGCTGTGAAGTAACTTGTACTATGTTGCACACTTTGTGGATTTTGTCTACTTGAAAAATGACTACATTTAAAAGATGAAAGATTTTGCATTCGCAAGCATGTGCAATAGTCCACAATGTTACGGCATTTTTTGAAGAGGAAAAAACTGCAAATTCTCTAAAAATACCAATTTCAAATGCAATGAAGAGAACTGTGGAAGCGACAGGGGTTTCATCGTCATCAGTTAAAAAGATAAAACGTGAGGGGAAATCGCTTAATGATACTGAGATAAGTATTTTATCTATTTGAACAATTTAGAAGCTATTTTAAAAGTAACACAAAATGAGCCGATGTGGTGGTCGAGCGGTCAAAGAGGCAGGCGTTTCCTCGTGACTCCTCCGGCTTGGCTGCCAGATTGCGGGTTCGAGTCCCGCCTGCGGGCATGGATGTTGTAATGTCTTATTTGGGGCAGAAGTCAGACTTCTACCTTCAGGTGCCTCGGGTCTTTAGACTAAACAGAAGCAGTGCACACATTCTTACTTAAATGTAATGTTAGGGACACGACAACAACAACAACAGAAAATGAATGGAAAAAGCACTGTGAACAAACACATTGAAAAGATAGAGAATATTTATTGGAAGAAAGATGGACTGATAGAAGATATTGTGGATAAATTAGTGATAAATCTGTCGGATAGCGATTCAGACTCTTCTTCAAGTAAAGACATTTCAAGTGATTCGGACATAGTAGATAATAGTTATTCCAATGAATGTGAATGAATATTTTATAATTGATTGAAAAATATGAAAAGAATGAATATTTTAAAGTCATAATTTTGCTTATTTATCATTTATTTATTTTCTTTTTGCTGACTAATAATTGTGTAACTTGCTGATTGAAAACTGTAATAATTTTCATCTAATTCGAAATTTAGTTTTAAACAAAATGATATAAATTCTAATTTTAAATTGTAAGCTTTTCTCTCCCAAAACCGCTTGAATCAAAGAAAATATCTAAAACTACTTTGTTCTAATAGATTGACGGCTTCCTGTAGCCGTTGTCACCTATAATAACAAATTATTTTCTGAGTTTAAATGACGAGAAATGAAGTTAATCTATAATTTAATGTCATTTAATACGAAAATTTTGTTTAACTGTCGGATAAAAACATCTACTATTTTCTTTTAGTACATCATGATAGACGAAACGGATTCCTCACTTAACGAAGTGCGCTTGATTTGCCAAATGTTGCAGTCGATTTTAAACTTTTCTCCTTCCTTTCTTCGACTCGTCTACTTGAGGCAACCGTGTTCAGAGACTTTCTCGTGGCGGTATGACAGTATATATAAAGCTGTATTTTCATACTATACAAATTTCAGTTTTGTAATGCATAAATCATTTCGTACAGCATAAATTGTGCACTACTGTACATTAACCTGAGCCGCCACTGATGAACATGGTACTTTTTTTTCCATTTATTAGCTTGGTTGAGACATTAATAAACCAAACAGAACTAAAATCAATTCCAGCTGATTGAATTGAGTTCAAAACTGCTATACATCACCTGACCTTAAATACTAAAATGAATGATATGTTGAGGGCCAGAATTCACACTAAAGGCACCAACTGTGGAAGCCCTTTCTTCCTATAAAGCTTCTACCAGTCACTGAATGTAACTAATGAACTTGTACAAAATCATGTGACCCAACTGCCAACTCATAGGAGCCGGACAGTAGAAGTTGACACTAAAAGAAAAACTGAATGTACTCTAATTTGGCTTTGTGGATCTTAAACTACTTTGAATTCATAAACTATCTAAGTTTAAAGAAGTCAAAATGAAACAATCAGCATATCAAGAGAATATAGTTCCTATTTCATTGTTCTTTTCAGCAAATCTTTGAATAATATTAAAGAAACTATTCTAGGCCTAATTCTGTACATTGTACTAGTAATTTCTAAAGCTACTAAAGACCAAATTTCTTAAAATGAACTATTTTGTTTATTTTGAAGCTATATTTCAATTTTCAATTCTTTCTTGTCATATTTTAAATGTAATATATTTACTTAGAATAATATTAAAAATTGAAAAAAAACATTGGGCTGTGGGTAAATATTAAAGGGAAAAAAATCCAGGAAAGGAGTTTTGGGTAAAAATAGTCGAAGATGAAAGATGCCAATTTTTTGTAAAATACTCATTACAGATATACCAATATAAACAAACATCTACAATTTTGAAGATGTCTTTGAATAAACAGAATTATAAGGAATTTTATTAAGATCAAAAGTACTCATATAAAACCAAGACTAATTCATTTGCAGTAATACACTTTATTTTATATTCACAATATATCACAGCTAAAATAAAGTTAATGTAAAACATCAGTCAATAGTGCTAAATATTAAAAAGAAATAAATAGTATGCATTACAAATAAACACAGCAACAATAACAAGAAAGTTTTAAAATAAAATGCATTACAGATATTACATCAGAATACCCAAAACAGTAACAAGAGTACTTTCAAAATGTAATTTTATGTATCTAACAAAAAATAAAATATTCGGGCAAAATGCACTTTTACATAATCACAGAAAAAGAGATCTTAGAAAGCATTTTAAAACTTAGTGCTTAACTAGTTTTTGCGATCCAGAAGAACTGCACTCCAAGATGCTAGCAAAATCAGCAAGTAGGGTAAATTACTAATAGGGATGTCAGAACAGGAGGACAGCCAGGGGAATTGTTACTGAACAAGTTACAGATTATGAACTTTGTATATTATCATACAGTGTGTACTATATTTAAAAAAAAATTCCTTAAATCTTGCTTTCAAAATACGTAAATATTTGAATCAAATATGGCTTCTAAAAATTTTTATATAAGGTTCTGTGAAAATTGAAAATCTTTATAAACTTCTACAATCTCAAAATGTTTATGAAATACTGAAATCGAAATTTGAGACATAAAAGTTTCATTGAACAAAACTCAAAGTTCATAAATGGGACCAAGAATAAAGGGTTACCAAGTAGCATTAAAAAAAATATGAAATCAGTTTTCAACTTTATTTAACTGATCATAATTTAGTTGTAGAATATATTTATTAGCCTACCACCTGCTAAAATTCATGACTTTTTCATAACTTTTCCAACCAGTAGACATCATGTTATTGCATCTTTTGCTTTTCATGTATACTTCATTGCTTGAGTTTGAGGAAGAAAAAAAAAATAACTGGCAAAATTAATGGTATTACAAGATTTTTCTCCTTATGCTTTAGCCCTCTACAAATCATTATTTCAGAAAGAAACTGTTCCAACATCCCCAACTACCTTACACAAACAAAAACACATTAATATTAGAATAAATATAACATTGTGTACAATAAATGCTATTCAGCAAATAGAATTGTCTTATACTGAATCCTTTGTGATACTTTTCATAGATGGGCTTTTCAAGTTTGTGCAAATGACTAACATTTATTATGTCAGTAAAATAATTCACTACAGTGGAAAAGAGAAGAAAAAAATAACCTTTTAAGCCAGATGGAATGTAAGCTAATTCCTTATTGGCACAGAAAAACCTTAGTTATGTCATATCAATAACTATATCTGGGATTGTGATACCTCTTTTAACAAGAAATAAAATATTTTTGACAAGAAAGCTAATTTGGGTCCTTACAGCTTTCAGTTGTTATATACTTCATTTGGTGGGGGAAATTTATAGAGATAGGATTGTATGGCAATGACTCTTGTCTATGCAACAAAGGTGGCAACCATTTTGACGTTAGAATGTGTGAAAATAACTTACTGTAGAATTTAATAATACTCCCCGCTGTCTTTAGGAAAAAATACTGAGCTAGAAAGTGAGAGGAGGGGGGAACTGAAAATCAGTGGGATTAAGGAAGAATAACGAAAGCAATTTTGGTACACAAGTCTGAGATGGATTACATCAATTTCATTGTCGTCATAAAGGAGATCAAAGTGAGCAAGTTAAGTAAAAAGTGTAAAAGAGGGGGGTTGCAAATGGAATGTTTATGGAATACAAGTCTTTAAATTTTCTGAGGACACATATTTGGGCTCAAAGGTACTAGTGGAATTTTACAGTACTTGCATTTTATTAAAAAATGATGAAATTCTGATTTTCAACTGATTCCTATATTCTAAATTGATAAGGTTTCAGCCATTTCATTCAGGATATAATAAACCTTAACATCTACATATGACAAATCTATATAATGTGATTATTACATCCTGAAGAAGACACTTAACAGTGGAGACTGCTGAAAAATTTCTTTTACGTAAAGTTGGATATTTCAAATATTCCTTCAAGAGATTTTTTTGTTTGTTTGTTTCCTTTTAAATACATATAAACCTTAACATTTCATTTTGTATAGATTAAAAGGTTATTTCAACACTATTCAACAAAAGAAAATTGTCCAATTATGTAGCATTAAAAATATGTTTCAAAATTAACAAAAACTGCAAATACAAATAAGATGAAACTGAAATTATAAAAATAATAATACTTTCTAAAATTTTTTTTCAAAATACTTTCTAAAATTCTAGATTTGAATTTAATATTTTATTTTTCTTTCAGAAATTAAACTAAAAAAAAGTTTTCAAACTTTTTTAGTCACAGACCCCTTCTGAAATGCAGTTTGATGGAGTAACCCCAAAATGAGAAAAATTGGTGGTTCAAATTATATACTTAAATTTTATCAGTTTTCTTAATTTTAAAGAAAATTTATACAAAATTATTAGGTAGTGGAACCCCAAAGGGTTCCGCAGAATAAACACACTTTGAAAAACGCTGAACTAAACCATCACGTAAGATCAATTCTGAAGACTACCACACGATACATATACTTTGCATAAAAATAACTTGAATATTAATTGCTTAAAAAGTATGTATTTCAATGAATTAAAAAAAAAAGGAAGGAATTGTGTTAGGATTTAGTTTAGAGCTCGTTTGAAACAGCATTTTTCGATCTTTCTAGTGGGGTTGAGACGACAACACTGAGATAATATTTTTAATTATTAAGGAAACGCTTTGTGTGAAAATCGCTTAAAATTCTACTTCAGCATTAAATACTTTAAAACTAATTCAAATAATAAAAATTGCTCTAAGGTACATTGCTACCCTAGTTTACATACTCTCATACCGAATCTCATAGCTGTAGGCCACTTTGATTTTTTGCTTCATCACCAGCAGACATGACATACACATGGGCAGACACCTTGTATTATAGACTAGAAAATGTATTCAGCATAGTCCGGTAGTAAAAGTAGAGATTAATTTAATAATTTAATGAATGAAACAGACAAAATGTTCACTTTCTGAATAAATTTCAATCTATATCCCCACGAATTGCTAAATCAGTTTAAGTGCATTCATCGCACGGTCTCTGAAACATAAAAAATAAATACTAAAAGAAAATAAATAAATTTTTTAAAATGCACAGGAGAGAAGGCTTAGCTTAAAATAGCTCCGCAGAATTCTTTTTGTAGATCAGCTATAACCGACTGCAGGGGAGAAAAAAGATGCACAGCATCAAAAATTTTAACAGGTTTATTCGCCTAAACAATAACAGAAAATGAAATTGCAGTTACAATAATTTTTTTGCTAGAATAAAAAGATATTTTTAATGCAGAACATTTTTCCAAACTATAGAATTGTGCTAATCTTACTTTTTCAGATGTAACAAAAGAAAATCAAATTACCCCATAATATATATTTAGATGTATTTAAAAAAAATGAATAAATATGAAGGAATTATTTTATGGATGCAGTTTAAAAATCCATTAAAATTTGTCTATTCATCGTCTATTCAAAGTTCATTTTTCAATCAAATTTTTCAATCTTTCCAATATGATGTCAAGATGGAAAAAATCTGTGATAATATTTTAGGTCGTAAGGAATTAATGTGTGTAAATATCAGCCTAAAACATAAAATAATTAAAGAACTAATTTAAAATTAAAAAAGAAACAACACTAAGGTGAATTAAAAAAATATATCACTAAGGTGCACCTATTTTATTTGGGCCTAGAAGTACATGTGTAGTATACCAAGTTTCGTGGTCATACAGTGTTTAGATTTCCTGCTACAGACTTCCTTATTATCTTCCTTTATTAAGTAAGATTAAATCTTTATATCAATTATATTTTATTAGTGGCCATTTAATGTCTTCCACTTTAATGCTTAAAGATAATTTAAAAATTCATCAAAAAATTAAATATTCTAGAATAAAATTATTTTTTACTTAGTTTTATTTTAGAGTCAAATTGGTATATTTCTACTAACTCTGATACCATTCAAAGTTGCTACGGAACCTTACTTACCCTTAACATTGCTATTTATGCTTTAAATATTTGATATTAATCATCAAAACTGAAGTGTAGCAAGCATGGGATGGAGTCCCTATTATTTTAAAATATTATCAGATTGTATTTCTATTTCTAAATGAAAATGAAGTTTTTTAACATATAAAGGTTGCCACCCAAATCATAATAAAATTCCTCGACTTTTCAATGTTTTACAATGCAATATATCCTAGGAGAATAAAATAATTTGTAAAAATCAATACCTCAATTAATAGCACACAAGTTTAAAAGTATCAACTAGTTTCAGAAGCAAAAAACAGTCTCCTTTGTCAGGATAAAAAAACACAGCACCAGCACCAATAAAGGCAAAAACGTATCTGCATAAGGTAAACTTATTAAATTAAAACATATATTTCAATATTTTTCTAATACCTTATTAAAAAAAGGAGTTTCATATACACCAGGAAAATACTTTGATTATATTACATACATAATCAGTAAGTAAGCACCCTATACACATGAACATATTTTTCTTCCAATAGCTGTTCTATAAATAAAAAATAATAATTCACAAATCACAAAATGATGCTTATTAATTAATTAAATCATTAAACTAAGTATCAACTAATTAAACATTAAGACCTCATTGCAATAAAGAGACATATCCAAATCTCAATATAATAGACTTTAAAATAGTTAAGTTTATTTGAACTGAAAAGACGTAAATTATATTAAATGAGCCGAAGCAATTTCGAACATTATATGCTTCTCATTCGAGGCTTATGACAAGATATAAGTACATTAGCATTTCTATACAGGGTGTTTCAAAACTAATGGAACAAATTTTAAGGGGTGATTGAACATACCGAAACAAATACTTTTCATCAAAGAATGCATGGTCGCAAGTTAAGCAGTTGGGTGCTGGAGGGCACTTTCTGTTCCCCCCACATACAGTCTTCGCAATGCAAAGACATAGGGCACTTTCAGGCATGCGTATAAAAGCGATGGTTTTCACATGTACCATCATTAGTGACTTGGAATGGATTAGTAAATGGGAAGGCAGACATGTATTTAGTCTACGGTCTCATCAAAGGTAATGGAAGAGAAGCCCAAAGGCTTTAACCGAGAGCGCTTCTCCAACAGGTATGTACCTGATCATAGAATGTTTAATTGCTTGCACCATCAACTGTCCAAAAGGGGACACTTCATTGCCACCATGCATGATACAGGTCGTGGAAGAAGTGTCAGAATACCACACGTCAGATGCAATTTTACATCAGGTAGAAGATTATCTTGACACCAGCACGAGAGCTGTAGGCCATAGCACAGGCACACCCCATATCACAGCTGCCATTTTGAGCAGCTTTTGTAATTAATTTCAGCATTTACTTAATGTTTGTAAATTTGATTTAATTTTGCAATGTTAAGCATCTGCTGACATTCTGATCTTAATTAAAACTTTGATCTTAAATAAAGCTTTGCTTTGATTTTTTGTGGCAATCATGGTCCAAATGCATGTTCGCCTTCTCCTCATTCAAATGCTGATTCAAGTTGCTAATGATGGTGCGTGTGAAAACCACCACTTTTATGTGTACCTGAAAGTGCCTTATATCTTTGCGTTGTGAAAGATGGCGTGTGAGGGGAAATGAAAACTGCCCTCCAGTTCATAACTACTTAACTTGCGACCATACATTCTTTGACGAAAAGCATTTCTTTTGGTGTGTTTTATCACCCCTTACAGTTTGTTTTATTAGTTTTCAAACACTCTGCATTTTAAACAAGTTGGCTACGTATAAAAGCACCAATGTACTTGCATTTTGTCATAAGCATTTGATGAAATTTACATCTTTTAAGTTAAAATAAACTTTTTAATAATTTAAAGTTTGTTCAAAGCTTAAAACTTACTTTATATAAACTTTATAAAATAAGTTTTAAAACTCTGGTGAAATTTTCAAATTCACAGAGTTTTCACGATTTATCTGACAATTTCCAGTTATTCTGATCATTCCAGCATTTTTTGATAATTTAAGGGTTTTTAGGTAGGGTGGCAACTCTGCAATAACATTTTGTATAAAATTAATACTCGCAGAACTGGCCTATATAGCTATGGATTATACTTTTAATTTTTTCAATATAACAATCAAAAATGCTTTTAAAATGCAATACATACAATATTTTTTATAATTCACCTTTTATTTGTAGTGATTTTTTAGCTTCAAATGGAATATGTAAATAATGACATAATTCAATTTTGAAAATTTAGTCTTAGCTAATAAACATAAATTTTATTAACCTGACAGCAAAATTTTGATTTGAATTTAATAAAAGTTAAAAATACAAACTAAAACTACGAAAAATGGGCTTAGAATAATTTAGTACGATTTTCATAACATGATCTTCACATGAACATAGAAAAATGGGCTTAAAAAAATTTAGTACGATTTTCATAACATGATCTTCACATGAACATATTGCATTAATAAAGTGTGTAACAGAACTGATTTGTGCAAAAAGCTATTTAACATAGCAATTCATTTTTTTAATTATTCGGAATACACCAGATACATCAATGCAAATATATTATGCATTGATTTGATTTGAAATAGCAGCAACTTTATTTTTACTTATTTTCTAAAAAATGAATGCTACATTATATATTCTTGTGTCATTACAATGGCATTTTAGCATGACTGAAATGACAAAGAAGAATGATGAAAAATGGAAATTATTACTGAGATGAGTATGAATTTATATTACATTTACTTCCATTTGTATGCTTTAAAAATGGTTGTCATTCTGACATGTCTTCTGATCAAAAACTACATGATTTAACTTTTTAATACTTTCTTGAAGAAGACAAGTACAGAAAAATTAGGTGACTATAATTGCCTTGTGGACGTTTTGGGTAACTTCCCTCAGGCCAGAAACAGTGTGTTTGCTTAACAATTACTAAGGAAGAATTTCTTTAGCGGTTGTTAACAGAGCATATTGTTTCTGACCCGAGGAAGAGGGCTCCAAATGTCTTCAAAACAATCGCAGTCACCTAATTTTCCTATGCATGTTTTCACCTGTTTTTCTTATGCATGTCCTAAGAAGTATCAAAAAGTTATATTCTAATAAGCATGTTTTATTTTTTGTAACTAAATGGTTGTCATAAAACAGGGAAGAAATATAATGTAATCAATAACAAAAGACAAAATGCCAGAAATATTGATTTAAATATATTAATTCATAAGAATAAATTTAGAAAATATTTTGTATCTATTTTTTTTTTAATTTAAATTTTTAAAAGTCTTTGACCTTTTAAATGTGAATAATTAAATTTATATAAGTATTTAAGTTTACATTCAAAACACTTTAATACACATGAATAGGCAAGCAATGACATCATATGGCAAAAGTTCTGTGCATAGTGTTTTGGCTATAAACATTGTGGTCTGTATAATACACAAGAACCAATTACTTGCCATCTACAGGTCAAGTTCAAATGCAGTTTTTTAAAAGAACACAAAATTTTATAGTGAAACCTGTTCAACAAGCTATTCAGTGACCACTGTGTTAAAGACCAGTGAATTTGGACAAATAAAAATATTTCATAATGCAAAATGTTAAATACTTAATTAGCTACCTGATAAGATGGCCACAACCACTAAATTGTTAGGTTGCTTATTGATTAAAATCTGTCTAAGACCGGAGCTGAAAATACATATAAAAATGAGAATATTGATGAATAAAAGTAACAAGTTTTTTATCAATTTTACCAGAAGTACTTGACGTTTTTAAATTGCATAAAAGTATCGAT
Organism: Amaurobius ferox; assembly: GCA_951213105.1. NCBI lineage: Eukaryota > Metazoa > Arthropoda > Arachnida > Araneae > Amaurobiidae > Amaurobius > Amaurobius ferox. The sequence goes on from OX578147.1 coordinate 6,684,828, forward strand.
TGGAGATTCACATTTCTAAAAAAATTTATTATTGGAATAATTATTATTGGTTGCTAAATTTTATTATCGGATAAATGAAATCGTTGATTCAAACAATTTTTCTTTTGTAAAATTCAACTTGAAAAATGAATAGCTTTTGAAAGAATAACTTTTCATAGTGTTAATTAATGTTCTATATAATCAATAAATAAAACTATAATATTTATATTAAAATATACTGAAAGAGAAAAAATAGCCTTTCTACTTTAAGAGAAACTTCACTGTATCAGAAATATGCCTATTTTGTTGATTGACAAATGAGATTTAACATTCTTTATGAATTTAAATGGGTTATCAATGTTTAATTAGATGCAGAATTAAGCACATGTTTCACTGTAAGTTTTGCTTCATGTCATATGTGCATTCATTTACCGCTAGTGTGAAAGACTGCTTTCCTTATAGGTCCCACAAGTGAATATCATATATAGGTTTTGTATATTTGATTAAAATGTTTTGTATATTATTGAGCAACATTCTTAAAAAATAAACCTGTAAAAATATTTCAATGCTATACAATTAGAACATTTTCCCCTCCTATAAATATAAAGAGGTGGAGTAATTTCCAATATAGAATGTTTACTATAATAAAATAAATACATAAAACCTAAAATATATTAACAAAATAAGATTGCAAATAAAAGTATACAGGGAAAACATTTGAGCTATTTAAAGTGCTTATTGGGAAAAAAAACATAATTCAAAATAGAAAAAAAGATAGTTACATTAAGTTTTTATGATATGAGGCAATAATAAGTGCCATTGGAATAATATGAAGAATATAATAGCAAGAATAAAATTACCCCTCTTGGGTTTCCTTCAATTTTATATATATATAGATTTGAAAATATAAATATACTGTGTGCAAATATAAATATGTTGTGACACTAATAGGAATGAAAATGTCAAAATATATTAAGCAAAACAATAAAAATCTATAAAATATTGGTAAAGATAAAATAGGTAAACTTTTAACATATTATAAAAGTCATCTGAAAACAGATTACTTAAAAATCTGTGTTTTACATAATTATAATATACATATTAAACATTAAATGATTAAAAAAAGTAATTAACACAACTGTTTTATGCAACACAATTTTAAAATTTGTCATTATGAGTAACAATTTTTCATCAGAGTAACAATATTAAGGCACAATTTTAGAAGATTGTTTGAATTCCAATTAAAAACAATTCAATAAAATGCAGAACAATTAAATAACAAATATTTTCTAATTATAAACAATTATATTTTATAAAGAGAACTTATTTACAAACAGATTTAGATTAGATTAGTGTTTAATGTGATTCTATAACAATTAGTGCTTCTATAACACTTCAGTGTAAAAATATTATTTGTATATTTTAAAAACAATAATAAAGAATTTGTTGAATCATTTCTAAACATTCAATTAAAAATGTGAAAAAGGAAGGGAAAGAGAAACATTATTTCAAAGTATTTCTGTGTAGAATAAAAAAATTTAAAATGTGTCATGTACATGCATAAGATCAGTATATCTTACAGCAACAAACTGAAATTCTTTCATATGGTATACATTATATCCCATTTTATAAACAAATTAAGAGAATGTTTAAAATAACAATATAGGTAAAATGAACATCCTTAAGGGTTTCTTTCGAGAAATTAGAAAAAAAAAATATATATATATATATTTACCATATCACATATATTTATTATCACAAGAAACAAGAGAAATAACAAAAAATTGCAACAATCACCTTAAACAAACATATAAAAAAGTATTAAATTTGAGTTCGAAAATCAGTCTATAAAGTTATTAAACAAATGTAAACATACAAAATGCAATGTCTATAAACAAAAATTTCCTCTAAAACTGAGGAACATGTAAAAAAATTTCAATAATGGTAGACTCATTAAAATTAAAGTTTCTTTAATCAGAAACTATTCTTTATATTAAACTAAAACTAAATTTATGTCTTGTATGATATCGAACAAGTGATATGCACTTCTAAAATTTGTAGGAAATGAAAAGTTAAATTAAATAATTAAAATCTTTATTAAATATAGCCGAGTCATGATTTAAGAATACGAAAGATTGAATATTTTGTATAGTCAAAATGCTCATTCTTCTTTAGTAATTTTTCAATTCCAAGTAAATTACAAACAAGAATATAGTTTATGTTTAATGTCTATATTATTAAACCTTTCTCTTTGAAATTAAAAAACTTGTTATGCTTTATAGCCTATTATTGCATTTTCGGTATCACATAGATATAAGTTAGAACACTTTGTGCAAAAGATGAGATAAAATATGCAACATAGTACAAATTAAAATGTTTTGCCTAATTACACTGTATATTTTCCCTTTAAGCATATATTTGTTTGTAAGAATCGCATTTTGTCTTGTTTGATCTAGATAATACACTTTACTATACTTAGGTAAAATTCAAGTACTTTCATGGATCTTGAAAATTTAAATTAAAATAAAGTATTTTTGAAAACAATTTAGACTATGGGAACTCTAACATTTGGTACATATTTAAAAAAAATTAGATCAAACTTCGTATAGTAGTTTTCTGTAATGGTGAAACTAAAGTAGAATATTGAATTTAATCTAACAAAGGTTGTGCATGTACATATACTATTTAAATTTAATACTAGTTTAACAAAATTTGATATACTAATATTGAAATGAGATTTAGTTATGAAATTTGGCGCAACATGACTACTTTATATATAAATGTGCTTAGACAATACAAAAATGTTTCAATTCTATGTTGATTAGAAGTGAGACAAGAAGAGCTTGAGTCTAGACTCTATTTTGATATGTTTGAGAATAAAGGGAAAAAAATATTTGTTGTGCATTAAGGAATATTTAACTATACATACATTTTTTTTATATCAATACAAGTGCTGTTAGAAAAAGTATATAATTAATAAATAATTGAAAAAATTAGCTTTTAAGTATTTTTATAAGATGAAAAATTCTACAAAAGAAGAAACAGTATAGCTATAAAAATCAAACCAAATTACACTATTCCTTTTATAATGAATATCGAATAAATGCACTTATGATTTTACATTAGCCTATGCCGATTAAGATTTAAAAAAAGTACAGCTAATTATCAAAATATGTTTATTTTTTCTTAAAATTACACTTTCCTGTGCAATTATACACACAAAGGAAAAAAAAGATGCTTGGGCTTAGGTTCTTTATAAATTGGGTCTGACTTACTTTTAAAGCAGATGTTGCACATAATATATTTTGTAAGTTTGTAGTGTTTTATCTGTATAATGAAGAACTTCAATATAATGTAACATGTTTGAATAACGCCTTTTTATCAAAATACATTAAACTTTGTAAGAATTTTAAAATTTTAAATTCAAGGTTAAAATGCAAAAAACGCTACGAAAGCAAAATTGGATAATACAGCGAAAATTCATGTACCTTTGATATATTCATATACTTTTAATTACAGCCTAAATTATGATTTTTGTACTTTAGTAGCCATTTGCTACTAGAAACAATTTTTTGACTACTCAAACTTAGCTCATTATTATTTACTTTTAACAAAATAAATGACAAATACCATATTAATTCTTTAAAACAATATAAATTGCAAATATTATATATAGAGAAAAAAAATTATAATTTACTCAATATAGAAATAACTTAACAGTCAACCCTCCTATAATGTGGTACTCTCATAACACAGAGCAAAAGTTGTGATAGCCCTTCCATAACGTGGTACTCATAAAATGCAGTAGTCTTATAATGTGGCTTCTCTATAATAACACTCAATTAGCTTAAGCAGTCGGTACTTATCGGTTATAGGGACCATGGGTTACCGACTACTTTTCCGTCAACATTCGTGTTGGCGATATAATCCGATACGAGAAAATCACTACAAACACAATGATTACAATTTAATATATAATGAGGTTTGATCAACTTTACTTAACAAAAATATATTGTGTTATATTGAAATTTGTGGCGGCCCAAACTCAGCTATTGCCAATAAAATGTCATTAAATTTATCACTACCGGTAACGCTTCACCATATAAATTCTCCAAGATATGAGTCCAAGTGCTGTCTCGCAGTGCCTCTATGCTTTTTGTTATGCCATTTAGCGGATCCCCAGAGCTCTATGGTCTGCGTATGAGTCCAGGTTTCAGGAAGTTATACCAATGGTTTACTTTCAAATGTTGAAAGTCGATGTAAGCCACGAAACATGAAAACAGCACCACCTATTTATAATATCATCAACCGGTATAAACCAGAATTTGACGTGGTTGCTATGTATTGCCTTATTTGGCTTCATGTTAGCTGAGTTTTGGCAGCCACGAATTTCAATGTAACACAATATTTTTTTGTTAAGTAAAATTGATCAAACCCCATTATATATTAAATTGTAATCATGCTTGTAGTGAATTTCTCGTATCAGATTATATCGCCAACATTCGTGTTGGCGACAACTCGAAAAAGTAGTCGGTAACCTATGGTCCCTATAACTGATAAGTACAAAGCAGTCTCCCTATAACATGAATTTTTCTATTACACTTTTACAGTTGAAATTAATGGGGAATTTCTCTTTTTTTTCATCTAAGATATCACCATTTTTCAATTTCAGTTATTAGGGAAATCCCCTGTAAATGCAGAAATGTACAGCATTGTTGTGGCAGTTCGACGATATTATTGGCTGTATCGTGTTCATGTTGTTGTTGTTGAGACCCAGACCGTCCGACCTACCAGAAAGGTGTAAGGTAAGTATCGTGTTCATGTAACTTTCTTTATACAATAGTGTCGCCGAACTACTACTGTCACTGCTAATGCCTATGCAATTTGCTGCGTAATTCAGTACCTAACGTAGAATGAATCAACCTGATTTATATGTTCTTAGTTTCACTTAAAGCAATATGAATTGTGCTGTTTTGTACTAATTCTGAGTTTCTTATAAAGTGGTTTCCATACAACACAATATGCGGTTTCCATACAGTACGTTATGAATTAATCTGAGTTTCTTATAACATGGTTTCCATATAATACGGTATGAATTAATCGTGTTATTGGAGGGTTGACTGTAAATGTATGTTGTATATTATGTTTTCTCCTTTGCCTTAGATACAATCTGCTGTTACAGGTATAACACTCGTACACAAATTAGCTCTGTACTTAACAGATTTAAGATATATACTTTTAATTTATATATATTTCAATTTAAATAACTTCAATGTATCTTAATATACAGTATAAAATTTCTAACATTTTTTTTTTTACATTAAAAAAAAATGTTTTTGTGTGTTCAGGGTGTAACATAAAAAAGACACATTGCAATGCATGTTTATCTTCAACGCATGTTCCCAAATATCTGGGAATTATGACCATGACAGAGACTCATATTTTTTGCCACTAAATGGTAATATACAAGCTATTATTCTACAAAAAATTGAAGATGTCATATGATTTCCTATTTTTTTTATATATTCAACTTTTTGCTACAGGTATGATAGGCATGATTTATATGTAAAGCATTGGTTTAAAGAGCACTGTGTGGAGATAGAAATTTTAATTAGGTGGGAAAACATTCAATTACAAAATATACATTGTATAAATTTCATTTCCAACCTGCAGTTTATCATGCTTGGGGCTGTCTGTTTCATAACGCTTTCGATTCTCATGATATGTCGTGTTGCTTAGGCAAAACATACACATTACCAGGGTCCTTTTTCAGGTACTCTAGCCCAAAGTCTTGACTATCAAGATTCATTAGTATTGGAATAAAGTATTAATTTCTTTTCTTTTCTTTTTTTTTAAGATAGAGAAACCTCAAAATTGCCAAAAATTACTGGACAGATGCTACCTGCCTCACATTCCTCATCCAACTCCCAGTTGGGTAACTAAACGTTTGGCAACCTGAAGTAAATAATTTCCAGCGCCCTTTCACATAATACATATGCTTTGATCCTTAAGCCAAAAATATGTGCAACGTAAATTTCTAAAAGTAAATTAAGGTATTTATTTCAAATCCAATTTTTAATTACTTTTTTTTTTTTTTAAAGAAACAGAATTAGCAGTATTTGCCAGAATTCAATATTTTATTAACTCATTCTTGAGATTGCTTTAATAACTGAGTCAATGTATATAGGTTATTAGAAGACACAGGCAACATTGCTTGTGATTTGAAATGTTTGGACATTCTAATACCATACTAAATCATATTTCTAAATTTTCTTAAAATATTTAAATTAATTTCCCTATAAAAATAGAAAACTATAACAATTGTAGTTCTCACTATGCATAATTATCTTCAGGCTAGACCTGAAAATTCAAATTTTTACTTAGTAGCAAGTGGTCAGAAAGTAGGCAGTTTTAGTTTAGCAGCCATTCTATCACAGATTTTTTATTAAATTGATAAGTATAGTTATATATATTTAATATGCAATATATATGCACATATTATTATATATGTATATATATATGAGGGATGATAATTGGGGAGGGAAGTGGTGGACAATTAGTTATTTCATTTAATCATCAAACTGCATTGTTTAATTGGACAGTGGTGAATGCCTATTATCAGGTCTACTTCAGGCACATATCTAAAGAATAAAACATCCTGGCCCCATTTATAAAACAATTTATATGTTTTGTAAACTAATATGTAAAGCATAATGTTTGGTTAACATATCAAATTAAGGACAATGAAAAAAGCAGCATAAAATATTCTCGTGCCAGTTTTTATCTCATTGTATGAACCAGACCAACAATTACTGGGCATAATTAGAAGTATGTAAATTTAAAAAGTCTTTACTAAAATAAAACATGATTTAAGAAGTTGAAAATACTAATACACATATAATCCCATTTTATCAATTGCCAACAACCAACAAAACTTGATTCAAAATATAATACCATCTATCTATTAAATTATTTATCTATTATTTTTCATTACTTAGATTGGGCCAATGAAATTAAAATTGTCTGCTTTATTAACAAATATGACTTATAAACATTATTTTACAGGATAAAAACAATTCTACTGCTAAGTAATACGATGCAATCTTCTTAAAAAAATGTCTGTTTATAGTTATTTCTATGAGAGGATAAATTTTGTATTGTTTTATTAATGTATTTCTGGGGGGCCTAGAAACTCTAAACATATACAGTTAACTGCATTAAATAAGGAATAATTTAATTTTTCTTTTTCGATAAATTCAGACAAAAATTATGGACTTATATAAGGAATAAAAGGACTTAATTTTTATATACAGATTAGGTAAATATTAGACAGATTAGGTAAAATAATAGATTAGGTATATTCAAAGGTAAAATTTTACTAGCCAAATTTGAAAATCAGATGCTAATGGATACTTCATAATTTAAGCCACATATGATATGCTCAATAAACAGATCTAAAAAAGGAATGAGATTTAAGTTCAGTTTATCATTTTACCTTAAATATATGATCAGATCTAATATTCACATCAGATCTATGTTCAACATGATAACACTTCAAGTATTATAAACTTGATAACATATGAAAATATGAATAATCATATATATATATATATATATATATATATATAAAAGTTTGAAAAAAATAAAAAATTTAGTAGCTGCAAAATCATAATTCAGTAATTAATGTAAAAAGAGATTCTCTAACTAGACACTCTATATACAGTCAAATTCTATATTGAACTGGTTTTTAAAAGCTTGTCCATAAATTGACACAGGTTCTTTGAGTATTTTAAACGATCATTTTGATCAAAAGATATATTATTTATAGGAAACATGTAAAACCTTTTGAAAGCTTTGAAAATCAAATTCATAAAATATTCAGAGTAGGATATATCATAATATAAATACGGCAGAACAGAATAATGTTGAGGACACAGAAAAGCTTAACTGTAGTCTTGTTTCAATTAAAATTACTTTAAACTGATCAATATTACTTCAGTTGAAATATACAAGACATAATAAACTTATATCGTGTTGAAATATATATAACTTATTTTTAGTACGCCCTGCTTCTATCTCTATATTTAGTTTCAAATCATATAATATAAAAGAAATTATTAAACAATTTTAGTCTTGTTCTATGTGTGATGATTAGTCATTAATTTAAGCAAACTTGAAAATTGCAAAAGGAGAAATTACCAATTTTGTATGTGGAATTTAAATACATATTATATCCTGCATATTGGTCAACAGCAGAATATTTGTGAAATCTACAGGTTCAAGGTTTGAAATTAATATAATCTATGAGTTCATGTTATGTTTTAGGCTGAGAACCAATGTTTTTAACAAACCTTTGTTTAAAGAATTTGTATTTCCTGAAAGATTTTTGAAGTTTCAAACAAAATGCTGTTAAAAACCTTGATACAATAATAAGTTATTTTAAATAAATATATATCTTAGTGAGTTCACAGATTCCTAAAAATGTATCAACAATCAAAATCTGATTTCAAATCATTAATTCAGTTCTACTGACCAGTACAGAATAATAATAAAAATTGATTAAGCAAATAACTAATAAGATCATCAATACATTTTCCCATTCGGTTTGCATATTATTTGGTGTCTGCATATTATTAATATATATATTTTTATCAAATGGCCAGGCACTTGACTTTCATAATTCGCCTATACATTGGCCAGAAAGGTGAACCATTTAATCGTCCTGGGACGTTGCCCCAGAAGGGGGCGGAACGCACTGCGCCCATATTATTAATATGTAGATACTAAATTGTTGGTACATTTTAAGGAATCTCTATGAACTCACTAAGATATATTTTTAAAAAAGATATCACTAAGATATATTTTTCAGAAATATTTCATGAAATACCAATTCTTTAAACAAAGGTTCATCAAAACAGTGGTTCTCAACCTAAAATATAATATGAACTCATACATTATATTAATTTCAAACCTTGAACCTGTAGATTTCACAAATATTCTACTGTTGACCAATATGAAGGATATAATATTATAATAAAAATACAATTCCTATATAAACAAACTTATAGAATGCTCTTTTATTCTTTATGCTAGATTCTTTTGTTTTAATACAAAAAAATAAATTAAAACAATTTCACGATATGCTAAATTAGGGTTTAACTGTATATAAAAAACATGAAACAAAAATACTCTAAAAACATAAATGATAGTATTTCATATGGAAAGTAAATAATTACAATTGTGTCTATTTTTTTCTCGCTATACCAAATGATTGTTTTTCAGTATCATAAAAATATTAATCAACTTTTACTTAAAAAAATTCTGTAGTTTAAAATAGGTCCATACCAGAAGAATATTTCTATTTCAAAATCTAAAAGATCATATTCATTTCATAATGTTACTTTTTCAAATTTGTCACAAGTTAGCACTGTGAACAAATAAATCTTTCAAACGAAGCAATACACATTTCCTAGTCTACAGGAAACAAAACAAAATTTTAAAGCATTAATAAATTCTTAATATTTTTACAGCTATTGATACAAGCAACCTAATATCTTAAAACTCCTAAGCTCAAATGTTCTAGTCTTAACGAACATTGATACACATTGAATAGATAAATCAGATACACCTGAACTGACTTAAAATAATTCAGCACAAAGTTTGACCAATAATCATTCTGCACACGGTCTTACTCGCTGATATCCTCCCATTCGTGGAATGCACCAATCATCATCTGAGTCTTCATCATTGTCATCATCATCAAACAAAGGATTTTTCTTGTTATCGTCCTCAGACAACAGTTTCATATTTTCAGTGGATGCTTTCCCTTGATTTGACGTACTTGATGCATTCTGACTACTTTGCATTTTACCTTTCGAATTTCCTGGGCTTTTGTCAAATAAGCTATATGGGAGGAAACTGGACTTACTAGCATTGCTGAGTGAATTTTGTTTCTTCTCGGCAGTATTACTAGAAAAAATACATAACCATTAGAATACAAAGTTTTGTAAAAAACTGATGGATACAAGTCACGCATTAACATAATTTGGAGAACAAATGAATTGATAACAGTAAAATTAACTTCTGTCTTATAGCTAGAAAGTACTCCCCTACTCATCCATTTATTACTGAATCATCGTTTTGTGATTTTTTTGCCACTCATCAAAATGGGGTAGCTGATGAGATGACCTGAGAGCACAAAACTCCTTTAAAACAATGATTCTAGAATTTTTCTGGTGTTTTTTACCTCTGTTTAAAGGGGTTTTGTGCTCACCGATCATCTCATTGTCTAACTCTTTTTAAAGTATGATGAAAACTATGAAACCATGATCCAACAATCGGGATGATTTATACACTTTCTTGCTAATATAATATGATATGTAGTATCTTCATGGGCACATGCAGGATTTTTTCTAGGGGGGTGCTAAAGCTGACTGCATTCCAGATTAATGAGAACTTTTTATTTTTTTGGAGGTGGGTTGTAGGTACACTTCATGCGAGAAAGGACATGGTACAAAAGAATGTCCAAAGAAATATCATCTATTAGTGAATACAACTACGTGCAAAGTTATTCGTGTTAATGGAAGCAATATTGATGCCCTTATAGACACTGCTACTGATGTTTCAATGATGAAAGACAACTTTGCTAAAAAAAATGAATATTAGTAGTTTTGGTAATGATGAGTTCACATTGATTCAAGGTATTGGAAGATTACAAGACCAATTTGGAAGAGCTACCGCAAGTGTAGAAATTGATAAAGTGCAATTAACTAATATACAATATTTAGAAGATTGAGATGGATGGAAAAATATACTAATTGACTCTTAGTGATTCATGAGAACATAAATTGAATTACGCAATTGTACGGTTTATGCAAAACACATTAACTAAAATATGAAAGTAAGATAGTTTAGTTAATTTAATATGTAATATTTAGAAGATAGAGATGGATGGAAAAATATACTAATGGACTTTCAGCTATTCATTAGAACATAAACTGAATTGCAGCAATCATACTGTGTATGTGAAAATAATTTCAAAAAATAACCAGCATATGAAAATAAGGTAGATTAACTAATCTAATATACAATATTTAGAAGATGGAGATGGATGGAAAAAGACATAGGTGGGATTTTTTTCATTGGGGTGGGGGGTGAGGAAAATTTCAGGTTGGACATATGATGAAGTCACGTGATTTGGCTTCACAACTGAGTTATGTAGTACACTTTTATATATAGAGTGAATATTACAGGTAGATGCAAGGGTTTATAGATTATTGAAAACGGGTAGTCACCAACGGAAGCTCCACTGTTATTATTTATAACAATTTATTTGTTTTATTTCAGAATGTTAACAAAAAAATTTAGTTGTAACAGCTCAGTTAGTGAATTGAAAGGCACAATATATTAATTTTATCTCTAATGTATTTCATGCATGCTGTTCCGATTTCAGCATATTTAGATTTTATCAGGCTGTATGTTGGAAACACAAATAATCACAATTCCCCTGAACAAAGTTCAGATCATAAATTCATTTGAACAGCGCACTTCATTCTCGGGAGGGATTCGTTGAGTGTTTATGGCATGTGTATCATGCAATCGGGTGCAAGTAATTTGCATATCCAAGGATGTTTCTGGTTACGTTCCGGAAAGGTCCCATCCTCATACATAATCTGATCTGAGGTTATTCGGAAGGTTAATCCGATAAGCAGTAGTAGACAATTTTCAGTGAAGGAGTTCCAGTAGTGATGACAATGTCTGCCATGATGATGTGACGCATATTGATTGAATTTTAATCTGTTCAGCATGGTGTAGTAAGCAGTTCTTCTTGAAATAATGAAGGTATGATTTGTGACTATCTTAGTATGTGTTAAAATGCTTCAGTTTCTCCTTTAAATCAAACATGGTTGTGTAAAGTTATCTGAAAGCATGTCACCACAACATAGTGGAGGAATACAGTGGAAGTACAATGTACATAGCTGTATCATACTGTTTGCCAGCCTAATGGAAATGTAAGTGACATGGATTCTGAGTAAATAAAATCAAACTGTGAATTTTTAACCCATGCTTTCTTCATTTAGAAAAGCTGTATTTTTAATCTCTGCAATAATTCATTCTACTTGAGATTTCATTTCGTCAATCCACTAATATACAATCTCAAGGACAAAAGTGTAGCCGTTTAGCGCCCTATGTTCTTGCTTATTGGATGCATATTTAAGACTAAAATGAATTACCCAGGTCCAAAATAATACTTGAATAATACTTTACAGACAACACCACTCAATTTTCAAATCATTTCCTCCTTTCATTTTGATCCAAATCCCTACACATGTGCTCTACAAATGTGGAAAGCAAAAATTAATAAATAAATAAAAGAAACAGAGCAAAATCCTTTCCAGTGGCAAAGCATCAGGGGAGACAAGGGAGACAGCATCTATCCAAATAATTGGCGAACACGTAATTTTTATTTTAATTATATATGTATTATCAGAAATAAATGCAAAAAATATTTTCTGTGTAAATAAACAAGGTAAAAGGTGTGTCCAAAAAGTAAAGATACATCGCTTATGGATGGAAAGGTAATGGTTTAGTGTGAACATTAGCAACACTGGCTTTGACCTTGATCCTTTCGCTTTCTCCTTACTGTTGTTCATCATTGCTATATTGAGTCTGGTTTGTGTAGTACGTGCTTACAATGGCTGCACTGATTCAGAATCACACCAGATGTGAAGAGCGTTCTGTCATACGTTTTCTTAATGCAGAAGGTGAGCGGCCAGCAGATATTCACAATTGTTTCTGTTTATGGGAACATTATGAATCAACAAAATGTAACAAAGTTGTGCCATGAATTCTCTGGAGCCAGGACTTATGTTCATGATGAACACAGGAGTGGTACGCCATCTGCGATCTCTGATGAACTTCTTCAAAGAACTGAGGAAGAAATTAGGGTAAATTGGCATCTCACAATAAGAGAATTGCATGAAATCATTTTGGAAGTGTCTAAGCATAGCCGTAGAGTTATATGGGCCCATGGGGCTTAACCCCCCCTCCCCCTGAAGGTGGGATTCCACACTTTTTTATACCCATATTTATCTGCAGCAGTTACTCAAGAGTTTCTTTTTGTGCAGGACACAAATTTTTTCTGGAAGAATCTTTCCAAAGAAAACAACTTAAACTGCAGAAACACCGATATCCTGAGGGTGAACAGCCTTCATGTTTGCTTTTCATGGGCTTGAGAATGTGCCATTATGCTCTTTTTGGGTAAGGCGAATATTGGCCAGATGTCTGATAAGTAATTAATTACACCCAAAGATCAGTGTTCAAAATTAGTGGCTGTTAGTTATAATTTGTGACTAGAAATGTCAATTTGATAACTAGAACCTTCAATCAGGTTGTCAAATTTGATGCCTGACAATAGCCCCTTCACAATCAGTCTCCCCTTTCCATGCGATAAAATTATGATTCTAGAGATGGGGTTCACAGTTTAAAAAGAAAACTGTCTAAAACTCAAGCCAAAACAGAACTAATTATCAGCAGAGTAAAAAACTGCAGGAGGTCATGTTGAATGTCATTATCCCTATTCCAGATATGTAACTAACAGAAGGGACCTATATAATGGGGTATCTACACTGGAAACAGTTTTTCAGCTGTGGTAATAGAGATCTCTAAGCCTTAAGGGCAGTGATCAGGGGCGGATCTACATAGGGACTAATAGGGCTTAAGTCCTGGGCCCCCAAGTGTTAAGGGCCCACAAAAATTGAATTATTATCATAAATTTTTAATACTTTTACATTAACAATGAGCACTTATCGTATAGTAAAAAATAGTTAATATTAATAATATAATAATAATAATTTATAGTATTATTTGTTTTATTTTAATCAATGTAACATAATTGGTCAGGTCACAAAGTTTCAATTTTAAATCCACTGTCTCGAATTTGAATGTTATAATGAGACTAATAATAATGGCCAGTTTACCTTATAAGGCAAAGGCAATGCACCACTTCGCAAGGAGTGACGCCGCAGGTTTCCTTTGTCGCTTTGTTGGCGTTAGCAATCAAGATTTCATCTATCAGTTTGTTTCAAGTGTCGTCTGTTGACTTTTAGTTCAATAAATTGCAACATTGTAAGTAATATTTATAAAGTAATTCTTTGTAATGCGAATAAGTAGGATTTATTGAATCTTAGTGAACTGCACCCATTTTAAAATGCCCAGAAGAAAGTACCTGAGCAGGAGTGAGAATAGAAAACTGGCTGAAAATAAAAAAAGAAGAATTGAAGAAATGTAAAAAATTAACCAGTTATTTTGCTTTGAAGACTGATTCTGCTGCTGTATCAAGTACTACTGTAAAAGACGATAATATTATAAAAGTTCCATGTGAAAAAACAATGAAGATATGGTTATTGCAGATCCAGAAAATTTAAATGAAACTAACGATGACCTAAACGCAAGTCTTTTTAACACAAGTAATGATAATGATAATGAAAGTGAAACAAGTGAATTAGTTGATATTATGACTTTAACTGAATATAATGATTTGGGATTATGGCCAAATGCTTTAAATACTGATTTAATTAATCATTGTTTAACAAAAGAAAATAGTTTTTTCCAAAATAGAAATCCACCGGGGTCAAATTATGTTGCTTCAGTTAGAATTGGACAAAATCAGTCACTGTATTTTTCGGACAAATATTTTGAAAAAATTCTTCAAACGGCCAGAAAGTTCACAGATTTTGGCTTTGTTACTCTCCAAGTACTGGAAATATATACTGTTTAATGTACAAGCTTTTTTCAACTTCTTCTAATTATTTTCTAAAAGGATATTCTGATTGGAAATATGCTAATAAATACATTGAGAGTCATGAAGCAAATAAAATACATAAAGACTTATTGATAGAGGTATTAGATAAAAGATTGTTTGGTTGACATGAAAGAAAAATAAAAAAGTTATAGATAAACAATTAAGAGACGAAATACAAAGAGAAACAGAGTATTTTTATAATGTTTTGAAGCGTGTCATCACAGTAATTAAATTTAAATTTAAGTGAGCAAGGTTTATCATTTTGCCGTTATAATGAAAAATTTGAAGTTTCAGATAATGGAAATTTTATGGGATATTTAGAATTAATTTCAAAATTTGATCCATTTCTTAAGGAACACATTCAAAATAAGGCCAAAAATTCTATAACTTACTTATCAAAGACAATATATATGAGGAAATAATAACACTTATGGCAAAACAGGTATTGAGAAAAATTACAGAAGAAATTAATAATGACGACACTAAATACTTTTCCCTAATTGTTAATTCAACCCTAGACGTAGCTCATATAGACGAACTGTCTATAATTGTGCGATATTGCTATAAAGGTGAAATTTATAAAAGATTTTTAACTCTATGCCCGATTTCATCGCATATTGGTGTTTCCTTATTTAATGTTATTAAAGACATACTAAACCAAAATAATCTGCCAATTAAAAACTGTCACAGTCAATCATATGATAATGCTGCAAATATGGAAGGAAAATATAATGGTTTGCAGGCACATCTAAAAAAAAAAATAAATTTGCGATATATACTCCTTGTGCGACACAGTTTAAATTTAGTAGGTGTAGAGGCTGCCAGTGTAATAGGGGAAGATGTTTCATTCTTTGGCCTTGTTCAACAATTATTTGTATATTTTTCTTCTCCAGCAGCTGAAAAATGGGGCGTATCAATGTAAAATTTTAAAAGAAAGTTAGATTATGTATATTCCCCAAAAAATTTAGGAAAAACTAGGTGGAGTGGTCATTATGATGCAGTTAGAGCACTTAGAAATGGCTATAATATTATTTTAATAGCACTGGAAAATATTTATAACAACAGCGAAGAGAAAACTGATAATAAAAGAGATGCAAAAAATATATATTCTAAATTAATCACTCTGGAAAATGCTATTTGAATAGTATTTTGGGAAGAAATTTTAGAAAGAATCAACAAAGTAAATAAAAAATTACAGATGCCTGGATTAGATGTATCGCAGAGATCACATTTAAATAATTCACTTGTGCTTTTTATCTCTGAAATTAGAAATAATATTAACGAAAAACTTGTTGCCTATGAAACAGCTGCAAAAAAATTAAGTGAAAACGTAAATAAAGACTACAGATGTGAAAGAAAAAGAACAATAAAGTTTGCTGACAGCGAAACCGAGTTGCGAATTATTAATTGGGAGAGATAAATTTAGAATTGAAATTATGAATGTAATTCTTGATAAATTTACAACAGAATTACAAAAAAGAGGTCAATAATTTCAATTTCTGTTTGATATTGGTAACAAGGAATGTGAGAATATTGACACTGAAAGTATTAAAGAAATAACTAAATGTTATGATCAGGATATTACAGATTTATTAGAAAATAAAAGTATACATTTAAAAAAATCACTATTACAAATGAAGAATGTAACTTAAATAAAAATAGTGCAATAATTAATAAGAGATTATTTTCATTTAAAAATATTTTAATACGCAAATAATTTATCATTTAATCACGTACATTTTTGTTTGGCAATTATTATAACATTGTATTTAATATTTTATGCAGAAGAAACCACAGCTTGTCTGAAGTGCATGATAAAGCATGTAAAGTAACGGCTGCAAGAGCTAAACAATCAGTAGCAGCTCTAGTTTCTACTCTTAAGGCTATGAATACAGATATGCTGGCAAACATGGAGAAATTATTTAATACTGCATATCTGTTTCCTAAAGAAAATCATACTCTAATTGATTTTCCTACCCTCTGTGCTTTACAGAAGAAAAACAAATTGAAATTGGGCGACATTTACATGGACGATAAATCAGCAAGGAAGTTTATAAAGTATACTGCAGACAGCATTCGGCACGAAATGAAAGATCAGCTATCAACAGTAGAAATATTTTCTGTTATGGCTAACAGCTCAACTGACAGAGCAACGATAGCTGCTGAGATTATATATGCATATTATATACATGATGGATACATGCAATGCACATATATTGGGCTTAATGTGAGGGAGAATCTGCGGCTGGTATTAAGTCCACATTAGAATCTGTGCTCAAATAGTATGTTCCAGAGTGGACTAAAAAGCTGGTTGCAGTTAGTTTTGATGGTGCAAGTGTTGCACATGGGTGTCAATACTGGTGTTGTCAAGCAGTTGCAAGAAGATTGTGATGGAGTTCTAGCAATGCACTGTGTGGCTCACAGATTTAAATTGGCCATGTCAGATTCATTGAAGAAAGAGAAGTAGGTTAGAGTTGTAGAAGATGTAATTAAATGCATTTATGCATATTATCACAGTGTTACAAGAAGCAAGGGGTTAAAAAACATTGGAGAAATAATGGATGAAACTGTTCTTCGTCATGTGGGTTTGCATGAAATTAGATGGCTACAATCAAGAAATCGGGCAGTAAAGGTATTAGTTAATAATTTGCCAGTTGTTATGCATATGGAGGTTTTTTTTACCAAACTTGTTTATTTTAACATTTTGCTCAAAACTTTACTTAATATTTTATAAAAAATACACAATACAATATATTATCATATCAATTAAATGCTTCTCTTGGCATCAATATTATTGACTCTGATCATATTCATTTTACATTATTATTTATCACATTACTCAAACTTACTTATTATAAAATCGTTTTATCATCTCTTATTGTAATTGTACTCATGCTTTGCCCACAAATCATAAAACAGTTTCTAAAATTCATCTTACTACCTTCAATTATTAAATGCCCTTACTTTTTTGAATTCAAACCCACCTACATCTGCGGAATTCAAGGAAAGAGAGGAATTAAATCAATCTATTATTGGTATGCTACTGGCCTTCCAGAGCCATTATTCTCCCAAACATATTTACGAATGCTTTTCTAAAGTCATTAACCAGGTGAAAGCCGCAAAGGACGAAATGGACAAAATTCATATCCTATACACTCCCATAAACGGTATCTCTGTTTAGGTCTCGAAAAGAGCCCACTATATTGAACTCAGGATCCTCGCGTTTATAAAAACGCATCTTTCACTGTTTCAAGGCTGGTGCTCTTCGAAGCACAGCTAGATTCCTTCCACTTTTCCCTTTATTTCTCGAGGAAATTTGTTCCTCTTATTTCAAATTCTGCGACTCGTCAGACCTCGATTGTGATTCATCACAATTGGGATCCAAGAGCACAGCTCGTTTCTTCTTTGAAACCTCTTTTCATTAAACTACCTTTATTACTATTTCCCAGCCAACCCTCAAGATTGGAGATATATTGGCAGCCTTCGGCTGCCATGGGTGCTCCGTAAAGTGGTAGGTCCTTGAAACCTTACTTTTTTTTGTTTATTTTTATATCTTAAGAGTAAATTCATTAATACAATTTTTTCTTGGAAATTCCAATATTTTCTGTTAAGGACTAAAAATCTATCATGGTTAATCACATTCTGGGTCAATTGCTATAATGCATAACACAGGAATCCATTACTTTACTTTTATGTTTACCCTAATGATCCAAAACATATTTTCAATTTATTTACTATTTTTATTATTATGCTCCATTGGTATTTATTTTATTCTGATAATTATATAGCCTATAATTTAAAGATTTATTCTTCCCTAAATAGGTTGCATTTCATTAAAGAGCATCAATTCTCCTGATCTCTAATAAACCCGTTCATTACCATTGAATGAAGAAAGAAGCATTTCCACAAGACCACACGTAGCTGCTACTCCAGGTCCAGACACTTTTGAATGCTAAGCTTAATGAAGCAAAAAATCGTATTAAATAAACTTTGCTTTAAAACACATCTACCATTATTACAGAAATACATGGGTGTTATTGCATTTGAGGAACTTGATTCCACCATTGTTTTTCTAATGTGAGTCTTGAAAACTTGTTTGTTTCATTGATTATTACTTGTATAATATCATCACTAAAATACTGATTAAAGGATTAATTTCCTCTAGGCTTTGAACTGTTTATATTTAGTCCAGAGTTCAGAAAACTGAATAGATTGAAGATCTTCGACATTTGAACTCTAATAAATTTGTACAAAAATATTAACACCATCAATTTTCACACTATAGCACAACCAACTATTTCATTTTATTCACTTATATCACTATGAGAATCATTCATAAATTATAAAATCTCACTTTTGGAAAAATATTTCACTCTTTTCACAATAGGGCGCGGTAGCCCATTGGTTAGCGCGCTGGAGTTGCACTCGGTAGGCCCGGGTTCGATTCCAGCCACTGCCAAAACTGCCGCCGTGTTCACGCGGAGTACGATCACGTTAAACATGTGGGTCCGTAAGTCCTTCCGAGAGGTTGGTGGTAGGGGAAGGAGGGTGCGGTCCCTGTGGATGCCTCCCCCACTGGGTTCCGGTCTAAATTGGGTGGCACTTCCCGGCCGTCCAAACAGTTACCTTACACCTTTCTGGTAGGTCGGATGGTCTGGGTCTCAACAATAACAACTCTTTTCACCATCCAGCTACCCAAACTGCTGCTGTAAACCTTTGGGCCAGTTGGGTGGTCTAGGTTTTTGACTCTTTTCACCATAATTATTACAATTTTTCTGACTAAATTCTTACTAGCTCATACCCACTACCCCTGAATGCTAGCAATAAGAATTCCAAGCCTTAATTCTCTTAATCATACCACTCAAGACCCTCTTTGTTAAAATAAATACAGATAAAATGCCATGAAAGAAACCATGTATTTCAACCTCTTAGTCAAGATGCCTTTTAAATCAGAACTACCACAACAGCTTTCACGTGCATTTGTTTATACTATCAAAGTAGTCAGCATCTTAATGAAAAACAAAAATAGAAACTGAAATATGTAGGTCTATGTTTGAAGTAACTAGTTTTGCAAACATTACAGGATTATAGCGTCATCTAGTGTTATTTAAAAATGTTGATCAAAATGCTTCAGTAGCCAGTTGCTTATATGCATCCTTAGACCACAATGACCATCTCACGTTTGTACCGCGGATGCATCAGTGGCACGAGGAAGAGCATTTTGTAGTGGATACGCATTGCGGGTCCTCAAGAGGTTAATCCATTATTACACTACCCGACACATAAAATGCAACACCATGAAAGAATGAATAGTGTGTGATGATAAAAGACACACAGACAGAGATGACATATATAAATAAGTGATGTTAATTCCAGAAGGAAAATGCAATACAGTAATGGCATAGACAGGGTGATTAGTAGACAGTAAGACCACCATTTGTGGGGATACAAGCAGCAATCCTCGAGGAACAAATGCAGCACCTCATCCACATATCGTCGTGCCGTCATTATGCTTGTGATATGAACCTGAGTTGACCGGCTATCAAAGTCGATGGCACCTCAAGCCATTATGTGTTGTTGAGCTGTATGCCATTCAATAGTCACAGCATGATTGGATCTGTTTCCATGTTGCCTCCAGACCTTCTTATGTCAAATGTCATTTGACAAAAAGAAGTGAATATCATCGCTGAACACTACCATCTCCTATTCAGTTGTCTAAGAAGCTCAGGCCCGACATCAATGCAATTTCTCATGTTAATGTTTTATCATCAATGACAATCTTCATAAAGAATTGCTTTCAGTCAATCGTCAATAAACTGTTCTTCCTGATATTGGAACATCCAATGTACCTTGCAAATTCTGCAGAATGTCAATAGTCGTCATTTGTGACACCACCACAGCATGCCTTCGAATGCGTTGATCAACATGTGCTGACATACCTCTGGATGGACCTGTACAACTGCAATGATTCACATGTCCTTCTTCAGTCCATCTTCTTCAAATCCTTTGCACAGTGGATGCATCTGAGTGTTACAGAAGTGATACGCCAGTATGACCACTCAGCCGTATGTAGGCCTAAATTGAATGATCGTACAAATGCTGAAAAGGACTTCGAAATCATAGGCTAGGCTTCAACAACACATGTGTCTTCAACAACACATGTCTTCTGAAACAAAAAACAGCTCAGAAAATGGGTTTCCGTAGGCAGCAGACAAGGTTGGCTCATCTGCTGTTTCCATCCCTTTTATCCTGAGCTCTAATCACGTGACTTACTTGTATTTCAGATCATATGCATACATTGACCAGCTACATTTGCCTTGCAATTTGCATAATTATATGGCCAAAGCTTCATGGTATTGCATTTTCTATGTCGAGTAGTATATTAACGCATAAATGTAAATCCTTCCAATTATTTATTAACATCAATTCATATAACATTTTTTATATAACATTTTCAATTGATAAAAGCAATTTCATCATACACATAAGCAAGCTAAATTCTACTTTCATCATTTACTAATAACAATATATATGTATATATATATAAATTTTTATCATTACCAATTCAAACTATTTTATATTATATTACTTGTATAAAAATGTAAACAAATGGTTATTACTAAATATACAAGAACTCTTGATTAAATTATGAAATTATATTAACATTAAATATTATCTCATTCATATTTACTAAAAAAGAAATCCCCATTTACTGTATGGACCATATAGTAATAGTATTAAAGTGCCTTATCTATAATTGGGAAAAGTCTTTAAGTACCTAGCAAATTCAAAGAAACAGTAAATAAAAGTGATATTCACAAATTGATGGTGCTATATATGTACTTGCTGCATGATACAGGGTTCATGTCCATTTTTCAAAATGAAATTCCCTGAATTTTCCAGGTTTTCCCTGTTGTCTTCATCAAAATTCCAGATACTCCGCACTACTATTTTAATGCCAATTTCAAAATATAATTTTAGATTTAACTGATATTTACCATTAATATATGACAGTGAGAGAAAGAAACATTTAAAATTTTCTATATTTGTATACAATTTTATCTGCATATAGAGTACAACCTCGAAAATCTGGACTTTGCTAATTTTGGATTTTAGAATTTTTCCAGATTATGGTTTGGATAAAATGCAAACTTAATATCAACTAAATACACTATAAAACATTATTTTTCGTAAAAATAATGACAAAAAGTCAAGTTAACTAATTAAGAAATATTATTAAAAAAAAAAAAAAAAGAACAAAAGAAATTTTAAGAAAAAATATACATATACAAGAAATAAAAAGAAAAAGAAAGTTTATATTTTATCATTTTGTTTAAACATTTGCACTAATGTTCGCTATTTCATTCATTTTGGTTTGTGGGAAAGTAGTTTTTCTTTTATTCTGTAGGTATAGATGGGCATTATTTCCTGTTTAATTATGAGTTTTTTTGTTCAGAAATTTTAGAGCAATTTAATGATTTAGAGTTTGACCGTATACAAAGGGAGGAAGTCAATAAGACGTTGGTCCACCTCTGGTCTGGATGTAAGATGTCACCCGGCGTGGCATAGACTAATAAAATTCACGAATGGTGCCCTGTGAAAGGTCTTGCCAAATTGTCTCCAACTGTCAGGCTAAATTGTCAACATTCCGGGATGGTTACAATCGCCTTCCCATAAAGTCCCAAATGTGCTCTATGGGAGAGAGATCAGGAGACCTGGCTGGCCAAGGAAGTGTTGGGCAAGCTTGAAGACAATTCATAGCAACACGTGCCATGTGTGGCCGGGCATTATCTTGTTGAAAAGTAAGTCCGTGGTGTCGCAAAAAGAACGGTAACACAACCAGTCATAGAATGTTGTCTACGTACCGCTGTGTTGTCAGTGTGCCAGAAATGGCTACCAAAGGGGTCTGGCTATCCAGGCTTGCCACTCTCCAGAGAATATGAAATTCCCTGACTTTTCCAGGTTTTCCAGATAAATTCCAGGTTTATAAAAAACAGCGCAATAAACTATTCAGTTAACCTAGGCTTATACGTATACCTTTTCTCTGTGTTTTAACATAGAGAATATAATATTATAATTGGGAATATATTAATTGGAGTGTAAATATTAAAATATTTACACTTCAATTAAAAATTTGTTACAAATTGGGACAAATAAATAATATTTGACATACATATACAAATAAAAAAATCAATTGCTTTGGTAAATTAGACAAATCATGTACACTTGTTATAATAAATGTGGTAAAATAAATTAACACCAAAAATGTTAATATACAAGTTATGTGATAGTGAGTGAATATAGTATGTAGAAAAAATATTATTTTTGGAGATTTCTTATTTTGTCTTCAATTAGTGCAGCTTCTTTTTGAGCATCTACCATTATTTTGCTTTTCTTCCATTCTAAACTTTTCAGTTCTAAAGCAACACATTTTCAACTGTCTTCCAATTGTTTTTTATTACTTTCTGCTTCTTTCTTTCTTTGCATAGTATCAATGTACCTGGAATGTGCACATTTTACTGACTGAATCATGGCCTTTGTTATATCAATTGCTTCAACTCCCCCAGAATTGTTTATTGCCCCATAAACTTGTCTTAATGCTACAAGGCTTTCTTCTGTTTGGTTATCAATAATGCATTCTGCATTAATGGAAAATCCCCTTTCAAGAAATGAATTACCATGTGATAAAATGGAAAGCAATTTTATAAAAAAGGTCAAATCATTAGAAACTTGTTTTAGATGCAGTATACTAATCCAATGATCGTCAAGCCTAGTATCACTTCTTTTGTAAGATTTCATCATGTTTACTACTGAAGGCTCATTGAATAATTTTTGGAACTCTTGATGAATGTTGTCAGCTTTTAATCCTGATATCCATTTTTTAGAAACTAATATTTCTAGACATGCTGACAAATGCTCAATCACCAAATCAGTTTGAAGAAAAACTGCAGGATTAAGAAACGATATTGCTTTAGTCAATTGAAACCGTACAGGTGAACGCTCAAAAAGTTTATGCACAAATCTTTGATATGCTTTAAGACATGAATTGTTGCATTTTCAAAATGTCTATATTCTTTTTATTCTTTATCTTTCTCAATTCATCTTTTAAAGGAAAACTAAGTGTCACTTCAGAGGCTGGGATCAAGTTATCTTTTTCAAGACCATCAATTTTGTAAAGACATGAAGCATTTTTGTCTAAAACACAAGGCTTTACAAATCTCTGCAAAATTGACTGTGCTATAGTTGTCACAGATTCATAAAGAAATGGTGCAAGTGGTTCATCAAATTTCAGGACAAATTATAAAACAAAAAATATATAAAGGTTTTATCCCGTGAAAATTACTTTATAATGAAAACAAATATTTATGTTTGGTAAAACACAGGTTTTCACTAAAGAAAGTAATAAATATTGATCTTTAATATATATATATATATATATATATATATATATATATATATATATATATATATAGAATTATATTCCTGCTAAAATGGTTTCCTTTTAATTTGTCTAAATCATTGCTTTAATACCACTTTTGGGAAATATCCCTTCACAGAGTGAGTTCATGCTACCCATTTTTCAAAATAGAAAAATTTGTATTATGCAAATATAAATAAAAAACTAACCTTAATAATTAGCCATAATAAGAAAATAAACTAGTTTAGTCGATCTAATATGCAACATTTAAATGATGGAGATGGATGGAAAAAGATACTAACGTACTCTCGGCAATTCACGCGATGTAACTGAATTGCGCAATCGCATTGTTTATGCGAAAATAATTAAGAAATTAACCATAATAATTAATCAGAATATGAAAATAAGCTAGTTAAAAGTTAATCAAAAATGCAATATTTAGAAGATTGAGATGGATGGGAAAAGATACTAACAACGTACTCTCGGCAATTCACGCGAAGCAACTGAATTGCGCAATCGCACTGTTAATGCGAAAATAATTAAGAAAATAATTAAGAAATCAACCATAATAATTAATCAGAATATGAAAATAAGCTAGTTTAGTCAATCAAAAATGCAATATTTAGAAGATTGAAATGGATGGAAAAAGATATCATTGTACTCTCGGCGATTCATGAGAACAAACTGAATTGTGCAATCGCAGCGTTTATGAGAAATTAATGAACAAAATAACATGTTAGCGATTTATGCTGAATTAGACAACCTTTGAAGAAGTATATTTATTACTTTCATAAAATAAGCGATCGAGATTTTAACTTACATTACACGCGGCCGTAAATCTCCGTTAATTTGATTGGCTTTACCCTGCATTTTATTATGGATTTACTACGATCCCGGGAATGGTAGAAATCAGTGCTAAAAAAGTGGAAAATCGGTGTTTCCGAGGAATTATAGTATGTCTGGTTAATTGATAAATTTCAGACAAAAAAAGCCGGAGAATTTCGTTAGTAAAAAGAAATTTCGTTAGTAGCACGCAAAATGCAAGGTTACTATATCTATAAGGTTGCGCCACTTCAGCTCTAGCCAATGAGAGCACGTAAAGACGCAACGTCACTTGGAGTTAAATGTCAGGAACGGCCCGGTAGACTCCAATGTTAAAGGATGCTAACAAAATTAATTTAATCATTTCTTTAAATTTAAAATATGAAATAAATACTCAAATAGCATTAATTTTACTTGAACACAATTTAAATATGCAGTACAGGAGTTTTTTGGAAGGGTACATATATAATAAAACTGTATTTCCCTTTCTGAAAAATATAAATCATCTGAAAGTTTCGTTTCGCTTTTTGAAACCAGTCAATGTTATTACAGGAGGCGATGTTATTTTTAATGAATTTTGTTTTAAATACACGAATTTACAGAAATATGTTCGGAAAGTTTTCTAAACAAGCAATCATTCTAAAATTTTCATTATACACAAATAAACATCCCGTAATTTCTTTCTAAATGCATATAAATAAAGTTATTTTCGATTATGTTATCTCTAATAATTGAAAATCAAAACAATAATTAAAACACTAACACTAAGAATTTTATGTCTTTTTAGGGGGGGGGGGGATGTACTTATGCCTAACTAGTAAACGATTTAAGTGATGCTTTTATAGCGAAGAACTTATAGCTAAACACTTGATTTTATTAGTTTTTTTTAGATCAAAAAGATAATTTATATCAAATCGAAATTCAATGTAAACATATAAAAATATAGAAAATAATCGTTTAACACACACACTATGATATACTTTCAGAATAATAAATTAAATGTATTATAGTATATTGATTCATGATGAAAAATATACGGGCAAGCTGTTTATTGTCTTAAATCGTACCCCCTCCCCTCCATTTTTTGAATGTAATAAAATTTAATTAATAAAATGTAATGTAATAAAATTTAATTAATATAAAATGTGCGAGATTAAATCAAAACAATAATTAAAACGCTAACACTAAGAGTTTTATGTCTTTTTAGGGGGGGGGGGGATGTACTTATGCCTAACTAGTAAACGATTTAAGTGATGCTTCTATAATTTATATGAATTTTGCTCACAATTTGCATGCACATACATGTACACAACTTGCAATCTGATTTAAAACAACGGTTCCCAACCTTTATCCCCTTGAAATCCCGCGCCTGTTTATTTTCTTATATCGTACTCCCCCCTCCCCCCATTTTTTGAATGTAATAAAATTTAATTAATAAAATGTAATGTAATAAAATTTAACTAATAAAATGTAATGTAATAAAATTTAATTAATATAAAATGTGCGAGATTTTTCAAAAATTACAAGAACATCATTAGATTGGGTGGCACTTCCCGGCCGTCCAAACAGATACCTTACACCTTTCTGGTAGGTCGGGCGGTCTGGGTCGAAGAAAGAACATCATTAGAAAATATATAAAGATAAAAATAACTTGCTGTAAAATGAAATGAATAAAAGGTATACTGTACTTTCGTCTTTTAAGATTTAAAAATCCTACATAATGGAACTTCATGAACTAAACTAATGTTTCAAGAAAGAAGTGCATTTTCCCAAATTAATATAAATTTTACAATGTTGACTACTTTAAAAGAAAATTTTTGATTAAAATTTGCATTATTCAACCTTGAAAAAGGAATATAAATAAATTTTGAAAATATAAATGTACTTTTAGTCATTAATTTCTTAATAAAAAATATCTTTGGTTTAATAAACGAATTTAAATGAGTCCTATTCTTCAATACTGAAATTTTTGCATGTATCTGAGGTTGGGAAACACGACTCTAAAATATACATTATATTACGAAAGGAACACTTAATTATTCACATAAAAAAGCTAGCATTGCCTGGAATTTAAGATGCAAATCTTTGATTAAAATTCTAGTTGAACTTGTAAGAATCGAAACCAATAAACACTTTAAAAATACACTTGTTTGAAACAAAAAATAAAAAAAACCCGCGCGCCATCTTGTGCCGCATGCTGCAAGTAAACTCCAACTCCAACTGACGTCACAGATAGTGTTCGTGGCAGAGGAGTGGCACCCCCCTGAGCAAAATGCACGGTACTACGCAGCGCCGGCGCCGCGCCGTCAAAAGTTGGATGGTTGGTTTATTGGGTTGAAATATGCGTTACGCGTAGCCTAGACGGCGGCGGTGTTGGAAATAATCAATACATCGCGATTCACGTTCCTGTGAACGGGCGTTTATGCAAATTTAATATGAACGACTCTTCCCGTTCACCGGCGTGAACCGTGACGTTTTTTAACATGAGGTTTCATGCAAATCAGTTCTCAATGCGTACGCATCTGATTTGCATATCCGGGGGCGTTTCCGGAACTGTCCATTCTCGGATATATAGGGCAGAGGTTTCTTGAAGCAAATGAGAAGGTCGAGAGAGTCGATCGAGATCAGACGTCTGAAGAAGTCAGACGAGATAGACACTGACGGTCTGATGCAGGCAGACAGAAATGTTTTTGACAGAAGCACTGCGGAATATCTTTTGACGACGGTGAATAGTCGAAACGGATGCAGATGTGGTCAGTTTGGACCAGCATGTATTGAATGTTAAATTTACTTACAAACGTTCGGAAGCCGCTTTAAATATTTTCCTGATGTTCTATCCTTTGGTTTCCCTTTGCCAAGTGATGGTGGCTGAAATACACGCAAGTGATAGAGGTAGTATAGTAACTTACTACCAAATGCTTCAAGGAATCTCTGTCTAGTCATTTACAACTAAAAATCTTTTGTACATAGTATATTTTTGATGTTTTACGGCATGGAAAATTACCAGGTACGTGTAATATGCCGAGTTGTGTTTTTCACCAAATAAAGTGAACGAAGTTTTTCTTTAAAACTGGACTTGTGTACTTTCATAACCCAGCCAACACTTATTGACTCTGACAGTGCATGCTTTGCTATCTTCAAATTTTAAATTTTCCAACAGGCGGGCGGCCAGAAATGTTTACGTTCGTCGAGCTAATAACTGGTTTTTCCGATCCTTGATCTTTTGAACAATCGTTCTTAGTACACATCGTGAATTTTATTTGCATTATTTAAATTTAAAAAAAAATTCCAGATTTCCCGCGAAATTCCCTGACTTTTCCCGGTTTTCCCTGACTGTTTTCAAATTCCCTGACATTTCCGGGTACCGAACTATTACACCCCTCAAAAGTACAGGTTGGCGAGAAAGTAGATAATGGCTACATCGACCGGCTTTGAGCGCCAAACAGGTTTACTGCCATCAGGTTTCTTCGTTTCAAGATGGCGTTTGTTTACATTTGGTGTCGCATGTGCACATGATGGTACTTTTAACTTTTATGATAAGAAAACCATTTAAAATGATTGAAACTTGTTTGAAATGTAATTATTAATATCAATCTACGCATTAACTTCCCTTCCAGCGCTAGATGAATTCTGATGCAGATCTTGCTGTAATTATAAAAGCATTATCTGCATGAGATATTTTTCTGGATTGGCATTCCCTACAGACTAGTCAGCAATTCTTGTACCTGCATATGTTTCTTTTTAGTTTAAATGATTTTGAGCTAAATTCTCTATATTTCCTTTTTATACGAGTATGTATCATTTCGTTGAATGATGCATGTACTTAATAATATTTCGCATGCTGTCATTATACTTCTGTCTATATCTACTATTATGAGATACACATTTTTAATAATTGTCATTAGAACAAATAAAACTGCAGAATCTTTCAAATCAAAATTAACAGGAATTAACTATCAAAATTAAAGGGTTGAAAAACTCTTTCAATTGATATCAAGTTTGATAATGTGACTCCAATGGACTAACGTACCCCCCCCCCCAAAAAAAAGGGCCAATAACGCCACGGACACAGAAATTGTATTGCGACTATTATATGCTATAATGATTGAAACTATTAAGTTTTGTGATCATTAAGCCACAGATAACCCTTTTTATGTATGTTTATGTCAAATATTGACCTATGCTGCCATGTTAAGAAGATAGAAAATTTTGAATATTTTTTTTAATTTCTAATTTTCGCTCGCATTTAATTTTTTTTTATCTAGTTCTAGATTTTCCGTTATCAAAGCAAAATTTAAAATTTCGTGAAAATCAATTGATATATGTGACAGATATCACGTACACAAAAAATCGACCACAGACAGGCGGACGTCACTCCAAAAGCAGACAAATCGTGTTCAGGAGATACTAAAATATATATCGGCACCAAAATATCAAATTCAAAAATTGAGTAAGCAATGCTTTCTCCATACTATATTGCATAGCGTGAGAAAGTAAGTGTTCACAATTTGATGGGTGCTGATAACAAAAGAGAAAAGACTTTTAACATTTCATTCCAAACAAATTACTTTTAACATATCTGTTTACTTACTCAACCCAAATTTGGGACATGTTTGTAATGTTTTTGAAAATTTACTCATGTTGTATGTGTTAGCAAATTTTGTACTATATTGCAACTGACGTAATTTTCAAATATGAAATGTGCGACGTTGCAATGTAGTACAAAATTTGCTACAAAAGTATTAAATTAAGTTATTAATATCCAGTTTTCAATAAACCTGTTACAGCACTTAATTTTCCTATAAAAATAAACAATATATAAGAATTTGAACTCATAGGACAGAATTATAGCGAAAATAAAATCTAGATAAAATTGTTTAATTAAATGCATTTTAAAAATAAATACCATTTATAGAATAGAAACTATTTAATTGCTATGCAGCCGGCAATAATTTTCTTCAAATTAAATGATCTGTTAAATGCTATTTTTATTGAAGGATAATTTTTGTGTATTTTTATTAATATCTCCTTACCAACTATGCTTAAAATTTTAAAACATGGATAGTTTCTTGTAATAAAATAAAGAATAATCGCAGTATCAAGAAAATATTGCTTCTCCTAAACATGTATTCACTATTTTTAGAGTGATGTCCGGCTGACTGTTGTCGATTTCTTGTCTGCACGATAGCTGCCGCATATATTAATAGATTTTCACGAAATTTTAAATACTGCTTTGATAACGGAAAATCTAGAACTAGATAAAAATATTATATACGAGCGAAAACTAGAAATTGAAAAAAAAAACATTTAAAATTTTCTATTTTCTTAACATGGCAGCACAGGTCAATATTTAACATAAACATTCATACAAAGAGTTATTTGTGGCCTATTGAGCACGAAACTTAATAGTTTCAATCATTATAGTATATAATAGTCGCAATACAATTTCTGTGTTCGTGGCGTTATTAGCCCCCTCGGGGGGGGGTAAGTTAGCCCATTGGGGGTACATTATCAAACTTGGTATCAATCAATTGAAAGAGTTTTTCGAGCGAATTTTGATAGTTAATTCCTGTTAATTTTGATTTGAAAGATTCTGCAGTTTTATTTGTCCTAAT
Source organism: Amaurobius ferox (assembly GCA_951213105.1). Taxonomy (NCBI): domain Eukaryota; kingdom Metazoa; phylum Arthropoda; class Arachnida; order Araneae; family Amaurobiidae; genus Amaurobius; species Amaurobius ferox. The sequence goes on from OX578147.1 coordinate 6,715,465, forward strand.
GACAATTGTTAAAAATATGTATCTCATAATAATGGATATAGACAGAAGCATAATGACATCATGTGAAATATTATTAAGTACATGCATCATTCAACGAAATGATACATACTCGTATAAAAAGGAAATATAGAGAATTTAGCTCAAAATCATTTAAACTAAATTATAATAATTTAAACTAAAAAGAAACACAAGCAGGTACAGGAAGTGCTGACTAGTTTGTAGGGAATGCCAATCCAGAAAAATAGCTCATAATGCGCTTATAATTACAGTAAAATCTGCATTAGAATTCATCTAGCGCTAAAAGGTAACTTAATGTGCAGATTAACATTAATAATTACATTTCAAACAGGTTTCAATCATTTGAAATCTTTATCTTAAAATTTGAATGTACCATCATATGCATGCGCGACAATGTAAACAAATGCCATCTTGAAACAAACATACTTGGTTGCAAGAAAACTGTTTTGCACCACAGCGCATATCGCTGTAGAGACTATCAACTTTCTCGCCAACCTGTACTTTTGAGGGGTGTAATAGATCGGTACCCGACATTTCCCGGTTTCCAGGTTGAGTGGCAACCCTGCTATCAAAGGAGATGGCACCCCAGACCATACCCACCTGCAGATATACACCTGCTGAATGTGCAGTTCCGATGCGCTGGAGCTCCCACTATTTATTTATTGGACACCAAATTATATTCATTTGCATGTTCGCTCAAAATGTCTTTGTATACGAAATTTCATTATAATCGGACAACTCCTTCTTGGTGCGTCGATTTTTTTGTTATAGAGTTACAACAAGAATTCCATAAAAACACAGTGATTGAAATTCATATACAGTATGAAAAGCATATGCATACATGAAATATTACCTGGAATTTTTCAACCAACCAGATGTGGGATTTTCACAATCAGAGCTTCGCGAAGAGTCCAGTAAGAGTGGTGTGTCACTTTTATCAGGATCAGTGTTTCTGGAATAATAACACTCTTTATATATGATAAATCTTTACTTATAGTACAGACAAAAAATAAGTTGTAGACAGGGTTATAAAAATGCCAATAAACATTTAATGAAATCATCAAGCCAGTTCTTTATTAAATTTAGCCAGCTTTTACTGAACATTTTTGTTTAATATATCATTTTTCACTCTCTTGAAATTTAAATGTATTTCAGTTTCAAATTAATTATATATGCTATTTGCAATTAAGTTGCCACATTAGCAGCACAATGATTGGAGGTAATTTCTAATTAGTTTAATTAATCACCATCTTTCAAAAATATTATAATGGTAATATACGAGTATTATAATGGATTACTCAGCGATGTCCAGGTCGCAAATAAATGCACATTACTTAAATAATACCTACACCATTTTCTTCAAATTGTTCCTAAACTGTCGCTAAATTCCCATGTATTCTATCCACAAAGCAAAAACAAAAATCTATGTTCTCCGCAAAGAGCTATGTTTGCAGAGAACCCATTGCATGTTCTGTAGCACCAAAAACTGATTCTAGTAGTGGAGGTGTTGGCAAAATGAATCCCCCCACTTTGAAATATGAATAATTATGTACTGGAAGTGGTACAAATGAAAATTTTTTTCCAGTACATTTCGGTATAAACGAAGTACAATTATATGACATTATTGAAATTAGGAAATTCAGTGGTGTGTGCGTGTATGTGGGGAGGGGGGGGGGACAGCAAAATGTTTTTCACATTTTAATGGGAATAATAATGTACCAGAAGTGGTACAACCGAAAATCTTTAAGGTAAAATCTGGTACAAAGGAATATGCACCAGTGAAATTTTGAAATTCCAAGCTGGGGGCTGTCATTTTATTTACCAGCCTCCCTCACTTTGAAATGGGAGTAATGCTGTACAAAGGAACGGAAGTGGTACAAACGAAAAATTTTAAAGTACAATCTGGTACAAACATAACAAAAAAGAATGAGATCTGCAAAATTTCGAAGTTGGGGCTGCAGTTTTTTCAGCTCTCCCCCCACTTTGAGAATAATTCTGTACCGGAAATGGTATAAACAAAAATTTCTATAGTATAATCCATTACAAACTCAGTGTAAATGAATGGCATTGGTGAAAATTTAAAATTTCAAGGTGGAGCTGCCATTTCCACAGCTCCCCACTTTGAAATGAGAATAACTCTGTACTGGAAGTGGTATAACACAAAAATTTATATGGTACAAGTGTAGTACAAACGAAATACATCATTGAAATTTAGAAGGGGAGCTGCCATTGCTCTTTCCCCCACTTTAAGATGAGAATAACTCTGTACCGGAAGTGGTACAAACAAAAATTTTATGGTACAAACGTAGTCCAAATAACTAGCACTGGTAAAATTTTGAAATTCTATGGTGGCAGGTTGCCGTTTTCCCATTACCCTTCACTTTGAAATGAGAATAACTCTGCACCAGAAGTGGTACAAATGAAAATTTTTATGGTACAATCTGATACAGACCGTAACCTAGTACAAATGAATGGCTTAGGCAAAATTTTGAAATTCTGAGATGGCAGGCCGCTATTTACCTAGTCCCCACTTTGAAACAAGAATAACACTGTACCGAAAGTGTTGCAAGCAACATTTTTGATGGTATAATCCATACAAATGAAAGACATAATTGAAATTTGAAAATTCAGAGGTGGTGGGGCTGGTGAAATGGAGCTTACACAATCTAGCAGATCGGAGCTAGAGTGCCGGAGTTGCTTCCTGTTAATGAGGAGAAACGATAATTTCTGATTATTAAACTCCACAAAAAGGAAACAGTGACAGTCTGTCTCACCATCTCTCAGAATTATAAACATGGAATATACTGAAATTTCTTTTTTGTTTATTTAAACAAAAAGAAACTGATAGATATTTAATCAATGAGCATTTTTTGCTTAAGGTGGGAGATGAATTTATTTTTGGAGCAAGTTTGACACAGAACAGCTAAAAAACAACTGTTTTGCAGCAGCCAAGCCAGGTGCATGGGCGTCCATGTTGTAGCAGTTTGTGTAGCGGTAACCCAGCTGTACAAAGCAAACACGTAAATACTGGGTACCCAAGAGAGATAAATTTAATTTATTAATCTAAAAAAGTAAAATAAATTATTCATCTTACATAATAAAAGAAGATACCTGTGTATGTGGTCTATAGTGAGAAATCTAAGAGTCGTATGATCAAGATATATAATACATGGGTACTTTTCGACATGCACAGGTGCATATCATTATTTTTTAAATTTTGATTTAATTTTTAATTTATTTTAGTCATTTTATGGTTTAACCAAATTACAACCGATATTTACACAAATCGATTGCTTAGCGACCTAAAATATTATCACAGAGTTTTCATCTTAGCATCATTGGAAAGATCGAAAAATTCTATTTTAAACAAACTTTGAATAAAGTTCATACGATGAATAGACAAATTTTAATGAATTTTTAAAAAACATATACTTTTTAAATTGGTCAAAACCATGGACTGAATAGTTGCTGGTAGTACCTTATCATGCAATAACAGACGGTCTGTGTTGTCGAACTTGGGGTTGGATAGCCCAGTGGTTATGGCTCTTGGTAGTAAGGAAAGGAAGGTATGGTCTCTGTGGATGCCCCCCCCCCCCCCCCACTGGGTTCCGGTGTAAATTGGGTGGCACTGTCCTAGCTATGCAAACAAATCTCTTACACCTTAGCAGACGTTCCATAAAAAAAAAAAAAAAAGTTGCTGGAATTTTAGGGATGGCACATGCTAAACAATAAGGACTTGTCTTGGTTATCTAACATTAGAGATTTTCAATAGCTGCGTGGGTAAATTTTTTGTCTGGTCTGACCCTTAGGCCGAACAAGTACTGCACTAAACATTGCTGCACTATTACCGGCTGGACTGGGCTGCTTTCGTTGGAAGCATTCAATCTTATTTTCCTTTTCAATTTTTTTGGATCCTAAACCACCTTCATCTGCTGTGCTACTCTCATTAAATCATACATTACTGGTTTAAATAAATTTACCCTCATCTAACAATCAAATTTGGTAACCTCTAGTTTTAAGGACGTAACCTATAATTATCCTTTCCTAAGTTCTCATATTTAGCTTGCCCCTTAGCTGCTTGGGTTTCCCTATAAAAGCTTCACTTTCAAAGACTTTAAGGTGAGTGACAGAGGGTTTCTGCCACTGTATAAATTAAAGAGGTGATTAATATTTGAATTTGTGGCATATTTTTTAGCACAGGCAAAACAGACAAGAGCTTCTGCCCCAAAATAGTCTATAATATTATCATTTAACATTGCTTTAATGCAGTTGAGAGTCGTTAAGTTAAAGCATTCATATATGCCTGTTAAGTTGTCTATGACAAAATTCAATGCTATTGTCCATACAGTCACTAACAATTTTATGGTTTAAAAACCTTTCTGCTCTATTTTGAAATTGCTTAAATTTATCAACTTTAGATTTTTGTTTCATAGGGAAAAGTTACTTTTCTTGAATAATCATCACTGATATCTAAAAACTACCTAGTCCCACCACATGATGGAGTAGGCATACTCTACAAACATCCATATAAATTAATTCTAATGGTCTCTGAAACCTTTATTTACCAATAGGTTTGAATGAAACTCTTTTAGACTTTGGAAGCTTACAACATTTACAGTCTATTTTTCTATCATGAATAACAGGAAGACTATTTACAGCAGATATCTTACTTATATGAAACAAATATCCAGAATGTTGTTGTTGTTTCCAATCCCCTTGGTGTAGGAAAGCCTACATATATCCAGGAATATCCAGAATTTATGTGTAAAACTATTTTATGTCAGAGTCTAGTATACAGATTACTCTCCCAAATCCTCTACTTTATATCAGCATTATTTTTCAAAGAAAAATGTGTCGCAGAAAAATTAATTAACACCTCTGCAGCTGCTTAAATTACAAATTTATGCAAATAATTCCAATATATCATCAAGTGCTATATATTAATAACATAAATAAGATTTGTATCAGTTTTGTAGCAGGTTAATTTTTAATTTAGTATCAGTTTTATAGCAGATCAATGCACAATTCGAATAATTTGTAGCAGTGGAAATTCATTCAGTCTTTTTTATCATAAATTTACATGTATATATACTATAAAAATTCTGCATAAGAATAAACACATTTCTATTAACTAATTTTTATGGTTCCATCATTACTAACTTTAATAATATTTGGCTAATTATGCAAATATTTCTTTAAAATTAACAAAAACATGAAAATAAGCAAGTTTAGCCTGTCTATTGTGTTGAATTGAAGGATAAAAATGGATGGAAAAAGATGCTTGTGGACTCTCAGTAGTGCACCACAATGCAAAATGAATTATATAATCTTACCATTTATGCAAAAAATTATTTCGTTTTGTAAAATATTTATACTGGTGTACTATAAAAATAACCTGATGATAAAATTTGAAATGAGTCACTTTAAAAATATTGGGGTAATTTATGCATATAGTGCACATAAGCAGGAACCCTAAAGACGAAAAAATTTGTGTTTGAAGAGAAAGTTATGAGCTGCACATATAAGATCTTTTATGAAACAAATACTTATCTTTAAAGTTAGAATTGTTTTTAAATCCATTTTTTATTGGTTCTGACATGCTTAGAGAAAAATTGACCTGGCTGTAAAGAGATAGAGATATCAGGCAAATGTTTAAAAATAAAGATTATATTAAAAAAATATTTATATATTTCAATCTTATTAAGATGTGTGACCCCTTTAATCCAATTAATTCTCAGCCCTGAGATCATTAACCAAAGATATAACTCCCACTGGCTCCCCTTCAGTGTTTTGACTTGACTGACTCAACATAAACAGCTTCGTAAACATACTGTTCTAGCTGATGAGGAACATAAGGGAATCCTAATCCGAATGATTATATTTGGAAATATTAGTCTTAGAACAAAAATTCTTAGAGTTCAAATTTTCTGAACTTTTTACCCGAAATTGACACCAAAGAATTGAAAAAAATTTTGTAAAGAAAAAGAAACTCGAAGAAAATTTATTAGGCAGAAAGGGAAGTGTTGTTGAAACCCAGACCGTCTGACCTACCAGAAAGGTGTAAGGTAACTAACTGTTTGGACGGTCGGGAAGAGAAAGGGAAGTGTAGAAGACCCAGACCGTCCGACTCGTCCTGAGGACTAAGAGCAGCTATTTGGACGGCCGAGAAAGGGAAGTGTGTAACAATCTTCCAGTCTTTTTCCACTTTATTATTATTTTTTTATTTTTCAGGAGAGGTGAAAAGGGGTGTTTTTGATTTTGGGGGCAAAAGAAATTAAAAAGCAAACACAAACAAAAGTAATCTCTAATATTCCGCACAGTGCCGATTTCGGACTGTCAGTCATTTGTTCGGTTTCCCTTCGCATTTCGGAATTGGAAAGGCAAAAATTTTAAGGAGTTTTTAAGAGAATTTTGGCAAAAATAAGGAGTTTAATGGGACCTTAAAAACAAAATGTGAATTTAAGGAGTTTTTAATGAATGTGCGAAACCTGGATAATTGCTCTATAAAAAATATAAATATTTCTGCGAAATTTTTTGTTTTTATTATTTTTAGATAAACAGTTATGAGTTTTGTATTTTGTTGCAAATCTTTTAAAACTCCCCTGATATTTCAACTACCCCCCTTTCACAAAGTCCTATTAAGGGGAATTTTCCCCCTTGATTACAGAACCCTGGCAAGAACTCTTATATATGTCAGTCTACTATATTTAAGTACTACAGTACAACCTATGTGCAGAGAGAGGAAAATAATATAAACGTAACTGTGTAGTGCAGTGAATCATTTTGCTAACAGATACTCAAATGGGAAAGGAAATTACCAGGCTTTAACAAGTTGTTGTTGTCGAGACCCAGACCGTCCGACCTACCAGAAAGGTGTAAGGTAACTGTTTGGACGGCCGGAAAGTGCCACCCAATTTAGACCGGAACCCAGTGGGGGAGGCATGTACAGGGACCGTACCCTCCTTCTCCTACCACCAACCTCTCGGAAGGACTTACGTCCCACATGTTTAACGTGATCGTACTCCGCATGAACACGGCGGCAGTTGTGGTAGCGTGCAAATCCAGCACGCAAACCACCGGGCTACCGCACCCAAAATGTGCCAACAGCACGAGGTGTTCCCAGGTGGTCACCCACCCAAGTACTAACCGCGCCCGATGCTGCTTGACTTCGGTGATCTAACGAGAACCAGTGTTTTCAGCACGGTGGGGCTGTTGGCTGTAGGCTTTAACAAGTGTCACTATGCTAAAAAATTGTTAAATGAGATTAGATAGATATTCTTTTTGAATTTTATTATTTTAATTGTTATTAATACTTAATTAGATACAGCAATATTAAACAGATATTATCACACAGTCGCTTCACATCATATATGTATTCAGTAACCATGAGTAAAATACCATTTTTATAATGTCCTATAAGTGGTTACCATATGGTTCATTCCAAGTCAGATCAACACCGCCCCAACCCAACTGACACAGATTTTTTAAAAATTTGACTATTTTGTTCACTCATATATGACTCTCTGCAAAATTTTAGCAACCAATTTTCATTAGTTTTTTCTTCTATAAAAGTTTGAAGTTTGGTAAATCCGGTAACTTTTCATGATTCTTGGCATATTCGAACATCTGTATATTTTGATCTAACCTACCGATTGTGCTGAAATAAAATTTATTTTATAGCTCAAGGTATGACTATTCTTGTGATATGTCACATGACCTATAAATTATATTTTTCATTTCAAGGTCACTTGATTTGACCTTGAATTACAAAAAAGTGTGTCTTTAATTTAAAAAATATATATATATATATATATATATATATATATATATATAAATCAGTAAATCCAATGTTAGAATGTAAGTAATCACTCATAATACACTATTCCAAAATTTTCTACAAAATACAAAGAAATACAAGAAATTAAAACATAAAGAGGAAATTATAAAGCGTAATGCAGGTCATAAAGACAAAGACAATCAACAAATTTCAAAGATAAGGAATGAAAATAGGAAAACAAAAAAATCAAGCAAAAAAGCTTGCACATGGAAGAGCTTTAGGCTTAAGATAAGTTCATTTCGAAAAAATTCTCGTCAAGTCCATATATCCCTTCGAAATGAACATAAAAATGCTTGTTTCCGAAACACAAGATAGATTTTATCTATAAACTTGTGTTATATGGACGACAAGCATACAGATTGGAAAAATAAAGGAAACATAAATACCTTAAAATGCACTTCATTAGTACAACCATGACAAGCAAAATATGACGAGACCAATGTTGCCATATGCAGAAATGAAAAGATGTGATTTGCTGTTGCCAAAGAGAGTAATAAAAACTGTACTGTGTAAAAGCAATAAAATGAGATATTCAACAGTTAAAGCTTCAAGATAAAAAGATGAAAATATAATTTCACGAGAATGAAGTACAGCTAAAATAAGATACTAAGGAGAGATTATGAGAATTTTAGCTAATCGAAACTTATTAACTATACCATTTACTAAATATGCAGGATATTTATACATTTTACTGGTAATTTTGAGGTTATTAATGTGCAAAGCATGAAATTTTTTATCTGATAATCTATAAATTCTAAAGTTGATTAAGTATAATATTTCTAAACAATTGAATCGAGTTGCAGGAATTAAAAGGTAATAATTTATTAATATTAAATTTAAAAAAAATCTTTTTTATCATATAAATTAGTAACTATCCCATGAGCAGGTTCTATAATTAGATTTAAATCCAAATAATAAATATTATTACTAATAGTAGTTTCATTAGGTATTAATTCCAAATTATCCGGATAGAAATCTATAGTTATGACATAGTTATCAGTAAATACAAGACAAATCAGATCATCTACATATCTGTAAATTTTATAATCATAGTTGAAGTAAAGAATTTTTCATATTGATATAGGTATAAATTAGCTAACATACTGTTACTACAGCCACCTTGTGGAACACCTGAGACTTGTAAGTATAATTTATTACATTGAAAGATATAATTATTGAAAAGAACAAAATGGAGAAGCTTAGGAAAATTGGTAAATTTAGTAAGATGAGATTGATTAGTAATATAAGCATTATATAAAGCTAAAATGACATCATATAGATCAGTGATCTTAATATTATTAAATAGATCTTTAAAATCAAAAGTTTGAAATCCTATTATTTTACCAAGTGTTTTTAATTTATTTTTTAATTCTTTACTGTTATTTAGAATAATGCAGTTATCACTAGAATCTCGTAAATTAATACTTAGTACATTTAAATAATTTAGTAATAATTTACTAGCAGTAGTAGAGTATGAATTATGACCACTAGTTACAGTTCTAAATTTAATAGGATTTTTATGAAATTTAGGTATAAGCACAATATATGGAAATTTCAAAAATTTATTATTAATATCTAAATCACTATACATATTGATAATTTTCAATTTGATACTATTAACAGAGTGTGAATCAATTTTAAATAGACTATTATTTTTAAAATAATCTAACAGATATTGAATATAGAATTTTTTACAAATAATAGCATAATTATTAGAGGCTTTATCAACATAAGTAATAACAAAAGATCTATGTAAATCATTAACAGAGTGTTTTATATTATCCATATTATATATTATATATATAGAACTAGATAAATTAATACTACAAATGACATTTTTAATAGATCTTAAAATAATAAATTTCCATATATTAAATGCCTCTAAAGGCTGAGCATATTTAGAAGCTAATCCATAAATAACTTTATCAAGGTCCAGATTGATTGACTTTAAGACATGTTTAGAATTATTATATGAAGGTAACCTGAATTTAGAACCAAATGACATTATAGTTCTTAAAAGAATTATCTTTTACAATTTCTAAGTCACCAGTAACTATATGCCCCAAGTGTGGATTTATAAATTCAGCATAATTATCAACACTACAAATACATTCACCATCTACATTTGTTGAGGAATCTATGTCGACTGAGAAAGATTTTGAAATTGCATTGTAATTAAAAATAGTTCTTCCAATAGGCTTGTTATATTTAAAAGTTTTAGTAACCTTCAAATCCTTTACAGGCAATAAATGATGAAAATGATTAAATAAATTCTTAAAGTTTATGGAATTATAAATAGGATGCTTAAATGATATTACACAATAAGAATTAGAACAGTTATTATTATGAAATTGATTAAGTTTTATTTTTAAATATTTGATATCCTGTTTGTCGTTATACACAAATTTCAAGAAAACCTGGGGCTCATAGTAGAAAAAAATTCAAAATAAATATATGTTATATAAGCAGCTATTTAAAATATGATGGAAGCCTACACAAAAGTATAATTGAATAAATAATTTTGAAGAAATAAACATCATTATTCTTAACTAAAAGTTATAAACATTTTATAATGTGCATATGATTTTATAAATTTTATTTTGCTGAATTTTAAGATTTGAAAGAGAATGCAGATATCACATTAATCATGTTTCTGTTTTCTTTTAAAATACACTCACTAAAATTCCTATTATATATGTAATAGTTGTGGAAATCCAGGGACGAGGCATGTTCACATTATCAAAATCTACTTTATTAGATGAAACTTGAAATAGAGTTAGTTACATAGGCTAGACGAGCACCCAATCATCGACCTGCTCGCACAAAATCTCAATGCAGTCTGCTCTGGTTCCCACACAAGTACAAATTACATTTACATCAGAGGGGGATGGATATGAGGCATGGGGCACATGTTGTCTTCGTGTTTTAGGCTTTAAAAATGATGATGAAGCAGTTTCATATGAGAAAATTTATGTAGAGGTTAAGATTAATGACCATATATGGTATGGTCGAGGAAAAGAGGAAGTGTTGGCAGACTTTGTTAATATTAGTGGTGTGGGATAGAATTTAATGTAGTTTCAATACGTGCTGAACATGAAATAGGAATTTGGAATAATAATTATGAAAGAAAAGGGCACATTATTGGGAAAGGCTTAAAATATATCATATATATATATATATATAAATAATAATAATAGTTTAAAAGTCCAATGAAAGAAAAATGAGAAGCTGCAACTCGATAAACCTAACTTTCTAAAATACCCCAAAAATAATTAAAATGATAGACTTTTAATGATATATATATATGCAGGGTGTATATGAACTGATGGTCAAAACTGTAAGGGGTTATAGAACTCACCAAAACAAACAACTTTCACAATATAATGTGGGATCGGAAAGCGACCGGCGAGCCACGAGAGGGCGCTTTCTTTGGGAGTGGATGAAACGTGGCATCAAAATGGAGTGAAGTGAAGACGAATACAGTGAAGATGAATAATGGAAATTTATTGACAAGATGTTTAGAACAAATGCTCAAATGATCGACCACCAACTGCGAGACAGGCGCCACAGCGGCGACAGAGTGAATCGCGTACACTTTGGAAGATTCCTAGCAGTTCACGAACGTTTGCAGCTGCGATGCTAATTCGAGCGACAAGGTCCTCTGGTGACTTGATGGGCGTCTCATAAACAGCACTTTTTAGCTGTCCCCAGAGGAAAAAATCCAGCAGGGCATATCAGGAGATCTGGCCATGCGACAGAATTGTTGGAAAAATGGGTTTGTTTACATCGCGATTCTCGTTTCCTGTGAACATGCATTCATCTTAATTTATTTTTGAATGACTCTTTTCCATTCTCGTGAACGAATCGTGATGTTTTCCCAACAGGCTTATCATGCAAATCACCTTCTTGCCATGTACGCATCTGCTTTGCATATACAGAGGGCGTTACCGACAACGATTGAGTTCCAGAATGCACCCATCCCTGGGTATATATACTAGACACATTTTTAGAACAGGATTCGTATCAGAACTTCTTGACTTGTAAAGTTGCGTCTCCTGACTGGTTCGAACGTACGATCGGTAGATCATAAACACGGTTGTTTGATCAATGGCAAAGATGATCCTGTTGTTTTAAATGGTTTTCTGGTTATGAGACCATGTTTTTAATACTGAAATCTGTGAATGTTAAAGTCTTATATTCGCCGTAACGTGTAACCTGAGTATGGTGGCTTACGAAGTGCAAGTCAGTATGTTTGGTAAAGTAAATTTCTTACCTGTTTTAATATCCTGCTTTTAACAATGTGTCAAGTATATGAACTGTAAAACTTTTTTCCAGAGTTTGAGAGCTCGCAGTGTAAATATCATGTCTTTAAAATCTTGTTACAAAAGCTTATGTAACTTTGAAGATGTAATGGATTCATCTCACAATAAAAGTGGTTTGTTTTAGTTTTCGAAAATTGCCTGCTTACTTCTAATGAACATTACAGCATTTTCAATTCTGAATAATTATTCGGCAAAACGATGCTTAGGTATATGCTTACACGTGAACTATTGTTCTTGAAGTTAACTATCACGCCTTTGTAGTTTTTGCCCTTGATAACCTATCCGTATTCGGGCGGTATCCCGACACATTCGCCAACAGGAATCACCACGGCCAATCCATCTGTTCAGAAAAGCAATATCCAGGTAGTTCCGCACAATCCTGGTATAATGTACTGGCGCTCCGTAATGCTGGAACCACATAATCACTCGATGATTTGCTGGTATACAACACATAGTAAATCTGGCAGCACCTGCTGTAGAAAGGTGATGTACTTCTGTCCGTCTAGGCGGTTTGGTAACAGATATGGGCCAATTACCAATTAATTGAGCGTGGATAATCCTTGCCCGCACATTCACAGAGAACCTTTGCTGGTTGCATCTAGAACGTGTAGCATACGGATTTATTGTATTCTCCATTTTGATGTGACGTTTCATCCACTCCAGAGAAAGCGCCTTCTCTGAAGTGGATGAAATGGTTGCATCTAGAACGTATAGCATGCGGATTTATTGTATTCTCCATTTTGATGTGACATTTCATCCACTCCAGAGAAAGCGCCTTCTCGCGGTTCGCCAATTGCTTTTCGACCCCACACTGTATTGTGAAAATTGTTTGTTTTCGTGAGTTCTATAACCCCTTACAGTTTTGACCATCAGTTTATATACACCCTGTATATATATATATATATATATATATGAGGTAGGATTCAAAAGTTCCTGGACTGAGTCTATAACTTAAAACATATTTGCAGTAGAGTGACTACAATAATGTTTCTGTGTTACTACGTTCTCCCTCTCTTCTAAAAGTGGTTTGACACAAATCACGTGGTCGGTGGCTCGCCACGGCGTCGTATTTTGTAGACAGGTGCACTTAGTAACCGGCAATTGAAAGAAATGGCGTTTGTTGAGTAGAGAATTAATATCAAATTTTGTGTTCGCTTGAGAAAGAGTGCTACGAAGGTTTACAACATGTTGACGCATGTGTACGGCAGTGATACATTATCACGAACGCAAGCTTTTGAGTGGCATAGACGTTTCAGAGAAGGCAGGGAAAGTGCCAAAGATGATAAATGCGTTGGCCACCTGCAGATTTCCCACACCGCTGAAAACATCGATTCCGTTTCTGCGATGGTATGTGGGAACAGGCAGCAAACAATAGCAGAATCAGTTGTGATATCCGAGGCCACATGTCAACGGATACTGAGTAAGGATCTTAACATGCATAGGGTGTGTCAACACATCGTTTCCCGCATATTAACGGAAGACCAAAAGGCAATTTGAATGGAAATAGCAGGGGACTTAATTTCGGCTGTTGACAAAGATCCTTCCCTACTTGGCAGAATTGTTACTGGAGACAAGAAATGATGTATTTTATACGCCCCACAATCCAAGAGAGTATCGGCAATGTGGAAATCACCGCAATCTCCACACAAGCAGAAATTCTGCCAAGATCGCTCTAAAGGGAAGGTCATGCTAGAGGTGTTCTTCGATATCCAGGGCATTGTGCATCTCGAATTTATCCCTGAAGGAACTGTGAACAAGGAACTCTATGTAGACATCTTGCATCGTTTGCGAGAGTCGATCTGGAAGAAAACAAAACTGTGGGCTGAGCAGTCATGGGTGCTTTTGCATGATAACACTCCTGCACACTGATCCCTCCTCATCGCTGACTTTCTTGCAAAAACGCAAAGAACTATTTTGCCACTTATTCCCCTGAACTCGCCCCCTGAAACTTCAGCCTATTTCCTGAACTGGCAAGTCGCTTGCAGGGTCGTCGATTTCAATCTGCAGATGAAGTTAAAAGTGTATCGCAGGCTGAATTAAAGGACATGGCTAAAAATGGATTACAGAAGTGTTTCGATGACCTTTACAAGCGATGGTAAAAGTATGTTGTTGCGCAAGGGTCTTATTTCGAAGGAGGATGTGTTTCAGCATTTTAATTGATAATATTTTTTAAGTTATAGACTCAGTCCGGAAACTTTTGAATCCTATTCTGTATATATAGCATTAGAAGTTAACAATAAAAGTTATTGTCCTGCGGATCAGTGAATACAAAAAAATACTGGTACACAGCCATTATGATGAGATTATACACTGAGATTATGAAAAACATGGCAGCAATGTACAAATAAATACTCTGATATTTAACACAATAATATCAACATTCCAAGTTTGACTTGCCTTTAAAGAGGTGTACAACAAATTATCCTAAATTATCAAATCAGTTTATATATAGCTATGAATAATGACAAAAACTACAAGTTTCCAAATTTTTATTTTTATTTTGCAAAATGTAAATTGAATTTATAAAATTGTTGACTTACAAAATAGATTTTTTTTTTTAATTACTAAAATTTGTGATTTAAACTCTTCTTGTTATGAGGTTCAATGGCAACCTTTCTTGATCTTGTGCCTTGCGTCCCACTCCAACCAGAGAGATGATACAGCAGGCACAGGATCAAAAGCTTCGATGTTAGGTGTGACCAAATGTCTCATGCCTGTATCATTTTATTTAGTTGGCTTCTCTAGACAGTTTTTATTTTATGTATAATTATGTGTCTTTCAGTCATATATAAAATGAAGAGCAAAATAACTACAACAGCTAAAATGTTTTCATGTTTAATATAATTGCATTTGTGCTCTCTCAGAGTTCATCTATCTCTAAAGAAAACAAAATTAAGAAGATTTTCAGGACTTTAAAAGTAAATTTCACCACCATTTTATATTTATATTTTGTCATCATAGCTAAATTAAATATCACTATTATTTTTATTACATAATTTATAATTTTATAATTTTTACTATAAGAATCATAAGCAAAAATTATAATTCAAAGTTCTAATTTGCTAAAGAATCACACTTAACGGTCATTAAGCATTTTTAACTTGCACTAAAATACTGTTTCTATCAATATTTATAGATAACAACATATATCTGCTTATTTTTGAGAAAGAGCTGCAAAATTTCTAATTTTTGAGAAAAAGCACCGTTTTTGATTTAAGAGTGCTAAAATTCTTAATTTTTTAGCAAGGGTGCTAAAATTTGCGATTCTTATTAAAAAGCGCTATAACTAACCATTTTTATGAAAACTCATCGAAATTTATGATTTTATTTAAAAGCACTATTTGTGATTATTTTAAAAGCCCTAAAATTAGTGATTTTATGCAAAAGTGCTAAAATTTAAGATTATAAGTGCTACAATTTTTTAAAAGTGGTAAATTCGTGATTTTTATAAAAGACTGCAAAATTTGCATTTATATTTAAAATCACTAAAATATGTGATTTAAAGCTCTTAGCAACTTTATGTAAATATATTAAAATTTTATGCTTTATTAAAAGACTCTAAAATTTGAAAATTTATTTAAAAGCATTAAAATTTGCAATTCATTTAAAAGTGATAAAATTTGCAATTCATTTAAAAGAGATAAAATTTGCAATTCATTTAAAAGTGATAAAATTTGCACTGTTATTTAACCACAGTAATAGTTGCCATTTTGATGAAAAACTGCCTAAATTTGCAGTTTTATTTAAAAGATTTAAAATTCTCAATAAATAAAGACAGTGGTGGATTATAAATGAGTAATAAAATGCTCATTCTATTTTACTGACTTCGTTTTAAATAAGACGCATATTCTAGGCACTATAACTTGTGTACCAGACCGTCTAGCAAGCAAGATCATCACAAAAGATGAAATAGCTCCTTCTCCTACAAGCACATGACCAGTTACGACACCGCTGAAGAGTCTTGGCAGCTGGCCAAGTAAGGCACTTTAACGCTAGTTTGAGCATGGATGGAACTTTCGTTTCTGTGAACTACGATGCTGTTTGTTGTATTTCGAAAGATGAAACGTTAGAAAACTTTTGTTTAGAGATGAAAGCTTAAGATTTTGTAGTCATTAAATCTACTGCTCCCACAGATCACCAATATTTTTATTTTTTTAGTCCGATTATACTTTTGGTGGACTCGGAGCACCAATGATTTTGACTGATATATATATACATATATGTCATGATCATAGAAGAGTTGATACAGTGAAGAGGCTCGTTAGTTACAAAAAATCTAATTTATTAAGGTGATAATCTTAAAACACAATATTTTACATTGATCGAGCTCTCTGTAGGCATCCATATTGTAAGAGATCTTAGTGTAGTTTGCAGTGGTTTCAAACAATGCAGTCTGCTGTGGTTTCACATAAGTTACATTTATGTTGGAGGACTGGAATCTGATGATGGTATGGGAAACATACTGTCATCACGTTTTCCATACTTAAAAAATGTGGAGATGCAGTTTTAGATGAGAAAGTTTACGTAGTGGTTAGGATTAGTGGCCAAATTTGCTGTTGTAGAGGAAAAGATGAAGTACTGCATTCTTTGTTAATATTAATAGCATGGGATAGAATTTAATGTGGTTACAATAAGCGATTAACATGACATAGGAATTTGGAATAAGAATTATGAAAGAAAAGGGTAGAAAAGAAACTTAAAATTTTTGTATTATATCCCTTCGAAAACAAAAGACTTGGGCACAGACACACTTTGAAATGGCCAAGGCTTTTCAAAGAGCAGTATTTCAATATAAAATCAAAGGTAAAAATTACAATAACTATAATACAAAGAGTAGTGATAATATATAAATATTTAACATACCTGCAAATTGCAGATGTTTTTATGCATTTATAATAATATGAAGATTTTCCCTAATTATAAACGATTCCAACAGACAAATGGCACATTATTATAATAGTTCAATAAATTATTCTTTATTCTATGTTGTGTAAAGGTCCCTGTACATGATACAAGTTGAATCCATAAATAGAACCATCAATTTATTGTGTGATCTTGCATCATGTAAAATGGAAGTTGAATGGTATAATTTCTTGCATACAAGTTCTCGAACGATCCTTTGCAACTGCAAAGATCATGTAATTTCTTGACTACAACTGACTAATTAGAACTAAAGATTCAGCTTCAGATTTTTTAATAGTGGCCACTGACCAGTAAGAACAAAATTTTTAGTGGCAAAAAAATTTTCAACAGAAATAGGTGCCTAAAATCAAGTTTATATTGATATGTTATATACTTGGCTGTTGAGGTATATTCATGGATTAAAAATACTTAAAATTATGTAGTTATATACTTTTATATTATGTTTTGTGGACAGGCAATAGGATAGATACTCCCTATTTAGAGAAAAGGTAATAATACACAAGAAATAGATTTAAATTTAAATTACAAAATTTTATTAAATTAATTTAATTTCATTCCCCTGCCATAAAACAGCAGCTATAAAAGCTAGTAAAAGGAAAGCCGAAACCAGAAAATGGCTATTTCCATTTATAAAATATGAAAATGAAATACTTAAAACAGTCACAGACAACATAAAAATATTAATACTAACAAATAAAGATTCAATAGAGTTGCCATGGGTGAGAAATGCATAAAACATAACAAAATTCCAAAGTTATGAATTGATAGAGATGATTTATAAAAGATTTCTTTGATACAATAACCCTAAAAATATTAAAAAAAAAATATTTTAAAAAAATAAATAAAGAAACAAGGATGCTAAGAGTTTGTTTTATAACTGAAATTTCCCTTGGCATAAATTCAATTTGATTCTGCAATACCAATGCCTTCAAATTCAAAATATATGAAGCTTGGAATGTACAAAAAGAATGTTATCTCTTTTAAACCAAATATTTCACCTGAATATTAAAGGCAAAAATATGATAATTCAGTTAGATACTTTAATGTAAAATAATTAAAAGATGAAGATAGATGGGAAATGATTATTTTAGCAGGGCACCTCAACAGCAGCAGCCTTAAGAATATTTGAAATAGTGACATTTTTTTCAGAAAAAGAAACCAAAAGGGAAACAAATTTTCTTACAATAAGTTTTGTAGACAGACGGGTTTAGTTAAATTTCAGCTGAATTTTTAAAATTTAAACTAAATTATTTCATAATACAAGATACAAATTAATAATAGCATACAGAAAATCTATAATATATCATGGACAGTGACCTCAAGTTTGTTGATTTATGAAATACTCATATACACAGACATAGAAGAGTGAATCTCACTGCAAAGTGAACACTTTTGGGAGTATTAGTTAATGGAAACGGATTACGTAACTTGAAAATAATTTCATAATGAAAAAAAATATACAGAGGATAATGTATAAATGCCATTTTTCGTGATCCTGCTGCAAAATAGTCCTTATTTTATTAATAATACGTTTAAAAATAGTTTTTCTGTATAAAACACGAAATAATTACAAAAATTGTAGTCAATGCAAACATATTACAAAAGTGAAAAATATTTTTCAAATTAAATGAGGTATGCCAAGGATGGTGTACAAATGCAGATTTTCACGATGCTGCTGCAAAATAGCTCATTTTATTAATAATATGGTAGAAAAATAATTTTTTTCTCGTATATACAATGAAATAATTATAAAAATTTCAGTTGATGTAAATAGATTGTAAAAGTGGCAGAAAGATAATCATTGAATCAGATAATCATTCATTCCCGCATTATCTCTTCAGATAATGCGGGAATTGTCATATGCGAGTGCTGATTTCGCAATTGTTGATAAACAGAATTTTAAATGTAAGAAAGGGAAAACTCTGCTCAAAATTCGTGGCTTTATTCAAATTTCATGACAGCTTTGGGACAGACATAACCTGTAGTCATCCTGTGAACCAGAGAAAGGGTTCACCTGATGACTACAGGTCACATTACCTGTAAAAAAAAGAAAATTTCTTAGGCAAAAAACAAAAAATGCAGGAAGTACCAGGAAAGAACAAAACTGCAAAAGAATCCTGTAAGAAAAGAAAAAAAAGCAAAATTTTATTCGATCGAATTTGTCACCTGTGCACGCAAGGGAGACACACACGTTTATGGTTTCTTCTAAATTATTTCGCTAATTAAGAACACTTCATTTTGCTAATTAGGAACACTATTGAAGTTATTTTTATACATTACTTAGTACCCTCAGTGTGACCAAAAGGTGATTGACCATGATTCATGTGTAGCTATAGAATCGCAGTCAGCGACAGCAAGGCAATCAGCCCACGATTCGTGAGACAATCGGTCAGATCTACCGGCACTGTGGAACTGAAATGATTCTGCAAAAATTTCGGTAGCCAGAAATGCTGACTGTAATAATTTTGATCGCCATGACTGCAAACTTGGTCGCCAATGGGGACCTAGCTACAGCGAATCTGCATATCTAATTAGAACGCTCACACACACATTGCATATGCGGTCATGATTCCTTTTTATATTATTTCATAGACTTTTATTCTGCTTGTGCATGAGTTGCATATTATAACTTTATACAAGCATTTGTTATTGACTACTTCACTCATGCATTTTTAAATTAAATAATTTGAATATAATTTATTTCATTTTAATTTTTCTTTAAAGACTGTTTTTCTTTCTTTCTGTCAGAGATTCTACTATTTTCTTCTTTTCGCCTGAGACTCTATTTCTATTAAATTTAACAGGAAGATCTTAAAATTAAATTTTCAAATTTTTTTCTTTGAAATTTAATTTTATTAGCAATTAGTGTCATATGATAATTAGGTATTTATGATTAAAAACTTAAACTATTTAGCATAAATATTATATTTATGTTTTGTACTCATAGATGACATCAATGGCACTTACTTGTGAATCAGTAATTTAAATTAAGAAATATTTTCATATTTAGGGAAATTTATGCCAAATTAATTAAATTTTATTTAACAGACACTTCTTTTCCTGATATAATTTTCTTTATTATTTTTCAAAACAATTGCCATAGCCATTAAAGGCAGAAATATTTAACTGTTACGCGACATCATAAACATTCGAAAAAAATGTATATATAAATTAAAAGCATAGCACTTAAAGGAAAAAAGCTGAAGCAACGTATTTATAAAAATGAAGAAATGCATTAACAAATACATAATTGAAGTAATCAAAAATAATAAACAAGACTGTCTTAGTACAAGCCAACTGTGGATGAATTACAAAAAGGTTGCATATTCAATAATTTGAATTATGTAAACATACTAAGTTCTCGGGAATGAAAGAGACAGTTCGTTCTATAAATCACCTTGTGTAAATTAAAAGTTGTATGGGCAGAACTTGAATTGTCAATTTATTGATTCAACTTCTTGTATCGTGTATAGGGGTGGTAAAAATTTGTTCAAGTTTTGAAAATGGAGAGTTCCTTGATTAGGGGAACTTGCACAAACCATTCATTCTTCTCAGTGTTATGAAGTTTATGTTGATGGGATCCCATAATTTCATAAAATACTCAATAGCAAAACAATTTTAACAAATTCAACAATTAAAATATTAATCCCAAAGTTATATGTGATTAAATATGGTTTTTAAATACTTAAATGAAATTATATTTCATACAATATCCTACTATGTGTCTAATATAACTTCAAAATTTCATTAAAATATGTAATTTCAAATATAACACTTTATATCAAGTATGTACACCGTATTATTTATTTATATCAAAATGCTCACTATTTACATTTTAAAAATTACTTAAATTTTCAATTCATTTTTTTCTAAAAAAAAAAAAAGTCTTTATTTCCATATTCTTATTCATTACTTTTCAATAACACTGTATTCTCAAATATCTTGTTTACTTATTTACTCCTCATTTATTTCTTCAAAACTCATTTATTTTCTTCATATTTCACATTCAAGTTTATATTTCTAACAGTGATTCAATAAATCTCACTGTCAGTTAAAAAGGGCTTATTCTCACTTGTGATTGGTACATCCTCATCCCAGTACCAATGACAAGTAAAAGTGTTTAAAAAGAAAAAGTTTACTTCCAACACAAGATGTTACTTTTTGTTTACATTAATAGATTACTGCCAGAGTCATGGATCCGCTTATATGTATTTCATCATTTCTTATATAATTTATTTTACACAGCATAATATTTATTTCATGTTATATACTATCTTTCTTTATAAATTATAAAATCAAAATAATGCTTCCTCTCTCTTTATGATATACTACTTAATTATTCACAATAGTTTACTTTATGTGGCTGTCACAGGTTATCTTCAAATTTTATTCATATATTATATGTGGAAGAGACAAAATTTAGACACTGAAAAAAGAATTCTGGCCACTTGACAATCTTCTGAATTGTTAAGAACCATAGGCACTATGACACTTAACTCTAGCAAATTTAACTAAAGTATTATAATGGGAGAAGGGGCTTTGGCATGTAGCTCTGTCTATCCTCTCAAAGTTGGAAAGAATCTAAAGAGCGTTATCCAATATTGTAAACTTAACTTCAATTTTCCATTCAGTATTTCAATAAATTCTGAATTTACTTTAGTAGTTCAGAAAACAGTGTGTTTGCACAGGTATGAATTTTCCCTTTACTCCTTCAGGGCTGTGGGATAAAAGTTGAGACCCAGACAGTCCGACCTACCAGAAAGGTGTAAGGTAACTGTTTGGACGGTCGGGAAGTGCCACCCAATTTAGATCGGAACTCAGTGGAGGAGGCATGCACAGGGACCGTACCCTCCTTCCCCTACCACCAACCTCTCGGAAGGTCTTAAGGACCCACATGTTTAACGTGATCGTACTCAGCGTGAACACGGCAGCAGTTTTGGTAGTGGCGGGAATTGAACCCAGGCCTACCGAGTGCAATTCCTGAGTGCTAATCACTGGGCTACAGCGCCCTAGGGGATAAAAGTGTAAAATGTTTAATTTTGAACAGGAAAATTCAAGGACAGGGATTATGCTAGGATCCAAGGAGTTTTTGATTCCTTAGTTCTAGCATCAAGACTTATTTATATGGTGGAGGTGACTTGGTTGGACTAAAAGTTTGTTTTTAAATTGATAATATCATATAAAAGAAGGTTAGATAAATTTCAAAATATTCTTAAATTAATTAAATTATTAAAGACATTAAAATTTTACTCAAGTCATTAAATGTTATTACAGAATTTTGAACATTATCAAAGAAACTAAAATTTTAATTAGGTCATTAACACATAATTAAAGATTTGAAAATACTCAAATTTAAAAGATATCATAAGAGCTTTAAAATTAAAAAATATTTACTATTTTGATTCTTGAAACTTAAATGTTTCTGTAGGATAAAAATGAATAGTAGAATGTACAATTTCTGAGTTCTTTTTACTTAGGGGGTTTGGTTTGTTTAGATAAAATCAAGGACAAAGTGTTTTAAAAAATGAAAAGTCTTTTATTTAACACATCCTAAAAGACGTACAAAATATATATTAAAAACTGTCAGAGAGCTTTCGAACGCATATACGCTCTTCATCAGTGACTATATGGATAGTAAAAACATGGATATTACCATTTATATACCGGGTTGTCAGAATTAAAACACCCCTACTCTGA
Source organism: Amaurobius ferox (assembly GCA_951213105.1). Taxonomy (NCBI): domain Eukaryota; kingdom Metazoa; phylum Arthropoda; class Arachnida; order Araneae; family Amaurobiidae; genus Amaurobius; species Amaurobius ferox. Next base: position 6,738,262 of record OX578147.1, read on the forward strand.
GCTCTCTATACATCGAACTACTCAGTGTAAAGGTTCCAAAATTGTTGAATCTCACCACCCCAATGATGCGGATTTTGAGAATCCTTGGTGTGAACGTATTGATGGTACGGATTTTGCGAAATGCGGCAAGACGAATGCCGACCTTAGGTCATTACCTAAGTGGGTAAGGTCATGGTTTTAAAAGAAAGTGGAGGCCTAAAATTACCTGGAACTAAATGTTTCTTTTAGGATTTTGGTGTCTGAATTTTGATTTGACACCCCAACCTGCTCATGCGCATTCACATCATCCAAGCACATTCAATTTGTGAAATAAATTTGTAATAATACATTGGTAGATTAACAATTTTCGAATATGTATAGCCCAATGTGTATAAGTGTGTCTATATATATATATATAAAAGGTGGTCAGAATTAAAACACCCCTACTCTGAGCTCTCTATACATCGAACTACTCAGTGTAAAGGCTCTAAAATTGTTGAACCTACTATTTAAGACATGGGGAAAGGGATTACACGAAAAAGAAAATTAGTTCCAGAAACACAGATAGGTGGTGCTGTACAACAGAAAATATGCTGAAAAGACACAAAATACACATTTGTAACACCTTTTATTCGAACGTACCAAACATTCATATCACAAGGACCTTATCGATACAGGGAATGCTGCTCAATATGGTTCCCTTCTTCAAGATGTAAAATCTGCAGTCTGTGGACAGCTTGTTAAACTGCGGATTGTAATTGGTCGACTGAGATGCTTCTCACATGCAGAGTGATACTGTCTTTCAAGTCTGCCAAGGTTACCAGACGTCCTCGATAAACAAGACTTTTTAAGTATCCCCACAGCCAAAAATCACAGGGATTAAGATCTGGAGAACGAGATGGCCAGGTTGTCGGAAACGCACGACTAATTACTCTACCATTAGTAAAATGTTGCCGAAGAAACTATTGTACACAGAGTCCAATGTGTGGATGTGCTCCATTTTGCATAAAAGTAATTAAATCAAGACATTGGTGTTGTTGCAGTTGGGTTATACTTGGCGGTACAACAAAATTGGGGTACAACAAAATCTTCGTGCATGTTTTTGTACCTAATGTGTTTCTGGAACTAATTTTTTTTTTCGCGTAATCCCTTTCCCCATGTCTTGAAAAGTAGATTCAACAATTTTGGAGCCTTTACACTGAATAGTTCGATGTATAGAGAGCTCAGAGTAGGGGTGTTTTAATTCTGACCACCCAGTATATAGACCAGTTTAAAGCAAATTTGCATAAAATATAAAATGGTAAATGAACTTACTAAAAATAATACAAGAAATATACAACAAAATTACAAAATAAGTTTAAACGCTTACGAATTTTAAATTATTACAAGAAAAGAACTAATACAAATTTTAGGAAAACGTCAAGCATGATATTCCTGAGAATGATGTCACAAATAACTTTTAAGAGGTTTGAATTGCATAGAGTCGAGAATGAGTCGCCAAGCATAACTTCAAATTTGAACAGGATCAAAATTACAAATGGATTCACAGTAAATATAAATAAACAGGGATTCATAAAGAAGAATACTACGTGGATTGTTACAACGAACCAAAAGGAAAGTTTTTTCAAAAACAAGAAGAAATTTATCATTAACCACATATTGAGCAAGAGCCGTAGAAAGTTTACCAGATTTGACATCGAGAGCATGTTCTGCTAAACGGATGTCAACAGTACATTTTGTACTACCAATGTAAAATTTATAGTCACCAGCAGGGGATAACAGGGGAGCGACATACACCCCAGCAAAGCTTTTAAAGTCATCAAAATTTCCAAATTTATTGGATCAAATACGATTAAATAAAGTGGTAATATTAGAGTAAGCGGGTTTGAAACCAAATTCATGACAGAAATCCATGTTTTTACTATTCATGTAGCCATTGATGAAGGGTGTATATACGTCCGAAAGCGCTCTGGCACTATTTAATATATATTTTGTACGTCTTTTAGGATGTGTTAAATAAAAGACCTTTCGTTTTTTAAAACGCTTTGTTCTGGATTTTATCTATTGAATGCAGACGTGATACCAATCTTGATTATTGGTTTGTTTACTTCATAATTAACACTTGATAGTTTACATTTAAACGAGTGCCCCACACTAGTGACTTTTAATTCAATCATTGAGAAATACTGGAGAGCTCACTGTCGAATGGCCAAATGACCAGCATTTGTAAACAACATTTTCTTGCATTGGGATATTTGAATTCTTCAAGCATAACCAAGTCACCGAAGATGATATGAACAGTACACAGTGCCCTGAGAAAAAATATGCTATTACATGGAACAAGGAAAAGAAATTAAACAGAAAACTTAATGATAATTTAATAAACTTGCATTAGAAGTTTTTAGCAGAAACTAATATTAAAAGAGGATATTCAACATTCTGCCATCTAACTCTTTTTATATATTGTTCCTCCTAATGTTAAAAAAATGCATAACAGTTTCTGCTCTCCAATAGGAGAGGTGACAGAGATAAAGGATAAAATGATTAAAGTATATTACATGGGAAAGGTCAGGAAAGAAGAATAATTAATTTAAATGGACCTTAAAAGACAGCATTGAAATTTTTTGCTACAGAAATTTTGGCTAAAATTTCACCACCACAGCCAGCATCCTCTCACTATGTTAAGTTTATAAAAAGTGTCAAGCTGGATTAAAAACTAAAAAAAAAAAAAAAACTAAAAAAAAAAAAAAAATCTTTAAATTTGTATAAAATGCTAAATAAATGAAAAGTTGATTAATAGACAGTTTTGCAATATTTATTTATGTAAAATATCATGCCTATATTCTGATATGTTATTACTATCTTCTCATATGTAATTACTATGTTTTCATATGTCATTACCACGTTACTTAAAAAATTTAATTCCTTCTAAAATCTATATTGATGTACGATTTCTGCTAGAATGCTATACTTTGGTACAATGTATTAACTAAATAAATTTGGAAAAAAAATAAACCTTTTTTTAAAATTTTATGCTAAATATTCCCTTTTTGTAAGAATGACCCAAATACAGAAATTCAACACATGTTTTTCATCGCTTCGCAAGACTGAAATAGTAGTCCTCTGACCTTCTGACAGAAGAATTGCAAAGAGTTCAAATACAAGGGGCACAGTTAAATACATAAGACCAAGTATTTTAACATAATAAATGAGTGTGGGTTGTTTATTAAATTTAACAATGGTCACATAGTGAAAAATCTGAAAACCTAACCCTGATTCAAGATCTTTCAGTAGGATACACTAAACCTGAAGTACAGCCTGTCTTGTGGGACTGCAAACTATTGAGATTTCATAACTCTTTTGGAAAAAAGGTTATTGTTTCTTATACTTTCAGGAGAGGCATTTACTATGAAGTAGTGTTTAAGATTATAAAGGGACACAATTAAATATTCTAGTCTTCCTTTTATAGATATAAATGGTTGGGCATTATGGAACACAGTCTGTTTTAAAATAAACATGTGCATTTAAATTAAAGTAAGCTTGTATTTTTTAAATATAGTTTTGAAGCCATACCTACCACAGAATATCTTATAAAACAATATCTGCACATTTTTTTGTCAAAGAATACCGATGCATAAATTAAGTGTTTATGAAGTTAAAATATGAAAAAATTACTTAAAACTAACTAACCTATTTAATACTCATATGAATTAATTCTAATCATAGGAGGAAGGTTTGAACCATGGGTCAAGCCTTCCTTAGCAGTGATTTTGGTTTTGATTTCAAAGAACTTAAATTAGGTATTGATTTGAAAAATAATAAAATAATAGTTATGTAGCCAAGGTTCTGAATTTTCAGCATATGAGTTTGAATTCTTATGTTTAAACAGACATATTTACAAAATAACTTACAAACATGGAAAAAACTTACTTTTTAATGATGAAAACACAAAATCCAATATAGTTTGAACAGCCTAGCTTACATCTGCAGAATATTCTGCCAAATTTTGGAAGATGTGAAAGCGTGAAATAAAAGAAAAAATCATAACCTTCCCCAAATTGATATTTAAACTTCAAGTGTTTTAGTACTTGGAAAAATATTAACTTCTGACATTCCAACAATTACCTTTAGCAAGTCTGTATTCGATTGGGAATTATTAAAATAAACTGAAGCGCCAACTTGAAAAATTATTGGAGGTCCCGAAAATTTGAAATCGAATGACCCATGCATTTTTAAAAGGATTGAAGTCTAATTTAAATTTTATTTAGTCAGATTATCTGAATGTCTGAAATGCTAAAATGAAGCAAGTTATAGAAGTACAGAAAAACAATTTTTTTCTTTAGATAATTATTTATTTTGCTTTTGTAGATGCAACAATATTATATATAATATACCGATACTGTGTGAATTTCCAACTCAATTATTTTTATAAAAGTAGCAAAAAAATGTAAAATTTATATTTTAGGTTTTTACCAAAATGTTAACAAACTTCTCTTCAAATCATTTCAGTTAAAATTTTGTATCCAGAATACAATAAATGGTCTGAGGGGTAAATTTCTATACACATTTCATAGTCTGGCTGTGCAAACAGCTCCTCATATCCTCAGGTAAGTCGGGCGGTCTGGGTCATCAACACACTTCATAGCAAACAGGGAATGAATAATGAAAAACTTGAAGAATGGATAACGAAAGGCAAAATTTACGTATACATATACATACATTTTCCTCACTAAATACACACAAAAAATATTAGGGGTTCGAGGAATCCACAACAAAATTATTAGGAGTTCAAAAGGTGCCTCAAATCCAGAAGTCAGCACCTCTGAACTGAAGTACAAGCTTTTCTAGCTTTAATTATCACAATATATAAATATTGTAGATTGTTACTTGAAATTTATGACACGATTTCTTAAAATTTATCTTTACTATCAATACATGAACAAGAAAAATTTCATTTAAACTTTTGTCCAAAAAAATCTGAAAAAAAAAACTCCCTTCAGCATAGTTAATAAAAAGTATCAACAGGTTTCAGTGGTTATGGCTGTACTGTCTTTTTATCTTGAAGATACAGGCTGTATTTTGCTTTTGAAATCTATTTAACACTTTTAATCATCTGTTTATGCTGTTACTAAGGAAGCTTTTAATTTCACAGCTATTAGTGTCATTGAGAGTTGAATTTTCTCCAGTGTCCAGAGTTTATTCATATACAAAAAATGCACGTCACAAAAGCATTTGTTTCTGAAAAACAAAGTACAAACTGAATTATATTACACAAGTATTTCAGTTAAATGTTTGAAATTTAAGTGAATATATCTCAACGGAAAGTCAAGTCTCTTTCCCATAATACTAGGATGATGTGAACTACATAAAGCAGGACTTAATCAATGCAATTTTCAAAAAGTAGGATAATTTGGCTTTTGCAAAGAATTTGTGGGCACAGTGAGACATAATGCTGAAAAGTGGGATTGTTCCACTAAAATTTGGACATCTGGATACTTTATCTAGATGACCAACCGTTCACAGAAAAATACCAAAAATAGTTATGAGTTACTTTTTTTTATATAAACTGAAAAAGATTTTATTTTAATTATAAATTATGTAAAAGATACATTTAACAAATATTGTTCTAAACAGACTGATGAAATAAATGTCTTACTTAGGAGAACTGCTTTTGGAGCCTTTTTTATGATTACTGCTATCTCCCAGAAGTTGATGACTAGTAAAGGAAGATTGAAGCCAAGCCATATTAATCTTAAAAATTTCTACACTGAAAGCATTAAAATGAGAATTATTAACAGAGGCTATATTCTTGAATTAAACAATATCTATATGTGTGAATGCCATCGTTTAATAATAATTATATTAATTTCTGTTGCTTAAAAGTAAATTCTATAAAAATAGCAAACATGAAAATTGAACATGGATGTTTAATCAATACCGAAATAAACATATGAGGAAGAGAATGACAATTCACGTAATTTATGAAGACCGATAAAATATACCTTAGATTACAAGAGCAAGGAATGGAAAAATAAAATATAACTGAAAGAGTAACACATATATAATTATAACAGAAATATATCGCCACACCTTACATTTCACATTGTTTATAACAAGGGTTTCGACAAGATACCGACTACGTAAATATCTAAACACATATCCGGCGCATCACGAATCAACAAAACAGCGAGTTTGGCAACGAGGAAAAAAAAAAGTTGAATTTATTTATTACAATTTTTGGCTGTGAAAAATGAAAATTAAAATAGTATCCATATTTATTTCAAATGAAAATTAATAAGACATGTAAATGCTTTTCACTGAGCCAGGTGACTTCATTACAATTTGACTGAATCCTGATTAATTTTATAATTCATATGTATATTTATTACTATTATTTATATTTTATTTATTGTAATTAATTTGTTATTTCGAAATAGTATTAGAATTTTATCGGGCCTCCTAAAATTAGAGCGTCACATAATGAGATTTTTTTCTTCTGTTATATCTCAACTGACCGATTTTTTTACATAGATACTTTTGCTTGACGTAGTCGTTACACTAATAGAAAGAAAGCCAGTAGAAATACACATACAATACAAAACAAATTGTGTGATCAGGCTTTATTGTATTATTTTGAAGTAAGAGTCCTCTCTTCTTCTCCCGAATAATGTTGAGCTATAAACCACAACACAACACCACGCAAAGGTGTAAAACATTGCACCTGTGTATGGTGCCGGCCACTCAAATTGCTGCTCGTGTCCCAGGGCGAGTCGGGTGGTCTGGGTTTTCGACCTGTGTATGGTGTTATGTTTTACACAAAGGTGTAAAACGTAGAACATTACACAAAGGTGTTGTTGTTGAGACCTAGACCGTCCGACCTACCAGAAAGGTGTAAGGTAACAAAAATTACATTAGTTCTCTATAGGGTCCATATAGGAAAGCGAAATTCAGCACTGTAACCTCCCAATTAGTAGATTCGTGCTACGCTTATGCTGGGATTCGGTTCATGCCGAATGAATTCAGGAAGCACAAGAAACAAAATCATGGAGACTTAGCTTTCACTTTTTATAACTATTTTCTTAGCCTAAAATGCTCATAAAAAATAGAATTTTGGAGAGTTCAAGCCCTTGTTACAATTATTTCCTCAGTGGTTGTTTCTGAAACCCTCATGTTTACTTTGAAAATTATATTATGTTATGAACCTTTAAAATAACTAAAATTGTTTTTATATTGTCAATTTTGGAGCAAAATAGATTTAACATATATATAAAAGAAAACTAGCATTTGAGACAGGAAAAACAATCGAATGCATTTCGAGTATTTACAAACTTTAGCGCATGCGCTCAGGGCTGAACAATGATGAAGAGTGATACGTTTGAGAACAGTGCTGTCCTCTATTGGCAGTTCTTGTTATTATACGAACATCCTCCCAAAGATCGTATTCTAGGCATGCGTAGTAGGACTATTGCAAATGGCGGATTCTGTTATTGTTCCATGGCGAACGTCAAGGGAATAAAATCATGCCCGAAAAGCTACCATTTCGAGGTGAGTTTTTGAATTAAATGGTGATTTCTTAGCCATAATTTAGTCTTTGATCCTCTGAGATCCGTTAAACATTTATAGTCAGGGTATATATGTAAATAATGTACTTAATTTTTTCTGAACTTTAATGTAACAGTGCATCGACTCTCGTCAGCTTCCCCAGTTGGTGGGATTGGTCCTATTACAGGATAGCTATTCAGGAAACAGCATTACAATATGTTTTAAGCCTACGTTGCATAATGTAAATAAAAAAGGAAATAATAAAATCTACAATTATAAATCGTGTTTGTTTTTATATAGTTTTTGATGTAATTAGCGATCGCTTGCATGCGTATTTTGGTTGACGGGCAAGCTGTTATGTATGTCGAGTTGGAGCGTTCAGATTAAAAGTCCCTGAACTTTAGCATCTTTTAGTTTTATCTAATTAAGAAAGAAAACTAGTGCTTCACTCACATTTGTTTTATGATTTGATCACACTCGGTCTTTATATTGGAATTAACGTATTACTTGTTTGTTATTGATATTTTTTTTTCTGGATGCTCTGGCCAATACTATCATCGTATCACATAACTCAAAGCATCTTTTTTGATAAATATAGTTCTTTTCATGTCAGCCTTTTTAGAATTTTTTAACAGATTCGTTCCAGTTGATGTTTTATGATGTAATAAATTAGTTTTGAAAGTAATTACTATTTTGTTTACATTGCGTGTATGGTGTTATTGATGATCAATATTAAGGATCGTAGGTCAAATCATTAACTTTTTTATCAAAATTCTGTTATATTTTTTTATGATTTACTGCTTTATTCTACTTTTAGACACTTCCGCTGTGTTTAATGTATATTTTCTATGAATTCAATTAGCATTTTGGTATATCAGTTTCACTGAAATTTGCTCGGTTCGTTTGTAATTTCGGGTTTATTAATAGATATTTCGATCCATTTTTTAAACCACTATTTTGAAATACTTATTAATTTTATATCAATTTTTCATTTGCATCATTTATAATATACTTTTTCGTTGATTTATTTCTTGTTTAAAAAAAGACAAAAAGTTCAAGCAGCTGTAATAAACTTCGTTACAGTTAAATCCATAATAGAAAGTTTTCATCTGTTTCATTTTCCTTCGCTTTAAATGTATTTATAGATTTCATTATATATATATTTCAATTGCAGGTATGCAAACATTGTAATAAATTGTTTTCAGTATTTTACTATGCATAATACTTAAATACAAAGTTTATGAATTTTTCCGTCGATTTATTTAAATTTTAAAAAAAGCAAAAATAGTTAGACATAAAAATTCAAGCAGCTGAAATTAAATCCATAATAGAAAGTTTTACATGCATTGAAATTCCCACTATTTGATTTTTGTTCATTTTGTATGTATTTATACATTTAATTAATATATTTTTTAATTTGCAGGCATGCAAACATCTTAATAAATTATTGTATTTAATATTTCGCCATCCATAATCCTTAAACACACCACTACAATACAAAGTTTATGAACCAGTGTTTACAGCCAAACTATGATTACGAAGAAATATGCATTTTACATTTTAAAAGTTTGTGGCAAGTGTATTACTTTTTAAAACTGAATATTTCGAGTTTATTATTAAATAATAGATTTTATAGTTATGTTGTATTTTGATATATATATCAAGCCAGTAGTGGACACCATTTTCTGTAAGCAAGATCATGGATAAGATTTTCTGTGTGTAATAAATCGTAACAAAATAATTTCTTGTAAAATAGTTTTAAGAATTAGATTATACAGTTATTGATTTATTAGATAGCTATTAACTTCTTTGCTAATTTTTCCTTAGTTAGAGTCAAACTGACTCGCAATTTTATTAAGCAAGAGTGAGCACTGAAAAAAAAAAATCAACATCACAAGTATAAGTTATATATCTAGTCATGGACACTTTAAATATAATATGAAAAAATATAGCCCTATATTTTTATCAAAATCATTTCACCTGTTTAGTTTAATATTTTGAAGACACTTGTAGGTAATGCATTTATAAAGTTAGTGCTATTTTCAAAGAGTTTTCTTGTAATAAATTTAATACCTTTTCTTGAACTTATTTTGACCCAATTTTATGTTAAGCACACCATAATTAAAAATTAAGTATATTTACCTAATTTTAAGGTTGCTCAAAAAATTGTAGACATAGGAGTTACAAGAAGTGTCTATTATTAAGATTGATATTAAGTATCTATATTAACTATTAAAATTCACATATATGATATACTCAATATAATTACATATAATATTTAATATTAACTTCGGTGTTCAGAAGTAAATCGTAAAAATACAGAGTTTAAGGTGGATAAAAATTTGCTTTTATGAAAAGCTAACCAATGCCTAGTACAGCAGTGTATGTGTAGTTCAATTTACTCATTACATGTTTAATTGCAAGTAATTGTATTTTCAAAAACAGGGCTGTGGAGTTGGAGTAGTCAATAAACAGTTTGGTTGGAGTTGGTAAAAATATACAAATTCCGATTCCTAAATAAAATTATTTAAAAATTATTTTATTTTGAAATATTTAAGTTTTTAAATAGTTTTTAGGCACTAAATTGAAAAAAAATTACCAAATAAAAAACTATTGATATGAAAAATTATTTGCTATTTTATCAGAGTCGAATATTAGAAAACAGAAGGACAACAGTCTGACAGTAGAAAAAAAGGGTCCAAAATTTGATGTTCTACTCAAAACATTTAAAATTTTCACATTATCTTATATTTTGCTAATTATTATGGTGTTTAAAGAATTTGATTGTTTATAAAATAATTCATACCTGTAGTTACACAGAGTGCATTTTTATAGTTTAATGTTAACTTTGTTTTTGCAATGTGAAAAATATTGAATCGAATGAATGTATATTTTGCACAAAAAATTTAAATATTATAATCATCAATAGTAATATATATATAAATGAATTTTTGCTTTCATATTTTGGTAAAATATGGTTATTTTTCTCTTCACATTTTGGGAAAATGGAGATCATAGCTTGAACCCTTGTTAAAAATTAAATCTTTTCTCCATTATGTATAAACAGTAGTGGTGAACCCTTTCTCATTAACAGCTTCTATGAATATCTTCTATTTATATCCCTCACAGGGTGGCCTTTTGGTAGGCAGGGATATTTTAATTTCAGTGAACTTATAATCTAAGCATCATTAATTCTGTTTATACTTTTTCTCCAGTTTTTTAAAGTATGTGTAAGTTTGAGAATCCTGATTGTACTTCTACCAAGTAGTTTTTTCCAATTATAACCCGTTTAGTGTATTGAATTCAAATATTCCATTTATGTCCTTCCTCTCATACCTTCCTATTATAACCTTCTTGTTTATTTAAAGATTCCATCCAGGAGGTGTCATCACCAGAGCTCACTCTTGTTTGCGAGTCAGATTGACTCTTACAACTCAAAAGTATGAGTCAAACTTTCAAATTTGTGAGTCAGTTTTTGCTACATTTTAATACTTGTAATTTTAATTTTAAAATGTGGGGAAAAGATACCACACACATTTACACTGAAAATAACATTGCAATAAATTAAAATTTTTGAAATTATTAACGATAAGATTCAATGGATAGCAGTGTTTCTGCAGAATGATAGAAATGGTGTAACACAAAAAACTCACAGGAAGAAATATAAACAGGATTCATTTTTTTTTTCAGTCATATTTAGCTTGCATTTTTTAAATAACAAGTCAATATCTCAGTTTAAAAAATGCTGATTGATATGGAAATAGTGAGGAAGCACAAGTTCCCATTGCCGCCTATAAAAATTCTCCCTCCATGTTTGATTTTTCTCATTTTTTATGAATTTTTTCATGTCTTCTTCAGCCCTAAAGAGGAAATGTTATCGCTTCAGACCCCCCTTTGGTACATGGGCCCCTCCTTATCTAGTGGCTGGTGTTTATCCCCTTATAGGCTAACCTACACCACCTTTGTCAATAATTTAATTTATGATCTAATTAAAAAATTAATAGCACTCTTCTATATTTATTCTCTTCCCTATGGTCCTTGAGCTGTAGAAATAAAGATTAGCTTATTCCATTCTCCCAAGAAAGTAAAAACTAGTTTCAGATCTACTGCACTCGTAACATCAGGATGATGCATTCAGAAATATTTAAATGTTTCTAGAGATGTATTACACTCAAAATTATGCTTTTAAAAGCATGATTGATGGGTCTTTAGATGATATTAATGCAAGAAACTCTGTGTAGCAGGGGTCGATTTACTTTATTAGAGGCCTATTCTTTGGGGCCCATATTACTCCAACATAATTTGTTACAACATAATACATACAGGGTGTCTAGTGCTATCGGTGCCCAATGGCTATTTCCTCAACCGTTAGTCACAGAGATATACTTTCAATTGCAAAAATGTTTTAAATTTTAAAATCTATTGTCATAGAAACAATTTAAAATCAGTAAGTACATTTCTGAAAGAAATACAAAATATAAATTTTTATATGGTTTCCCAGTCCTACCAATTATATTTAGGAAAATTATCTTCATACAATTCAATCATGCAAAATAAAAAAAAAAACTTCCTTTTATGACCAAAATTCACAGAGTTATGAAGCATTAAACTTTATGACTTAAGTTGCTTTTCCACGCATAAAATGTCCCGTTTCAGGCAAACAACCAATCAGGGACTATATTGACCATTTCTCAGCACAAAAAGTGCTATAACTTTAAACAGCTATAAGTTGGTCAATTTTGGTCGTAAAAGGATGATTTTTTTTTTTATTTTGCATAAAATTGTATGAGGATGATTTTCCTAAATATAATTGGTAGGACCGGGGGACTGTATAAAAATTTATATTTCGTATTTCTTTCAGAAATGCATTTATTGATTTAAACTATTTCTAAGATAATAGATTTTAAAATTTAAAACATTTTTGCAATTGGAAGTGTATCTCTGTGGCTAACGGTTGACCAAATGGCCATTGGGCATCGATAGCACTAGACACCCTGTATATATTTTTTTGTATATGTCATGTCATATAATTTTGAGTTTTAGCATTTATGATACACTTTTAATTCTTACATAAAACCAATAAATAAAAGTTTCAATATTATTTTACAAGTCAATAACTAGAGAAAATTTTTAGCTATATATTCATTTAGATGTAACATTTAGTGTTCCCTTTTTAAATTTTATAAGAGGTGACACTTACTAGGAAGCCCCAGTTGAAGTTGCTTCAAAACTGTTTCAGTATTTTTTATTTTTGCCACTTTTTTAAATATGAAATACACTGTTGCAAAACAATATATGCAAATGATTAAAATTTGGGAGCAAAATACGTTTTATTAAGAAATAATGGTAACAAGATGTCATTTTAGTAAGTGGTAAATTCTCATTCTGGCAGCTATACAAGCTGGTATTCAGTACAGTATACAATCAATTAAGTTGCTTAATGTCCCTCTGCGGAAAATTCTTCCACAAATGTTGCAACTTGGGCCAACGGCCGTACCGTGCTGAAAACACCGGTTCTCGTTAGATCACCGAAGTGAAGCAGCATCGGGCGCGGTTAGTACTTGGTGGGTGACCACCTCGGAACGCCGCGTGCTGTTGGCCATCTCGGGTGCGGTATCCCCGTGGTTTGCGCGCTAGATTTGCACGCTGCCACAAATGCCGCCGTGTTCATGCAGAGTACGATCACGTTAAACATGTGGGTCCGTAAGTCCTTCCGAGAGGTTGGTGGTAGGGGAAGGAGGGTACGGTCCCTGTGGATGCCTCCCCCACTGGGTTCCGGTCTAAATTGGGTGGCACTTCCCGGCCGTCCATACAGTTACCTTACACCTTTCTGGTAGGTCGGACGGTCTGGGTCTCAACAACAACAAATGTTGCAACTGGTCAACTAATTCAGTGGTGTTCTGAGAAGACTGTAATTGTTCTTCTAGATATGTTCTATTGGTGATAGGTCAGGGAAAATGGATGGCTATGAGAAGGTATTAAATTCTCAAAGACATTGTTGAGAAAGTCGTGCAGTATGTTCTCGAGTGTTGTCTTGTTGGTAAATGGAACCCGGGTGGCTTGACAACATAGGCAGAACAATCAGCTTCAAAATATTGTCGGTGTACAAGCAAGTCATCATATTGGCTTGCAGCACAACTAGAGGAGATCGACTGGTTGTGGCTCCCCAGACTGTCACATCATATGTGATAGCCATGTTTCACTCGACAACAACGGGATCGGAATCTCTGGCCAGTCCTCCTCCCCATACATATACGGTGGTCATCAGTACTGAAAGAAAGGCAGTATTTGTTGTTGACAGCATGCCTCCAATTGGGCACTGTCCAGGCTGACCGAGCTTGGCAGGAATCCAGACTGCTTTGCCTATATTGAGGGGTTAGTGGTTGGTGCCTTAATGGATATCGACACCCCTCTGCCAGTCATTCCAATCATTTCTGAATAATATCTCTTGATACAGGATGTATGGAGGATGGCGAATGACTGATAGTGATGCCATTGGTGTGGACGTGGCTCCTCTCCTGACTGTATGATCCTCTAAAGTAGTTGTCTGGGGCATCCTAAGCATCTGCGATGGCTACATGTGCCTTCTCTGATCTACTATTGCCAACATAGAGCAATTACCATATCTCTCTAATCAAGATTGTGATTGATGTATCTGTTAGACCAACCAGCTTCCCTTAGGCCTATGATGTGACCTCTCTCTAAATCCAACAATTGTTCGTAGCACCGTCGAGTACATCTCAAAAGCATCTCACAACATGCAGTATCAAAGCAGAAAACCCAATCCCAATTGCTTGTGAGTGAAAACATTGACCATTTTAAATGCTGCACGATGTGTCTTTCTTATGTGAGTTGTATAAGTCTTATAACATCATTTACATAACTCTTAAAACGACATTTGTAAGCCTAGTTTTGTGGCTGAAGCACAATTTCTTATGGGTGCATATATTTTTTTGCAACAGAGTGTATTTTGCATTATTAAGTGAAATTGTATCACTAAGCAGCTAGTGAGCTAGACTTTCTCTCTTTTCTATAGCCCCTGCAATGTTGCAAAAATGTGGCTCATGTGCAGTTCACCCATCAACTTGAAAACTTGTTTCAATTTTACTTGTAGTTTCAGAAAAATGGTGTGGTACAGGAGCATGCATCACTTTTCTTGACCAATAAAAATAGTGGCTTATATTCAGGTGTTTATTAGTAGAATCATGGTTTTATTTTTTGCTAGTTTGTTTACTAGTAACTGTAAAGTGTCTCATACATGGTAGCCATGGAGTTAATGTCTAATATTTGTGTTAAATTATTTTTTCGTGCATACTTTTGCATAAAAAATATTTCAAAATTACACATACCCTTTATTTATATTGCTTATTTTGGTTTGTTTTGGGTAAGGTACTATACTACAATTTTTGCCTTCTGGTTTGGAAACGCACAAGAACTGTTTATCAATGCCTTCTTCATTTCCATATATATATTACATTATCAAATTTTATAGACTTTATTACGTTATTACTTGTTTGCTAAGCTTCCAGTTTAACAAGAAATGGAATTTGATATAGAGAGTATGATTTTTTGTATTGCATTTGATGTATGGAAATTTTTTCAGGATTTTTTACTGACGTTTCATTGTGTGAAGATTAAAAAAATATAATCAATGAAATTTTTAAATGATTGTCAGATTCATTTACTGAAGACAGTGCTGTGACCATGGTGTAAATATAAAGGGTAAGTGCTGGAATAACCAAGTAGACTGAAAATCCTGATAATACAGTTACTAACCAAAGGTGAAATTTTATCTTTTCATATAGAAAAGAGAAAATAAAAGCTTTGCATTGTCTTGGGAAAAGTTTCATTGTTCCTTAAGATACGGCGATCATTTTCAGGGTTGAAAACTCTTTTTGACAACCCCTTTACTGCTTACCTCTGAAGTTAGTATTGGTGTTTATAGTCTTACTACCTTTGTATCTTAGGTTGTCAGTAATTAGTAACAACTTCTTTCTTTAGCTGAAGCTCTATTCAGCCCCTGTGACGTCATATTAACAGATGGTTACAGGGGTGAATATAATCCAGAGGAGAACATAATGTTTTTGAGTGGTAGCACTTAAATTTTTGACTTCCAAAATTCTACTTTTTATAAAATTTTTAAAAATTGGTTGCAAAAATTTATTGGGGTGAATGCATTGTTTCAGTGACAAATATTTTCTTTAATTTATGAGCATTCATCTACTGTCAGTGTTTTAGTCCTCCCCATATATATCTTTCATTATGTAGCTCATTTGGTCTGTGGATTTTCTTCTGTTTATTAAGTTTGCATGCATTCAGAAAAGGAGAATTTGTGTTTCTGATAAGCTATTTGTATTATTTATTTCAAATGTAATGTATGTACAGTGAAAACTAGTTTTACAAACCCTTCAGGAGCAGTTAAAAATGTTTATTATATTCAAAACATTAATAAGCAATATATATTGCAGCTAGTATATTATATTTACAAGGATTTAATATCAATATAAGCACAGTTGTGTAAAGTAGTCCATTATTTTCTGTGTCTAATATTTAAAAAAATATTTTAGAAATGACACTTTCAAGTTTTGGAAGTAAAATCATGATTACACATTACAAATTTTTTTATTCTATCTTTTTGAGTGCACAAGTTAAATATAAAATCCTTGTGAATTGACCAAGAGTTCATTTTAACAGTTTTTAAAGACATTTTTATTAGAATTTTGATAGTTATTGCCTGAGATTCTTTACGCATGAGTACGCTACAGAGTTTAGTTATACAAGTTCGTTACTTGTATTTATATAAATAATACTACTTGTTGCTATATCTTGTATCCAAATTGGAGTTCACCAAAATGCTTAATTATACATCTGATTTGCACCGAAATAACTGTTTACGTTTCAAAATTTTAACAGTTCATCAAAATACGTATAATATTTTAGCAATAAAATGTAATTTTTGCTTTCCTATACATGTCATATAGTATAGAGAAAGTATTGTTCTCCCAAAAATTTTCTAATTCGAAATTTTGATGCCAATATATGTTTAAAGACTCCTGAACATGTTTTGACTATTTGTGGAGTGATGTCCGTCTGTATGTCTGTGGTCGAATTCTTATGTACACAATAGCAGCCACCACAAATATTGGATTTTCATGAAACTTTATATCTGGTTTTGTTATCAAAAAATTTAGATCTAGATAGAATTTTTTTTTAATTTGAGTGTAAATTTCAAAATTTTATATTTTTTTTAACATGGCAGCATAGGACAAAATTGACATAATCATGCATAAAAGGGTTTATTTATGGCTCAATGGTCACAAGACCTAATAGCTTGTCATTGATGTGAAACATAGCCACAATACAAATTTTATTTGTGCGCGACATCATTAGGGACAAATTGGAGACATCATTGGAGGGCAAGTTACCCTCTGGTATCAATCGAAAGATTTTTCAAGCCTTTTAACCCCTTAAAGCACAAGTTTTTTTTTTCGGAAAAACTGGTAAAAAATGATCAAGTTTTTTTGGAAATCTCGAATGGAAATCTCAGTGGTGCAACATTTGGTTGATTTGTACTAATTTGATACCAATTTCTTGCTACAGCCAAAATCTCGTCATCATTATCTTCAGATTCACTTCTATCACTCAAGAGATCATCACTTTCATTGTTGAAACTTTCTGATAAATTGGCATATTCAAAATCGTCAGAGTCGCTCATTATCATATAACTTTTTCTAAACAAGTTACAAAAACACTTAGTAAAAATTAATTTATGGTTAACTCTTTACTTTTATGATATTTAACGCAATAAAAATGGATATATTACCTTTTCCACACTAAACAACTGCTTTATAACAAAGAATTCCTAACAAACTTATAGCTAATCATCAAAATGCACCACGTAGTTTACACAAGAAAAATGCTGCAGAGTGGTGCCATCTATGGTAAATAAGTTTAATTATAATCTAGCCTATCTATTTTTACTAGAACGGATCTCAGACGGGCATTAGAAATAAAATAACGCGAGATACAAGATCGCCCGTGTGAGACACAGGCATGTGCAAATTTGACGGAAACTTTCGCTCATGTCAGACACGGGCAAATGCGTTAAGGGGTTAAAGTGAAGGGTAACATGCTATACTTGTAATCATTTGGACTCACAATATCGATTTTTAAAATTTTTTCTTGTAAAATTAAAAAAAAAAATGATTCTGGTATGAGAAAGTCGAGTTGACCCACACTCCAATTAATTTTTAGAGTGTTCCATTTTCGTATGTTTTAATTACTGTACATGTATTTATTTTTCATTTTTAATTTTACCATATTCTGTGCTGTTGTTTGCTACAATAAAATTTTTATTGATACTCTAATAAACTTTTTTAATTTTCAATATATATTATGCAGAATGCTTTCCCGTAGTATGTTTATGGATAAATTGTTATTAAATAGTGCATATGCAATCTTATTGTCTATTAAAATTAATTACTTTCCCTATATACATAATGTATAGGGAAAGTATTGTGAAGGAGTTAAAAATTTAAGTTTTTGACAAAAGAGCATGTTTCAAGCATCAATGAACTCGAATTGAACAGTTTTGAGGTGATGTGTGCATGTATTATCTGTGGGTCTGTGTAATCGATATCTTACGAACAAATGAAGTGCTTTGAATGAAATTTGTTATGAATATTACAGTCAGTGAATACATACTGAAAGCCTATTGATTTTAAATAGAAACGAATGTTTGGATAACCACCAAATTTTCGAATAAAATTTTGAAAAAATCATTAAAAAATCAAAGCCATTAATATTGTTGTGTTAATGATAATTTCTATTGTGATTTTTATTAGAAAATAAATGACAGAAACTTTAGAATTCTAACATGAACTGTTCTCAAAATATTGAACATTTTTCTAATAAATATATAAAAAATATAACAAAATTAAAATAGGCATTAGCTGTCATGAAATATGTTCAGTCTTCGCACAATATTATGCTGCAGATTCGTTAACATCATTCTCATAGATTTAGTTCTTTCCATTTATGAGATAAGATATTTGTGTAATAGTTTTGTATTTTTACAACCAAAAATCCATCATTAGTCATTTATATATAAGAAAAGCTCTTCTCTCTGTCTGTGTGTAGTGCTTGGGGGTGAATTTGGCAACCAATTTAGCTAAATATCACTAGCTTGGCAATATGTCACCCCAGATTGAAGAAAATATGGTAAGAATTGACACTAAATTAATGGAAATGACACCAAATTGATGTAATAATCATTAAAGTATTTTAATACAAACTTACTGTGGATGCTATCATTGTTAATTATTTGTCAATTTAAAGTTATGCGTAATATAAGTTTATCGGGTACTTCGAAATAGTTTTACATGTTGACATCCAGAAAAGTGCTGAATGTACAATTAAACATTAAAAACATTGTGTTGTGGATATTATGCATTTTTTTTTTTTTTTCACAGTGAAAGAAGTAAATTAATTGCATTATATAGGAAAAGTCATGTGCTGATCACATTAGATTTTTTCTTTTCAAATAGTATAGTGTTTACTTATATTTATTGACAAACATAGTAATAAACTATTTATAAATAAAATATATCTGTATTTGTGAGTAACCTCTGTTAAGAAAATATCATAAAGCAAAAATATAAGGATAACAACCTGTTTCAGATGTTAAACAAGCATTTTGGGGGGAATAAGAGAAACAGAGCAGCCACTTCATAAAAGCAAGAAAATGTTAGTTCATATATACTTTTATTAATATTATTTTTGAAAATAGGTATTATAATTTAATTGCCTGTATTTAGTATCTTATAAATGAATGTTTCTTATAGCCCAAGTTTGCTATACATGGTTTCCACTATATTGCATTTCTATAAATATTAGAAATACCTTATTTGATTTATTTATAAAAGGGGAAAAAAAACCCCTAAACTTTTATTTTTTGGTATTTGTATTTGGCAAAAAACTGTAGAAAAAGATTTCAAAAAGCACACAAGCTAGACTATTACTTTATTATGTGTTATATGTAATTATATTTATTGAAATTGCCCAATTTCCTAAATAGTTTTATCCATTTTCTTATGAGAAGTTACATCAGTGATTCTCAATCATTTTTGTTCGTAGGAACCCTCGAGATTTATAGAAATAAAATTTAATTTTTATTTGTGTGTGTGCGAGTGTTTGTCTCATCATCAAGGGAGAACGACTGCACAGAATTCCATGAAATTTTGTGGGTAATCTTGAAATAACCCCACTTGAAATTGAATTCATATTTCAAGTTTCTAGAACCATTGGTTATCAAGATATTAGTAATGAAGTTTCCATAAGGATAGATAGCATTATGTGGACGATATTTTCTCCACAAATTTATTTGAAGAAAATTATATCATGTTGCCCAGAAACTCAATTAAACCAAATGTGTTTATATGGCACACAACTTTTTTGTAAATTTGCTTACAAACTGGATTAAAATGTTTTATTCTTCAGATCTGCTTGTGAAGATAATTTTATTTTATATAGTGAGAACAGAGATTCTTATACTTCTATTTATGAGAATTAAATACTTTAATAGAATGTTTTGAATAGCAATTCCATTCTAAATACTATAGGAATTTACTCATAATTGTGAATTTCAAGGTTTTTTTACATTATATATTCTGTAAGAAGAATGGGTATACTGCTAGTATTTCATAAAATCTTGCGGAACCTCTAATTGGCAATCATATCTGTAAAAGCAGGATTACAGATTTGTAACTAAATTTATGCATTTAAAATTGAAATTCTGTTTGTTTGTCTATTTTGGATATAAATCTATAATTTTGAATGTATTTTTTTTTTCAAATTTCATATGATTATTTTCTTATTTCACTGCGGGTGACACGTGTTTTGAGTTTCTAGGACCATGGGTTGGACCATGGGTTTTGAGTTTCTAGGACCATGGGGCCCAGACCACACGACCAACTAGGACCATGGGTTGTCAAGACATAAATAAAAAACACAAAATTAATCTTTCCATAGAAACAGCATTTTACAAACACTTTTTTTTCCCCCTGAAACTTTAAAGAAAAGTATATCATGGTACTTTAGCAACATTAAATCAAATGTGTTGATATAGAAGATTCTCGTTCAATTTATCTGCTTTAAATCATAAAAAAATTGATAAAAAAAAAATTGTGAATGGAAAGTATTATATTTTTGAATGGGTTGTACCAATTGATTATGGGACATAAGATTATATTTTCAATTTTTGAAGTCAGCTGTTTTATTTTAGCAAAGATTTTTCAAATTCATATTTTTTTTTAACCGATTGTTGTTAGAGGATAAACATGATACAGGCATTATATTTTTTGCTACGATTTCAGTGTATTCATTTTGGGGAACATTGACCAAATTTCATATTTTTTATAAATTTATTTACAAATGGGACCAAGATGCTTTATTCTTCAAATTTGTTTGTGCAGACAATTTTGAATAACAGGAATAGATTCTAACACTTAAACATGATACTACTGGGTGTATATCTAGGTATACCCTTAAGTATGTAAATAGAGTTTCAATACATAAAATTTAGAGGACAAAAGATGAATTTATTGAGGTACAAAATCTGAATTTTCTTATTACATATAAATATAATGCAATTGCAGGTTCAGTTCAAGATCAGGTATGTAAATGCACAAAGGAAATTAACAACATTATTAAGATTTTGCAAATGAAACCACATGCAAGGCAATAAAACTCAGCTAGTATAATTAGTATACAAATAAGCCGCTTGTAACATGCAAACACACATTTCTTCAAATTTCACTTTGCCTAAGCATAACACTCAGCTGCAATTTCCTCTCCAGCAGTACATGTGCACATCAACTTTTTTTGGAATCAGTTGAGATCAATTGAAAATGAATTTTAATCGCTATTTCCAAAAGGCCTGTATGTAGAGAGAAATGGGTTGAATTGGAGTATTCCCCTTTGTTTGATGATAACGAACAAAGGAAAGAAGAGGGTGAAGTTTTCAAATGTCCTGCTTGTAATTGCCTACTTGAAAAGATAGATGAACAAGGAAAGCACCGTGGAATCACTTGAAAACATTTGAGGTAAGAGGAAGGGAGCCATTTTCATGATGCCGTCAATACTCTGTAACTCGTTTCAGGCATATCACACTGAGAATGTGGAGAAACACTGTTCTGAGATTATGTTGTTTGTAGCTGTAATTCTTTTGGGTCTAATGTTACATCTTCAACTGCTTGATATCTTAATATGCCATTTAAAGATAAGCTTTGTGCTAAATAAGCTGAATGGATCTTGTCTTCTGATATAGCAGTAACAAAGGGTAGCAACTTGAAAAGGTTGACATCGTTCCAATCATAGAGTGGGTGAAAGAAGCATGGTTAGATATTTCATCAAAAATAACTCTGACCTTTCAAAAACTGCTCCATTAACAATGCAATAGATGGAAGTGAGGACGATCTTAACTTTGACGGCAACATGAATTATGTTAGCAGGGAAATAGAGGATGACAATATCACCCTGATTACATGATGGATTATAAATTTTGTAAGATGTTTGACAATTTAGATGCTTATTCCAACTTCGAATGATTGGATAGAATTGCAAGATGTTTAAATGCTGATGAATGATTTTGTGAGTAAATCTGGATGGATGAATTGAAAAATAAATATACAACCACTGAAATGCATGTATTTTCTGCCATCTATTTTGTGTTTGTTTCTTGTGTTAATTTTTTCAAAATTATATTTAACTCATATAAGCTAATCCCCTACAGTGGGAAAATTCCAAAAGTTCTCGGCACATACATAAAAATATTTTATCAAGGCAGTATTGTTGGCAGACAGTAGATTATAAAAAAAAAAAAATTAAATTCATTAAATATGACCAGATGTATAGACTTTTAATATAATAGACAGTGTTGGATTTACTTTCATATTTTTGCATAGCACTACTGCTATGCAAAATTAATTTTGTGTAGCAAAGCAATTTTGTTTATTGCTATGTGTATAAAATATATCATATGCTTTTAAAATGTTATATTATTCTTAAAATTGCTTTATTTTTTTTATTAGAATACTTTCTTTAGCGCCCAAGTCCTGCAAAAATTTGCGTAAATTATGCAGAATGCCCAACAAAAGCGAACCCTTTATGTGCAGTGAACAAGTGGGCAGAAAGCCAAGATGGACAGAGATTGATAAAGTATTTCAAGGGAAATTTTCCTGAAATCAAATTGATAATTTATGGATGCTTCACTGTAATAGTGACATAAAATTGAATTTGTATAGCATTCATGTATGATTTACATTGCAATTTGTGATGCGATACCACTTAAATCCAACACTGTAGGCCTATTAAAACCATTTCCTTACTTATAACTAGCATATCTTTTGATCCCAAGATTTTTTTTCCATGCTGTTGCATTTCAATGTTTAGATGTAATTTAAAAATTATTTACTTTGTTAACTTTCTACCTTTTGTATGTTTTAAAACTTGCAGCAATGGTATAAGATTAGGTAAAAGTTTATGAACACTGAACAAAGTTTTAAAAGTATATAATCTTATAAAACTGCTTGTGTCACTCTGTGTATAATACTCTTTGAATTTGAATACTATAAGAATAAGCAAGCTGTAATAATAATTATAAATTTGCAATATATTTGATTTGGCTGTAAAATTACAATGTGATAAATTTTTGTTAAACAAGCTTATCAAGCTACAACTAAATCTACACTATAAGAAATGGACTGTTTTACATATAGTCAAACCTGTTTATGCTAAACTCGGTGGGATCAAAAATTCCATTTACTGTACATTGCTGTGAAAAATTAACATTCGTATAGAAAATTGTGCACTTTCAATGATGAGGGATCCACCCAAATTTACAGAATAATCACTAAGTCACAATAAACAAATTCATTAAAAACAGGCTTGACTGTATAACTCAGTGATTCCCAACCAGCATTCTACGGAACACAGAGGCTCTAGTAGAATTTGTAACTCGCCACCTTTTGTGTAATTTGGTGAGAAAGAAAAGAATTAATTATTCATGTTTTAACGTGATCTAATATTAATAAAACAGCAAAGCATTTCTAAAGTTTAACTTAATTTGTTGTTTGAAAGTTTAATTTTCATGATACATGAAATTTAAGCAGAGATAATTTTAATAGGGAAGATAAATTTTGTTGAGGTCAATAATTTTTGTGGTGGCAAGGAATTCAGTTGGCAGTAATGAAAATTACCAGCACTCTTGCCAACTACTTATAGGAGTGCCAGATAAAAATTTTAAATTTTGAAAGCAAAACAATAATAGAAGAATGCCAAAATAGTTCACATATATATTTTTTAATTACATCACATGAAAATGTGAATAAATCATATAATAATAAAATGTATCTTTTTTTAGCAATTTTATGAAAATCAAAATAATATTAACACAAAATCATTACAAAAAATCTTATGTGGGCAGGCAGCACATGTATAAGATCCACGGTACTGTGTTTTTAACATTGAATTGTACCTTTGGTGATTTTCTTGATGACAACATGTGAAACTATTTCAAAGTACCCAATTAACTTATATTTTGCGCAACTCTAAATAAAGAATTACCAATATTGATATCCTCAATCAGCATCCATATATTAAAATATTTTAATAATTAATTCATCAATTAGGCATCATTTTCATTAATTTAGCACCTTTTTACAATTTTGACGATATTTTTATCATTCTGTAGCTAAGTATAGCCAAGTTAGCAGTACTTTGATAGATTATTCGCCAAGTTTGCCAAATGTATCACCAAGTGTTACAGACAAATGCAAAGATGAGCATTTCTTATATACTAGAAGTTATGCCTGTCGTATGACAGAAATCAGAATTTGAAAACATTACTTCCTATTTGGTGTCATTTTTATCAATCTGGTGACATTTTAATCGCTTTTGCAACATTTAAAATAGTCGTCAAGTTGGTGACGTCCTGCCAATTTCTTGCCAAGCTTTACAGACAAACAAACTGTGAAATGGGTTTTATTGTCTAATCTTATGTTCTTTCTAAAATATTGAACTTTCATCAATTTGGTGAATTTTTATCAATTAGGTGACATTTTCGGCAATTTGGCAGTATTTTAAATGTTGCCAAGTCAGCAAGTTAGAGGTGCTTCGACAAATTCGTCACTGAATTTTTGCCAAATGTTACGGATGGAAAAATACTTTATTCTTACAGTAGATTCTTATATTCCTTCCAAGATATTGAATTTTTGTCAGTTAGTTGACATTTTCATTGATTTATCATCATTTTTATCAGTTTAGCGATATTTTCGTTAATTTGGCAAAATTTAAAACATTGCCAAGTTGGCGAAAAATTCATCGTCAAAATCTCGCCAAGCATTATAAACAAAGAAATAAGTTAGTCTTATAGTAGATAAATGACTATTGGCATCCAAATACAAAAGTATTACCCAAAGTATCTTTTCTCATGAATGGAATGAGTTAGATCCATAAGAATTATGTTACTAAATTTATTGCATGATATTGTACATGAAAAGTGAACATATTTCACAATAGTTAATATATATTTTATTTTTATGCGATTTATTGATAAATTTATTTGAAAAATGTGCAATATCTCAAGAACGGTTCATGCTGGCATTCTAAAATGTATGTCAATTGTTTTCTAATGAAAAATTACATAAGAAATAACTATTTGCATAACTTTATTAAAGGTTTTAATTTTTTCAAAATTTCACCCCAAAATTTAGGAGGTTCTAAATATACGATTGTGTTTAAAAACAATAGGCTTCCAGTATTCATGGACTGTAATTTTTGTATCAAATTTCGTTCGAGTTGTTCCATTTGTTCGTGAGATATTATCGCCACAGACTAACTGACACACACACACACAGACATCACCTCAGAAACGTTTGATTTGTGTTCAGGGATGCTTGAAACATGCTCTCCTTTGGAAAACTCAAATTCAAATTTTCGACCCTGTCAATACTTTCCTTATACATTATACTATGTCTATAAGGAAAGTAAAAATATGCATGTTTGTTTGCAACGGATAAGCCTGTAAAGAAAAAATATTTGTAATTTCTTTATTACCTGTAATTATTAAATGGATATAGGCAAATAATTTTGCAATATTTTATTCAAAAGTATGAGCTAGTTATTATTTGTGAACTCTACTGCTTTACATGTGTATTTTGTAATTTACCCCGGTTGAACCTAATGTGTGTTCTTTTGTATTAGAAATTTACAATGAGGCTTGCATGTGTATTTTACATGCAATTTGTATCTAAATCATGTGTTGCACAGACAAAGTTATCCAAATCGTAAGAAGCAAAATTTGAGAGAAGGGCTTTTCATGTTATATATGACATAATTTAATTTTGATAAGAAAATCATGATAAGGTGTTTTCTCAAGCAAGTATCTCAGTTTCTTACACTACTCGTGTATCTCTAAGTTAGTTTTGGAAACAGAAAAGAGTTCACATAAAAAAAGCTAATATAAGTAGCAGGGCTGTGAAGTTGATATATTAAACCTATATCTCTGACTCTTGTTTTTCTAGTCCAACTCCATAAATAGCAAAAGCAAATGTATTAATTAGTAGTTTTTGTGGGAACTTCGGTTTTTGAAATTCATTGGCTAAATGCCCTTTGCATATTTGAGAAATGGTGTTCATATCACAATTGTTGACGTAAAATATTAAAATTCTCATGAAATTTTCTACATTGGCAGTGTAAAAATTTCTGATATCTGGCAAATTGTGCGTGATTATGGTAAAATTTTTCATTGTTATGTGTTAAATAGAGTGATTGCATGATAGGTGTCGCATTCAGTATTATGAATTCAGAAGCATCAATTTCTATCCATATTTAATTTCAGACAAGCATGCCTTTTGTTTCATAAAATATGTTTCTGCAACATATTAATCTATTTTATTAAAATATTAATATTCATATCAATAGTTTTTTATTTGGTAAGCATTTGGAATTTTTAGATATTGTCTAAAAACTATTTAAAATTATTAAAATTTAAATAATTCAAAATTTCATGATTTTTTTTTTAAATAATTTTATTTTGGAGTCTGAGTTAATTTTTTCCAACTTGAACTCCACAGCCCTGATAGAGTTGATACTGTGGATAAAATATTAAATGCATTACTTATATAGTTTTTTATTGTGTTCTATTTTTTTTTTTAAATTAATCTTGCGATAATTCTACTTTGTAATTTTTGTAATTATAATGTGTATTATTTTTTAATTTATCAATGCATTTTGCTGTAATATCAAAAGTTATGCAATATTTAAAAAAATTTTTTGCTAGGCAAATGTGATTTTTTTAATAGCAAATCAAATCTTCAGTGCTAAATTCTATTTTTCCCATTTGTAATTTAAAACTTATTTATTTTATGAATTTCCAATTCCTTTTTATCAATCTAATTCTTATAAGAAAGATGTCCATGGCAAACACACAATATATATTAAATTAAAAAAATTTCATAGTATATGCATTTAAATTATGTTGAATTGAGCTTTATATTATTTTTTCTTGTTTTCAGATATGGAAGGGGAGGACTTAGCAATTACAGTCCTCACATGTGAGGGAAACTTAGAAGACCCCACATTCCCCTTCAAGCTTCAGCGACTTGTTGCAAAATTACAAAATCTCATCTCTGATGGTATAAAAATATCTATAATCTAATTATGTATAATTTTAATTCCAAAGATTAAGATTAATTAATAATAAAGTGTACGATATAGTTCCAACCAAGATCTGCAAGAAACTAGATATAGCTTTTGTCAGTTCAGCAGTTTTAAATTATGGTGCAAAAATATAAGTTTCCCACCATTAACCTATTTCATTTTTTTTTTTTAAAGATGGCCCCTGCCTCTGAAAACAAACCTTCGCTGTACACACTACTTGCTGGTGCGGACAAGTATATTTTGGCAAATTTTGCCTGTGTTGCATATTTGTTCGTTTCGACCTCAGCACACCAGAGGACTATTTTTTCTAGGTAAAAGGGGTAGTTCAAGATAAGAATAAAACTCGCAAGCATAATGCAGGCTTTTCTGTCTAGAAGCCGAATTTATATTGTTGACAGAGTTGGTGATGGGATTGGCAAATTCATGAAAGCAATCCCAGAATGATGTATGAATTTCATTCTGGAGGTTGTTTGTGCCTTGATTTAAATTGAGTTTTATTAAATTCTAAGAAGACATTTTTTCTGCTGCTTGTGTCATCAAAGTTTGCATTCTTGTGTTTACCTCTGCATAACATTTTTCATCTTTGTTAAAAAAAAGCAGTTTTGAATCTTGGATCCAATAATGTAAATCATCAGGTATAAGCCTATTATATTTCTTGAAGATTATTCATTTGAAAAACAATCCTCAAAATTTTCTAAAATTATTATCCAAAAATTTAGGTACTTCTGCTGCACTCTCTACTGCCCCCCCCCCCCCCCCCCAGATAAGGGAATATTTATAATTTTTTGTTTTAAACCTTGCTGAGTTTCAGAATCCGAAGGTAAATGACAGCAGTGGTTGTTTGTTAAAGCAAGCCACCCCTTTCCTGTGAAAGACATTCTTTTCTGGTTTTCCCCCAGTACTCCTTTTAGAGACATTCTCAGAAATTTTCTGCCTTTCATTGTGTATGCAATCCATTACCTACATGCAGTATCATAACTTCAAGACTGTCATGTTATTAAAACTGTTAAGCATGTAAAGAACTTTTTTTACTTTTTATTAAAAAATGCTTTAAATTATGAAAACCAAAAAATCATGTAAAAAGTATCCTTCATAAGAAATGAAAGGGTGACTTACAACTTACTAACTTGAAAGAAAATAAACAGGAAATTTGAAATAAATGAATATAAATATTGTTTGACGCAAAACTACTTTTTTATTTATATATATTTGTATACATGTGTAGTAGTTAAATATTCAAGAAACATTTTCTATCTCATCAGCGCAATTAAAATTTATGTATTCGGTTTTCAACTGAGGCCGAACATTCAATATTCGGCAAAATCTTGATTCGGTACATCTAAAAAAATAAATGTATTTTTTATGATTGTTTTCTATTTTTTAGGTGGCACTTTCATCCTAATGTAACATATATAAACAGTTCTTCAGTTCGTCTAAATTTTCTTTTTTTTTTTAGTTTAACAATTGTTTACTTAAAAAGTTAATTATGTAAGTATACTATGTAAATGACTTTACAGCTTCATTATAGATCTGAATCTTTTTGCACCTCTTTCATCATAAAATGTATAGCTTTTGTTCCAGAAGTTTTACATTGTTTGCAAGCAATCTTTTCCACCCTTTCCATTTAATACAGTCTAATCTGCTTGAAACGGAATCTGCAGGAAACAGAACACTGTTATAAGCGGAAAATATTTTTAGTGTTGTTCAAAAATATAGGAAATTTATGTTAATTCCCTTGTGTGAAACGGAACCCACACAATACAGAAACAGATAGCCAATTTAAAATAATTTGTTAATGAAGCACCTGTTGTAAGGAACTATAAGATTAGAATCTAAACTGATTTATTTACAATCATATGTACATGCATAAAGCCTGACATAGGGTGCAGTTATATACAAAATATATTATAAAATCATAATGATGGCTTACACAGCCCAAACAATTTTAAAATTTTACACTTGTAAAGTTCAATAATTGTTTTCTTAAAGTCTGAATTACGAAATGTCCTTACTGATGAAGATCCCTTTTCGCCGGTTTCAGAATCTTTCTGGTGGACGTCTGTTTTGGCAAGGTGAGATACGTTGAGCATACGGTTTGAGCGTTTGAATGTGAACTATTTTCGATGGGATTTTTCCTTTGACATCAGCGATCTCGTAACACACGACTCCGACTTGACGTATAATGTGAAAAGGTCCTTTAAACTTTGGAGTAAGTTTATGATCTTGAGGTTGCAGCCAGTCGTAAAGTACTAGATCGCCGCTGTTGAATGTCTTGTCGAGTCATCTGGTCAAATCGATGTTTGTTTTCTTGATGAGTTTCTTCAATATTCAGTAATGCATTTTCACTAAGAGAGGTCTTCTAGTTGTTCCAGTCAAGTTGATTCTTTTATAATGGTTCCAAAATGTAATTCTTTTAATAGACGAGGGTTATAACCATGTAACAAAAAGAATGGTGAATATTTGCTTGAACTTTGTCGAACAGTATTTATCGTAAGTAGGGTATTGGGAAGAAGTGAGTCTCTTTTGGTTGGAGGATTATGGTATGTGAATTTCGTCAAAACACTTATGAGGGTAGCATTCACATGTTCTACTGTAGAATTTGACTTGGAGTGTAGGGTGGAATTGGTCGATGTTCGATGCCATATTTTTTAGAAAGTTTTGTGTATGGCCAGCAATATATGCAGGATCTTTGTCTGAGATGTATAGCATAGGAAGTCTGAAATGCATAATAATGTCTTCGAGAGATTCTGTTACTGTGTGAACAGTTAGAGACGAGGTAGCTCTGGC
Source organism: Amaurobius ferox (assembly GCA_951213105.1). Taxonomy (NCBI): domain Eukaryota; kingdom Metazoa; phylum Arthropoda; class Arachnida; order Araneae; family Amaurobiidae; genus Amaurobius; species Amaurobius ferox. The sequence goes on from OX578147.1 coordinate 6,768,289, forward strand.
GATGAAGTAACGAGTAGTATGGTCAATTTGTACAATTATGTGTTTGTCCTCTGATGCTGTTTGGAGAAGAGCAACAATATGATCACTAGAAACTACTTCAAATGGTGTTGACGGGAGAGGACTATCATCTAAGAGTCCGTTTTCACTAGCTGTACTTCTGTTTGTCCGTTGGCAAACATCACAATTTTTTACATACTGTTTAGTTTCTTGTAACATTTTTGGCCACCAATATTGTGAGTGTAAATGCTGTAAGGTCTTTCCGAAATCAAAATGTCCGGCATCGTCGTGACAGAGATTGAGTGCTGTTTGTCGATGTGATTTTGGTAAAACTATTGCATAAGTTACATCTTGTTTTGTATACTTTTGATGTGATAAAATATCATTATCAAGTGTAAATGTTTTGCGAATTTGATTATAATGGTTGGTGTTGATTGGCGATTTGAGCTTTGTTATGATCTGCGAACAAAACTCCTCTTTTTATTGTTCGTGTGGATAAGTGAAGAGTTGGAGTTGAGACTGATAGTCAAACATAGTTCAGGCCTGGGATCAGGATATCGAGAGAGATGGTCAGCTAAGGTGTTCTTTTTTTTTGGGCGGTGCTGTACGTCAAAATCATACTGTGAGAGATCAACGATGTGTCTAGCAAATTTTCGGTTTAAGCGACCTTTGGAAACAACATATGCTGTAGTGTAGTTATCAATTATCAATACAAATTTGTGGCCTAGAAGATACATACGAAATTTAACTGTCACGGCCCAGTGAACTGCGGTGCATTCAAGTTTGTTTGAGCGATATCGAGTCTCTTGAGCACTTAAGGTATGACTAGCATATTCAATAATGTGACGTTTTCCATTATTTTCCTGCAAGAGTCAGGCTTCAATTCTGGTATAACTTGCATCGGTTTCAACAAATGTTGGTAGTCTAGGAGTGAAAAATGCCAATGCAGGTGGAATAGTAACTAATTCTCGAAGTTTTTCAAATGCTGACTGTTGATCAGAGTTCAGAACAATTGTTTTATTCTTGGAATTTGGTGTCGAAGAGTGATGTTGTCCTTTAAGAAGTTCAGTTAATGGCTTGGCTATTGTTGCAAAATCCTTGATGTGTTTAAGTAAGGTGTTGGTGAAACCTTAGAAACTTTATACTTCATGTACAGAATGTAAATAAATGTAACGATTTACTGCAGACGCACGGTTAGGGTCTGGGAGTATTTCATTTTGCGTGAGTATCCTTCCCAACAAAGGAATTTGTGAAGCAACAAAGAAAGACTTCGAATGAGAAAGTTTAAAGCCATTTTGACGTATGAGTTGAAGGGGAAGACGTAAACATTTGAGGTGTTCGCCAAAATTGTCGTGCCCTAAAAACTCAAATCATCAAAATATGGAGCTAGTCCTCTATCCAGTAGTTGATCATAAGCTTGTTTTATTGCTTTCGACAGAGTGGCAGGACCTTTACGAAGTCCAAATGGCATTTTTAGGAATTCGTAATGTCCGTCGGGTGTTACAAAGCCTGTAAATATCGTCGGTATGCACTTTTATATGCAGAAATGCTGATTTGATTTCTATTTTCGACATATATTTCTTTCCAGCAATACGATAAATAACATCGGCCATGTTGTCAATTGGTTGAGGGTCTTTGATAGTAATGGGATTAATTGTTCTAGCATAGTCGACTACAGTTCGAAAGGGTGTTGTGTCATGAAAGGGTTGTTCTATTACAAAAGCAGGAGCAGCGTATTGAGAATTTGAATCATGGCAGATGTTTTGTTTTTTCCATTCAGAAATCTTGAGTTTTTAAATGCAAATGATGTGGTTCTGGAAGTTGATATGGCTTGCATCGTATAGGACGATCATGCTGTAGTTGAATTTTTAATTCGATGTTTGGAAATTAACTGATTGGAGATTCTGAAGATGCAAAAACGTCTTCAAATTCAGAAAGAATGTTCTGTAATTTGGGCTGTTCAAGGGGAGTGAGTTGAGTTTGGGTTGACTCTACAGGAGGTTTCGTTGATTTTAGAATGTTTGTATTCAGTGTTTCTATCTCTTCTGAAAGTTCTACAGATTTTTCTTTTAACATGTTTGGAAATGTTAGCGTTTGTGTTACATTCTTTTGCAAATGAGTGATGCAATTCGCTGAAAGTTTGGCAGATACACATTTAAAATGTTAAAGCGATGTAGGCGTTGCAATGCACAAAGAATTATCTTGTTCGAAAATATAACAATCATGAACTGATATTTTCCAATCTGTACTGAGAATGAGGGCAACGGGGAATTGATCACAGATACCAACTTTTGGCATGTAGTCAATGTTTCCTATTTCAATGCGTAATGTTATCCATTCAGATGATGTTACATAATCACCAGCAACACTGAGAGGTCCGTCTTGCCATGGATACACATTGGCATCGGCAGGGATATAACAACTGTTAATTACGGTAATAAAAGAATCTGGATCCCAAAGAGCGTCGACAGTAGTATTTCCATTGATGATGGCAGCAACAATTTGTGTTTCATGAGACACAGATTTAATGCGATTTACAGAAGATTGCTGTTTTGATTTTTCTTTAGTCGAATTAGAGTTTTTTGCAGTGTTATATTCTGGAGATGCTGGTCACGAATAGTTGGTAGAATTCGGCTGCAGATAAGTGGTAAAAGCTATAGATGGTTTTACAATTTGCTGTTTCTCTTTTGGGTTTAGTGGAGGTAACAAGTATTGGGAAGAAATGTGGCCGTAATTTCCACATCACCAACAATGGAAGTTTTCAGGAGAATCCATTTTAGGATTAAATTTTTGCATAAATTTCGTTTTTTGTTCATTTGAGCGAAATGGCTGTTTTTCATCGTCATGAAACTGAGAATCATAGTTGTCATTTTTAGATACATATTTAATGTTTAACACTTGAAAGTTTTTCTTATTGTGCAAAATAGAAAGTTGTTCCGATTTGTCTTTATGCAAGTGTCTTCTTGAATCCAATGATGAAGCACGGTCAACTAATTCAGCAACATTGTCATATGTGTGAACAAAGAGTGGGTTAGCCCATCGGTCATCACGTATGTTACTTAGAATGAGTGAAATGCATTCGGATACGTCCAATTTATGCGGAGCATTTTCGAGCAAGGCATCTTTTGCGTAAATATGTGACACTAAAGTTTAGTCTTCACGAAGCACACGTTTCGCTTGATATGAAAAAAAAACTTTCACGTTCATCATTCGTTTAAACCGCTTTTGAAATTCTTCTTTCCATTTGACAATTTTTACCGTGCACGGAGTCCCAATCTGCGGCTGATGATTTTAATCTTGTTTGTGCATTTATGAGAGTTAGGGAGGGTGTCCAATGTGCATGAAATGGAATTCTTTCCACTTGCATAATCCATTTCGTTGGATCTTCGAATTGTGTTAAAAATAAATGCAGTATCCCTTGAGCGGTATCCATAGTAGAGTTTATTTGAATCTGCGAATTCAATTTTTCCTGATTTAAAGCCAATTGCTAAACAGTGGCAGCTAATTGTGCTACAATGTTAGCAAGATCCGGTGTGGTTGAAAAAAATTCATCACAGTGTTTAAAGTTTTTGGTGATTTGATTATTTTTACTTTCGAGTTGGTTTTTCAATTCCTGAATTTCTAATTCTTTCTCCTTTAAAGTTTGTGTCAGTTCTATATGTTCATTGCAAGCAGAGTTTAATATATCACCTATTCCCTCACGAAAATGTTTTTCATTATCTGAAATCAAATGTTGAATTAGTTCATCTTTCAATCCTTTACAAGATAATTTATGAATATTCAGTTCTGTTTTTAATTGGGAAACTGAAAACACTTTTTTAAGTCTTTCGAATACAATTTTTTCGAATATTCCATTTTTGCATAAGTATTATGAAAAAATATATAATGAAAGCAATTACCTTCTGCCTTTGAAGCTTGGAAATAAGACAGTCTAGACAATAGCAGGAAGATCGGAGTGTCGATAGGCTGGCATTGAACGATTACTGTTTTCAGTCGAATGAAGAACGGAACAGAATTTTTGCAGAGTAGAAGTTTTTACGACTGTGCCATGTAAGATTAGAATCTAAACTTTTATTAATAATTTATTTACAATCATATGTACACTCATAAAGCCCAACAGAGGGCACAGTTATATACAAAATATGTTATAAAATCGTAATGACGGCTTACAGAAACTAAGACTGGAAATATCATCCAACTGTTTCAGCCATTTATTTCCGAGAATAACAAAGTATCCCTCATAAATGAAAACAGTAAGTACTTTTAAGTAGTACTATTAAAAAGGAACTTTCTATTAAATCATATTGTGATTTTTAGAAAGCAGTTTCAGAACTTCAAGAATTTTCAGTTAATCAGGATGATTCTGAAATGCTTAAAATATTAATCAATGCATGATTTTTGACTGAAAGACACATCATTAGTAAGATATATGTCCAAAAAGCCAATTTGGATTATTTTAAAAGTTCATTTCAATAAAAATACATTGGTTTTGGTTAGTTGTCTCATGATAATAGTAATTATTCTGGTAAGTTAATTTATTTTTTTTAAGGTATGGCAATAAGCTAACAGTCAAAGACATGGGGTATACTATTTTTATATTTATATATACTCCTGTGATCACAGTATGTAAAAATGCACATAATATATATAATATTTAGAATAATTAAGTGCATCTAAATAAACTTTTCAGAATTTTTAAAGTCATGTATAGGCAATTACATATGGACTATCTGCATTTTTAGCTAAACCTTAAATTAAGATTTCCTTAGATAACCAGCATGAAACAAAAACCTTTTCAAGACCGAAAATACTTCTGGTCCCCTGAAATTCCATTTAAGGCAGGTTCGACTGTATTTTTTTTTCCTGTGGCAAAGATTTGTATTTTTTTACAGTTTAAGTTCAACGTACCAATTCCCTAATGAAAATTCTTTAGTTATAAAGCATTTCTTTATTTTCAGCCACATTTGTTCAAAATTTTGTTTTATTCTTAACTAGAAAATGTATCTGGCATTTCCTGGGAGTTAAATTCAGGGTAGTTATTTAAAATAACATAATAAATAAATTTTATTTATAGATAATAGTGGAAATTGCATACCATAATTTAAATCAAAATTTCGACAATCTTAACACAATGAAATCATTTTATATATTGGCCACGGCAAAATAAGTGCCTATTACATAATAATACAGATAACACCATACTCCAGATCTCAAATTATGCTCTCCACAAAGCTGAAAAAGAAATATGACTCAAAACCTCGAATCTCAAACAAGATATCTCTGAAAGGAAGAAGGTTAGCACTCCACTCTCCTCTCAACAAAATGTGTCTGTTCCTCCCTCTGTACGTGGGAGTGCTAGAAATTTTGACCCTAGATCTGGACCTTAATAGGGTAAGACCTTAATAAGCTCCGCCGAGTGCTAGGTTCATTAAAAAAAAATCAGAGACTTGGTTGGGTTAAAACATTTATAATTAATCAGTGGGGAATGGGTTTATGAAATTATTATTTTTTTTTTTGAGTAATCTGTGATATATTGAGCAGCTGTTGGTAAAATATGAATGTTGGACAGCACATCAATTTTAGTCTATCGTAATATAAAAAATTTTAGAGGCTTGAAAAGTGTATATTTAAAAAAATGCAATAAAATTTGTCTATTCATCGTATGGACTTCATTCAAGGTTTGTTTGAAAGGGAATTTTTCGATCTTTCCGTTGGTGTCAAGATGGAAACTCTGATAATATTTTAGGTCGCTAAGGAATCAATTTGTATAAATATCGGCCTAATTCAGGGTAAAACATAAAATGACTAAAAATTTGAAATTAAAAAAAAAGTAGTACCAAGATGCACCTATTCAGGTTCTGAAGTACCTGTGTACCAAATTTCATGGCCTTACGACACTTAGATTTCTCGCTACAGACTGTACATACAGACAGACACACAGCCGTCTTCCTTTATTATGTAAGATTTTTGTTTTTATATAATACAATTGTTTTTTATACTCCTTACATGCAAAACCTTCTCAGTCTCTATTTCAAATGTCTGTCTGCCATACTGGTAAGACATCTTACATGTCTCAAGAGCTGATTTCCTTTTAAAGTTATCATTAATTTTGCCTTTAAATTATTAAAGTGTTAATTCATCAATTGATCTAGCATAGAGGGCTGCACCTAATACATTGTATCTTGCAATTAACCCACTACGCAATAATGCAACAGCATGAAAATTCATAATTTATTTGCCTTTTCTATGTACATATTGTCCTGCATATAGATATTCTTTCTTTGTCTTTCATGAATTTCAAATTGATCTAACTTCCTTAATAATTATATCTTGTTACTTTAATTTGCTCTTTTATGAATATTTTTAAAACTAATTAATCATTATTTCTTGTACTACTTAATTTAAATAAAATATATCTCTAGCATTACTTCATGTAATTACGTATCTAATTTACTTACTTACTTAACAATTAAAAAATTGTCAACTATTAATATCATTTAATCAGTCATGACATTGTCATGTTTCCTTTAATAATTCCCTATGCATCATCTTTGTGGAATCGTATAAAGTTTTAAATTTCTGTGTTTGGTAGCATTCCTCATTGAGTTTTGAGTTTTGTCCGAAAACTTTACTTGGTTCTACACAGACAGACTTGTTTCTGAGAGCTGACATTGAACTATTTCCACAGTTTAATGTGTGCATTTTACCATGTTCCTGAATGCACTGAACCCATAACCCGATCGTAAACACCACCGTTTGTATTATAATTATACAGTCTTAATGAATATATTCTAATTTAACGTAGTAACATTTAATGAGTAGCATGTACAACATAAAACAGCTAAAGATAGAAATAAGGCAGCTAATATTTGGTTATTTACACTATGTGCAGGTAATGCCCTTTAGTGAATATGTAGCTGTATTGTAATTTATATATCTGACACATTTGTTTTTTAATTGATTAGTCTGTGCAGGATTTTATGTAATTAATTACCTTTTCTCTAATGATAGTCGACCAATTAAAATCAAATTTGGTACAAAGATTGAAATGTAAAGATCTTTATAATGTATATGAATTTTATGATATTTTAATTTACCTGATTTAGATCATCAACTTTTACATACTAAAGCAAAAGAAATAAATTTTACACACAAAAGCAAAGTTGAGTACTAAACACAAAGTAAAGTAAAATTTGAAAATGTGGTTAAATTTTGTGTTAATTTGTGATGATCTCTCACATGCTAGATAGCTAATTGGTAGGGTACTTATCTTGGGATTAAAGGGTGGAAAGTTCAAACTTTTAATTGGAGAATACATCATACTGGTATTGAAGCAGGTGTTTTATGAAATTTGTAGCTCTTTACTTTGATGTATTAATTTTTGTAATTAGACCATTCTCCAAATCTAGGACATTTTGGTAGTTAAAAATTATGACAAGCAAGTTTCATGAAAATGGGTGATTTGTGTTTGCTGAACAGAAATGGCAATATAGAGTTGAAATATGTCAACAGAGATGTTCCAGTGATTTTATAAGAAAATTAATATATAGAACAATTTCCTCTTATGGAGTTGATAGTTTGGAAAATATTTAGACATATGCTTCCTTCTTTTAGATTTAGCATAAATTTTTTGAAAGATAAATTTATATTCATGACAATCATTACACTAACTGAAAATATCTTTTTTCTGTTTAGATAATGCTTGCCATAGAGTTGTTGGTGGTTTTTTATATATATATACCTTGTTTTTGATGTGAAACATCTTAAGGTGCATGGTAAAGTAAATCTTGAAAGAAATGTGACTTAGAAGAAACAGTAGAACTATGTAACAATGATGACATCATATTGTTACGAATACATAACAGAAAGTCATTGTTATAATTTGAATCTACAGACTGCAATACGGAACCCAATATGTATTATATTTTTTGATTTCATATACCCTTTAAGCTGTATTACAAAATAATTCTGGTATAAAAATTTAAATTTTAGATTAAATATATCGAAATCTTTCCCTAGGTAGCCTATACCATCATCACACACAATGCCCCAACTTTTTCTCATTGAAAATATGCAAATAATGGGGTTTTCACACCAATCAGTAAGGAGTAACACTGTTACTTGCTATATATTTTTTATTTTCATAGATAAACTGTAAACAAAAAAAAAATAAATGCAAGCTTTAATGTTTTAATTTTCAAACAACATTGATAAATGAGTTTTCACTTTGACATCAAAGGGAGAAGAATCATCAGTAAAAAACATCAGTAGTACAAAGAAGCACCACTGGGTGGAAAAAGAGCTCAAAAGTTTGATCAAGGAGTTGATTAAAATGTTCGTTATATATACAGTTTTGATGAATTTTTTGAAATATATTTTTAAAAATATTTTGTCTCGTGCACTAAATAAATGCATATAGTCCAAAAGTTATTGAAAAAAATGTCTAGAAAATAAGAAATTGAAAATATGTTAAATGCACATTACTTAAACTTTAAAAAAGATCTTTTTTTTTTTTTTTTTTTTTTTTTTAGGTAGTTTCTAATAATGCAGTACAGACACCTTCTCACATTGAACTTCAGTTCAATTTTCAAAAATATTTCTTTTTAAATTGTTTACATAGAATAAGGTGACTAAATCACACTTTTTCAAGAGCCATGTACTATGATTATATGCAGCTGTACTGTGGGTATTATAGATGTATAGGGTCTTCCCTATACGTCTATAAATTTTCCATGATTAAAATGGACCTTTTCACACCTATTGTTCACCCCCCCCCCCCCTCCCCAACATTAACATAAAAAAGAGAAAAAAATACCTTTTTTGCCAAGCACCAATACTGAATCAAGATGCTATTTTCAAAAATTCATGTATTATTCCCGTTTTTCTTATTTAAAATTAATTATAACCTTTAATGCTTGTAAAAATATTTAACATATTTATTTTGAATTTGATAAAAATATTTTGTATTTGAAGTTGTTCAAAGTATATCTTACTCTACTTCGCACTTACTATTTAATGATGTGTGTTTTTATTTATTGACAGTCGCTGCAAAATATTAATTTAATTATTTTTTTAGAGGAAAATCCTATCAAAGTAACCAAAGTTGAGCCATGGAATAGTGTTCGTGTAACTTTCAACATCCCTTTGGAAGCAGCCCAGCGTCTAAGACAACTAGCTGAGCGAGGAGACAGGGTGTTAAGAGAACTTGGAATTCTTTCTGTACAAATTGAAGGAGACCAGGTGAGATATATATATGTTAATTTAAAGTGACTTTTGACGTGAAATATTTTAGATTGCGATATACAGATTAAATCATGAAAAAATGAGGTGAGATGAAAATAAATTATGTAATGGAAGTGTTTCCATATTCATTAACATCAATGCTAGTATGTACTTACTGTTGATCTCGGTAGCATGCTCTCGCTCACTAGAGTAATTGTGAGCATTACGTTCAAATGTTTCATTATGGATAACTTCATTGTTTGTTGGCCAATGTGGACAAAATAAATTGCATTCTATCAATCAGTTAAAAGTGTTATAATTTGAAGAAAAAATTTTTTCCCATAAAATCAAACATCTTTGATATAAAGGATTCCATTTACTGGACTCAAAAACATTTAAATAGTATAATTTCATAACTATAATACTCTTTTTTTTTCACCAGAATTTGGATAAAATGTTAAAAACTAACTCCATCTTGAGTTGCATACATTTTAAAAATTTCTTACAAAATTGTGTAACAGATTTGCCACTATACTACATCTGTGCTATATGCTAATATGTGCTTATCGGAGTGATATTTATTAATTAGTATATTAGTAAAGAGTTATGTTTCACATTAATCTATAATAATTATTAAAGTTATTCACTTCTACTTTCCCTGCAATACATGATAATAAATAGTGAAAGTATTGGAATCATACCGAAAATCGCAACTCGTGTGTGTGTGTGTGTCTGTGCAGATTTTGTATCCACTCTAGCTGAAAAACTAATTGACCGAATTTCATAAAATTTGGTAGGTAAATCACTTGTGGACGAATCTGGTGCTGATTAGTTTTGGGTACGATTCGGGATAAAAGAATCCGCCTTTTTTTTTTGTGAAATGGTCCGCAAAAGCCTGTATCCACTCTAGCTGAAGAACTAATGAACCAAATTTCACAAAATTTGGTAGATGAGTCTTTTGTGGGTTACCCTGGTGCTGATTAGATTTTGCTATGATTCAGAAAAAAATAACCTGCCTTTTTTTGCAAAATGGCCCGCAAAATAGTCAAAATCTAAAATAAAACTACGTAAGCTCAAATGTATCCATTAAATGCTTCTTTTATACGTAATTTTTAATGATAGTACACGGCACCAAAACTACTGTTGTGTTTGACAGAGATAGAATAAAACCTGCTGTGTTTAAGAGAGATAAAGGAAGACATAATATTTAATTTAAGGAAAATTAATTTATTAAATTGTAACTTCAAATTAATTCCAATTAACAAATACAAAAACTCTGCTCACAGGCAGGCAACTCAGGAAGAATTAACATTAGAATTTTAGACAGACATTAGAATTTTAGAATTTTATCAACTTAATTAGAATTAAGGAATTAGCATAAAAACTTTACTCAAAACAATCTATTTTAAATTCCATCAGAAAATCATTAACAAAAATATTAAATTTAAAAGAATTTTAGAATTTTCTCAGGCTCTTAAAATTTATGAAGGTTTAGAAATTTGCTCTCAGAAATAAAGTTTTAGAATTTTAAATTTAAAAGAATAAAATTTAAATCATACATTTAAAAAAATATTGAGAAATCATATTCAGAATTTAAGAAATTAAGAGTTTAAATAAAACATTAGTATTCACCCGACTGGGCCATCTTAGAGTAACAGGTTGGAGAGGAAAAGTTCTATAAGTGGAGTTTCACAGAGATGACAGGAATTTTTCTAAACAGGACCTCTTGGGATCAGGAGACGATTCAGTATAATTCTTGAAAATGAGAATGACATCAGGAAATAAGCCCTAACAACCACATCTGGAACACTAGGATATTCATAGAACAGCCGTGCTACGTTCGCGTAACTCGCATAAAGAATCTCACGACACACTTTTCCGGGGAGTGACATCGTAAATTAACTCGTAGAGATGAATAAAACTTTCGTTAAAAGAGGCAAATGATAAAAAAAAACATCGCGAGGAACCTAATGTTCCATAAAAAATCTCGCGTGGAACATAAATTCCAATGGAAAATACAACGATGCGCTTCTGGCGCTAACACAAGACGAGAGATTTCAACAAAAAACTGAAATCGAAAAATTCCGAGAACGGTAAAACCATTCTAAAAATGTAAACACGTTCCCGCGATAACGAGAATCGCAACGAAAACAGAACCAAGTTTCCAACATTTATACGTGCGGGAAAAAGGGAGGAGTTTGGACAAATGGCAGCAATTAAAATCCGCTTACCGAAATTAGAATTGCCAAAATAAAACTCAAAATTCCGAGAGCAGACTATCCGTAAAAACGCGAACCAATTAAAATAATTCACGAATTCCAAAGAGGCGCGAAAAACGCTTAGGTGGCGCATCAATCGCGGTAAAAAGCCCGCAAAACAGGATTCTGAAAATGGCCGCAACTGAAATTTTTGAAATGCACTGAACATGGAAATAACTTGAAACTGTAGAACAAACGGAATTTCTAACCGAAATGCGAAAATGAGACATCAAATTAAAGGGAATTTTAAGGGGAATCAAATAAATAAATAATTTTTATAAATTTACAAATCAAAAGTAATATTAATTTAGGGAATGGAACATTTTTAATTAAGAATATTATAAAGAAAATCAATTTAGAAGATTAAAAATATTCTAATTAAAGAATAAATGAAAAAGCCAATAAATATTATTTAAATATTACCAAATTGAGAATATTGAGCCAGGGAAAAAGAAATAAAAGTAAATTTTCAAACCCCCAAATTACATAAATTCTAAAGCAACCCAACAAAAGGAATAAGACCAACCCCATTGCACTAAGACTAGCCGTTGTACTATGTATTAATTAAAATTACAAAAGCTCAAACAAATTTTGCTCAAGTTTTCTCTCTCATTTAAAACAGATCCCATGTCTCAACAGATAAAATAAAAATGCCGCTTACCTCCTCTAACCGTGTGTGAGCTAGGACGTCGGCTGGAGCCTCAAATTTCCTCGGGGCTGTCAGGTGTAGATTTTCTCCTTCACCAAGGAGTGGAATCGGATCAGCACTGTTCTTTAATTCCTCCTTCCTCAGTTGCTTTTGTGGACTCCCATAAGGATAGAGGCTATGGGCTTTGCAGGTTGGCTCACTCTGGCAAGTCGATGCAACATTGGTGTTGAACTGTGGGGCGTTGAACTTCAGTTGTCAGGATTGTGATGTTGAGGTCTCTCTCTTCATCGCCGGGTCCATACATCTGCTCTCAGCGAGTTCTCGTATTTATGAATCGATGGGGTCTGTCTGTCAGAACTTTGCTCTATTAGCACACCACACTTTAGCTACCACCATTATAATGAAATGTATGTACGATAGTTGTTGCTCGTACATGCTGTTCTCTGTCGTAAAAATATACATGATCGTCAATCATCATCTTCCGGATTTGCGTGAGTGTTCGAATCGTGATGTTCTGCTAAAAGGAATCGAGCCGACGCTTCATTGTAAAGTAGAGGCAAGTTTGTGTTTAAAAGACAAATTTTATTCACATCATCTGCACATAAGATATTTACAACAATATTCGCCTGGTACGAGGCATGTGAGCTTATCCTAGCATCAGTTCGCTGTATGATGCTAGGTGCAACCTAGCATCGTACTCTGTCGGTGCAACCTTTCTCTCTCGGGACCGCAAGGCATCTCTTTCATAGCGCGTCTTTTTATCTATATATTCCTATCATCCTATACCACCGTGATTATAGGACCATCCTGGCATAAGCCCTCTGGAATTTTTCCCAGCATCCAACGATACTCAGACCACCCTCTCGCACACTCGGGGATATACATCCCCTCGCCCTGATGACAGGCAAAATGGCTTTATTTTGAATTTCCCAGCATCTCCCCAGTGGCAACGACAATCTTAATGACTCTATTTTTGACATTTTAAACCTCGGGTCTATGACCTGAATCTGAGCAAAACCGTACTCAGAAAAATGTTCGAAAAATTCATCTGGGCTCACATAACTTACCTATAAAATTTGGTCCATTAGTTTTTAAGTTAGTGTGGATACATATATTTCACAGACACACACACACACACAAATGTCACGTTAAAAATAGTTTTTTCACATTCTAAAAGTTCCAAAGCATGTAGATCTGCTGAGAATTCGAGTTGCGATTTTCAGCATGATTATAATACTTTCCCTATACATTCCATATATTACAGGGAAAGTAATATATTTGCATTTCATCATCTCATCTACCTGAAAGGTAAAAGTACTGTTACACAGCAATCTACTGACAATCTGCTTCATAATAATTTTAATATTTTCCGATTTTTGCCCCATTTTCGATTTAGAAAAAACTTTTTCTGGTTTTACACCATTCATTTGTAAAAAATACCCAATCTGCTTTACATCTGTACAAAGTTGCGCAATTTTGATTTTAATTTCGGGCTCCTATGCATTATTGCTCTTTTTCATAAACTGTTTATGCGACTCGGGAATCCAAGCCTCCCGGGTCTGTATGTAAAGAAACCTTTTGTCTCTACCTGTTGGTGGTCCTACTCGTGACTGATTCCCTTTCATATTATTCATCAATTGATGTACATAGCCTTTCTTTTCTGTTTTCTGACCGTTACGTAACCATGGCGGCAGATGATAATATCTGCAAGTTTATCGGCATGTTTCCCACTACAAATGACTTTTGTGGAAAGGATAGAAACGTTTATTAAATGAAGTTTACTATAATTCACCAGCATGGAACTAGCAATTCACAAACGTGTTTCCTTAGAAGTACAATAGATAGGGAAATTCTGATAAGGGTATGTTGTTATTCATGTATTTTTATTCTCTTTATCCGTGATTACAATCCGTTATTTTGTATTTAATACAATTTTTTTCTATTTTCTATAGAATAATTTTTTCACATAGTTCACTAAGTTCAATTATTTATTATTTCATGATCATTCTGTTACTATTATTTTCAGAAGAGCGTATAAAATATTTATTAACATGTATATCATAATTTATTTTCATTTTTTATTATTTACGAAGGTGGCTAATACATTATGGCTAAAATAAGTTATATATATAAATTTACAGCAAGTATAAATTTGGTATACATTATAATAGCAATCTATTACTTTCCTTATATACATAATGTATAAGGAAGGTATTGTGACGGGGTCGAAAATTCGAAATGAGTTTTTGACGGGAGAGCACGTTTCAAGCATCCCTGATCACGAATCAAACATTTTTGAAGTGATGTCTGTGTGTGTGTGTGTGTGAAATTATGTGTGTGTGTGTGTCAGTGAGTCTGTGGAGACGATAACTGATGAACGGATAGACCGATTCGAATCAAATTTGGTACAAAAATCACAATCCGTAAACACTGGAAGCCTATTGTTTTTATACACAATCGAATGTTCAGAACCCCCCTAAATTTTCGAATGAAATTTTGAAAAAATCGTTAAAAAATCAAAACCACTAATAAAGTTACGCAAATAGACATTTCTTATGTAATTTTTTATTAGAAAACGATTGACATAAATTTTAGAACGCTAAGTTGAACCGTTCTCGAGATATTGTACATTTTTCAAAAAAATTATCAAAAAGTCATATAAAATAAAAAAAAAAATATTTCCTATTAAGAAACATGTTCACTTTTCATATGTAATACCATGCGATAAATTGAGTGACATCATTCTCGTGGCTCTAGTTCGTTCCATTCATGAAAAAAGATACTTTGAATAATACTTTTGTATTTGAACGCCAATAGTCATTTATCTGCTGTAAGAATAACTTATTTCTTAGTGCATAACGCTTGGCGAGATTTTGGCGACGAATTTGGCAGAATGTCGCCAACTTGGCGACTTTTTTGAAATGTTGCCAAATTAACGAAAATCTCGCCAAATGGATAAATATGACACTAAATCAATGAAAATGACGACTAACTGTCGAAAATTCAATATCTTGGAAAGAATATTAGTATCTACTATAAGAAAAACCCATTTTTTTACTGTAAAAGTATAAAATTCATTACATTATATAAGGAAAGTCATGTGTTGCCCACATCAGATTTTTTGATATTGGTATCAGATACAATCAGTTCTTTGGTAATCCGATAATATTGGTTATATTTGTTATTGTTTCTTTTTGGTTTCGTGACATCCCAATCAACAACAACAAAAAAAAAGAATATTTGATTGCATGGCTATTTTAAAAATATATTTATATTTTGCACATGTGCTCCTACATATTCCAGTAGATTAAAAGCAATTTTTAATTTTTTTTCCCTATTGTTTGTTTTTTGGTACAGCCAATTTTTCAACATGTCAGACTCTAAATTTGACAAATTTTGATGCTCATGTTGTTTTCATGTCATTGTAAAGTTTGGCTAACTGCAACATGAGGGACTGAAATTAAGTGTTGAGATTCAGAATCAGTTTTACTAAAAATGCAGTTTTAATGTCTTTTTAAAATAAAAGGAATGAATCTGAATCTTCAAATTTCCACCACATCTTACCCTACTCCCATAGTCTTAGGCTGGAGAAAATCTAGTTTCTAATCCACTTTTTTCTTGGATTTAAAGGTTGCCAATTTCTGAAATTTAAAAAATGGATAACTTTTACTACCCCCCTCTCCCTCTAACAGTTACCTTGCACCTTTCTGGTAGGTCGGACGTTTGGGTCTAACCCCCCCCCCCCCCCCCCCCCCCCCGCATGCACACACACACACACAAAAAAAAAACCTCATGTGGTACATAATTAAAAAATGTAAAAACTGGTTCATTAAAACAAATCCATACAAATAATCAGGTGAAAGGTCTGTTTTTGTATATTTTATCCTTTCTAGTTTTTCAGCACATGAAAAATTTTCGAAACAAGAAATTAGTTATTAATACCTAAATGTTTATTTAAAAATATATTGTTTTCCTTGTGCATTTGTTTCTTTATTATTATTAATATTAATTTAAAGGTGAACTCATCTATGTTTTGCTTACAATTGGGGAGGAGAGGGAGAGAAGTTATCTGTGTTAAAAAAAAAAAAAATCAAAATATCATTTGTATCATGTTAGGTCAAACAAAAAGTTTTTCTATGTTATAACTTTGCATTATCTTCAACTGATATGAAAATGACCATTTACCCCCCCCCCCCCCCCCCCCCTCTGAAAAAAAAAAAAGAAACAATTCAAAAGTTAAAAGTATAAAATCTGGTGTAAAGAAGCCACAAATGCATACAAATGATAAAAATATAATTTTTTGTACATTTCATCTTTTATTTATAAAATTCAAAAGAGAAGTTGAACTTTCTGTATTAAAATTTTTGAATGATAGAAAATGATAGGATTCATATTGAAGTATTTATACAGAATATGCCATTTTGCTTGTACATTAGAGTATATGTTCAATCATTTAAATTAATTATCTATTAGATTCCATCATATTCTTATCTTTGGAATAATATCCAAGAAAGTAAAATAATAAATTAATTTTTATGTTTCCTACCTAATTATATATTAGAAAAATAATTTTAAAACGTATTATGTTAAAAAAAATGTTAAATGTAATAAAACACAATTATTTTTTCTCCTAAAAATCATGCCCCGATATGTTCTGATTCTCCCCCAGCAGCCTTCACTGTGTTGTAATTGAGTGAGGAATGGGTTGAGTCACACCAGGTTTTGGATAACTGCCCATTAGATTAGTGTTTTGTAGGGAGAATGAGAGTAGTTAGACCGGTTTGTTGTGAAACATTGAGCTGAACAGCAGCCTAGTTGTAGTAGTATTATTTTTATTAGAAATTATGTCTACCATTAGAAATGCTGCTTCATATTTTACCAGCTAAATTTAAAAATTTTGATTCTTAGGAAAAGTTTTTCATAATGGAACCTTGCTCAATTGGTCAGTTACTAAATGAAAATGTCATAAATGGTTATACTGTAGAACTACTATAATTAAACACATATTACAATATAGTGGTGAAAGTGAAGCTCTCCTCATTGTTTGAACTGGATGCTTTTATTTAGCTACAATTTGTTTCTACTATGAGAAAAAGTATCTTAAAAAATACAGTTACTTTTTTGGGTATTCTTGCTGGGATTCATTTTGATCTCGTAAACCTTGAGTAAGTAAAGGTCTGAAAACAATTATGAACAATCAAAAGCTACAAACTTGTATGATCTTATACCTGGTATATATGTTAAATTTAATAGCAATGGCGAATAAACCAAATTCTAAACTCTTTCAATGCAATAATTAAAACTGTGAAAATTTTTTAAATTATAGAACTTCCAAGAGTATTCTCTATTTTAGTAAACAGTAAGCAAGGCCATCAAAATAATTTGTTCAGATTTTGCATCCTGTTAGCCATAGGTATAAATCATATTGAGTAACCTAAAAATTCTGAATATGTGTCTTTTTTATCCTTATGTACACTCCTGAGGTTTAGCAAAGGTAAAACATACGTCTTTTATTATTTTTATCTTGTTTGCTAAATTTTTACTTGAAAATGGCATTTCTAATAATTCTTGAATAATACATTTATTGATCGAGCACAAACTCATTTTCCAGTTAAAGAGTTTTGAAAGAAGGGAAAAAAATTAAGCTGCTTTACCAGTACCAAAATAACAGTATAACAAGGAATATTGCAACACCTAAAAAATTATTTACTCACGAGCATTACCTGTTATGGTTTGGAAAGTTCTGCTGAAAATTTGACACATCACCTAGCACCTTACTAAGTGCTGAACTGTGAATCCCTCTCCCATAGAGCCACATTCGCAGAAGCACTAGCTTGTTTGATCTGAGGTTTGGTAGAAACTCCGTCTCTCCTGAGATCTCACAATAGATTATCTCATTATCTGCTTCTTTAAAAGGGATATAGGGATTGAAAGACATGAATGAAGGATAAACTGTTTTTTTAGGCTATAGATGTATATCTAATTCAAAATTTACAAGTAAAGTGTTACGATTGTTTGTTGAATGCAGAATATTTTATTTTAATTATTCCCCCAATTCTAACGGTATGGCAGCACCATACTAGCCAAACCGCAGCATTGGCCACTGAAAACAGTATTTTCTAAAAATTTTATCTTTTTTACTACCTTATATTTTCCTATCTAATGCTCACATTTGCTTATAATTTTATGCTGCATTTTTTTACAATTATAAACATTATGTAGAAAATTGTTAGTTTATAAAGATACATTGTTGTGCTAAAAAACATTTTTTTAACTTATTTAAAATAGTCCTTTCTAAAAATTTTATCTTTTTATATAGTAATTATTTGTAAAAAAAAATTAATGGAACTATAGCTGTCTTGTTATAAGCACATAAAGCTACATTAAATAGATTCCTATTAAGAAAGTTCAATGATCTCATCCTAATAAACTGCAATACCATGGAAAACATAACATGTCACCTTAGATATACAGGGTGTCCCAAGAACATTGACCCTGATATTTATTCCTTAAATATTGATCTTAGACATATATAATAAATTACAAAGTTGCGTAAGAAAAGGTACAGAATTTTATGAATTTGATTAAAATTTTCAAGGGAATTAAATTTTAAGAAATACAAAATTTAAATTTTTATACGGCCCCGTACAAAAATATTTACAATGAGTAAAATGTGCCCCATACACTAATAAGGTGATGTACAAAATTTCAGCATTTTATCATAAAAAGTCCCAGAGATATGTTTAAAGAAAGTTGGTGAGGGATTAATCACATTAATCACAAATTAAAATGTAAATGTTTACAGCAAGAGTGCAAATGACTCAACGCAGAATTGCATCATAGGCTTGTTATCAGATGAATGCAGCTTTGTATTGGCATGGATGGAAAACATTTTGAACAAGCCTTGTAATCTTTGTGTAAATTATTTCTACACAGTGTAGATACTTTTGTACCAATAAATAGCAAAATTATTATTTATTTATGTTATGTAATCATTGTTTTCTTACGTAATTTTACTACATTCTTTCTAAGATGTTAATAGTCTTAAGAGTGACTGTTTGACCAGTTTATATTGTACTTAGTATTGATTTATTATTTTATATGATTGCAGTTTTATTTTATTATTTTTCTTTCTACTTTAGTTTGTATAAATAGTATAATTTATGCTTTACTACTATTTTCATACTTTAATTAAGGTTTTTTTTTAATATTATAATTTGATATTTTTTTCTCTTTTAGGTGATAACTTTAACACTAGCCAGTCAATACAGTGAACCTCAAGAGATTGTCTTGAGGAAAACATCTGATGAACAAGGAGATGTTGCAAGTATTTCATTTAATCTACCTAATTCTGATCCTGTGCCTGGCCCTAGTACGGCTGAACCAGCTCATAAAAATATTAGTCAGTTCCTTGGACATATTGTTGGCGGAGCCACGACTTCTGCTACTAATGCAAGTCCTTCAGTACGACTGGAGAAGACATCTCCCAAAACAGATTCATCTCTTAGTTTCCGATCTCCTAATGTAATAGCTCCTACAAGTTCAGAACCTATTCCCTTTCCACCATCTACTGTTATCACCACTACAGCCGCATTGCCTAGTTCATCACGTGTTTCTTCAAATGTTTCTCTCAAGTCTCCTGGGTTTGGTCCATTTCCCTTTGCCAGCATGACACATGCCATGAATACTAAAAACAGTGCAAGTCCTCAGTATCAACCAGTTTTAGGCGGTGCAAATTCTCGCTTATTATCATCTGCAACACAGTTAACTAATGCTATTCTTAGTTCTTCAAGTAATTCTGTTGTAACTTCCACATCTAAAGTTTCTAATCTTGCAACACAGAAAGTTTCAAGACCTAATTCTGCTTTTAATAATGTTGTGTCCAGAACACTTCCACCCAATGCAATAGCTTCAACTTCAAGGGCAAATGTTGCTCTCTCAAGCCCCCTTCTTGTAAATTTACTGCAAAGTGAAACCTCTAATTTGCAACAAAATAATAAATTAATGCCTCCTCCATCACAAGCCTCTAATCAAGCTCCTAAAAAGAAGCGAAAGCCTCGTAAATCAAAGGATAAAATCTTAGAAGATGGCAATGCATCATCACCAAATTTTTCTGCTTCTCCATCTCCTCCATCATACCAGTCTCATGTTGGTTCCAGGTCACCTGGAGGATTTGATCACCTTAGTGTTCTTGGACCATCCCATAGTGTGCCTATGAGTACTATTTCTTCTTCAACTAGCCAGACTGCTAACATTCATCCTATGGCCCAAGGTCAACCCCCAGTGTCGAATATAAAATCCCAGACATCAAATATGCATCCCCAAACACAAGGATTACCTCCTGTGTGTCTTCAATCACAAGTTCAAGGCCAACCTATGGTTTCAACCACAAGACCTCTTGGTCATCAAACTATCTCTGCCTTTCGCCAGACTCAAGGGCATCGGGCAGTGCCAAATATCCATCCACAGGCACAGGGTCAGCCTCAAGTTCACACGGGTAATCTTCCTCTACACACTCACATTCCTGTGGGGGCACTTCAGGTAACTAGACCTCCAACAGGAAACTTGCAATCATCATATGCAATGTCTGCGCCTCGTAGCATACCTGTCAACCCTACTAGATCAATATTTGTTTCAAGAGAAACACCATTGGTTAAATCTGTGGAAAAGACAAAAGAAGCTGCTACATTAAAATCTGATAGGACTAGTACTCCCTCAACCCCTAGTACATCTACACCTGACTCAAACCCTTTTCCTTCACCCCCATCTTCATCTGATGGTAAAACTAAGCATTTAATCAATCCATTTACTGGTCAGCTTGAACCGATGCCCAGTGATGATGAAGAGGAAGAAGAATCAATAGGTTCTCTGCCCCCTTTCCCAGATTTTGAGATTGACACCTCAGAAAAAAGCCAATCTGAAAGGAGTCTCTCGGATGGTGGGAAAGATAATAATCTGTCATCTGACACAGATTCTGGTATTAGCAAATCAATAACGGATGTTTCACAGTCTTCTACAGATGGTTTACCTGTAGATTCTGGGAAGGATTCTAAGAAAACCGACACCATAATCAAAACAGATTCTGTAACATCGGCTTCTGTTACTTCATCTATACCTGGTGAAAAAATAAAACTAAGGTTAAAACTGGACTCTAAGAGCATAAGAGAATCAAAAGATAGTGAATTGAAAGAAAAACGAGCAAAGGACTCTAATCCTACATTAAATCAAAAGATTGATGTAGCTGTTGTAAGTATTCCAGGTGTGAAGAAGGGTGCAGTGACATCTATATCTTCTGTTCCAGAGCCTCGAGTGCCTCCTTTACATATCTCACTTCGTGGTCCTAATGCTGCAGTCGTTGTGAGCCCCAGAAAAGATGATTCTAAGTCAAGGTATAGTTTAAGTAAAGAGGATCATACTGTTGGGGATATGCCTTCAAAAGTTGTTCCAAAAAAAGTCCGTTCCCCACGGGCCACAAGGACTGGGGAAGTTCCATCTATAGCTTTATCAATATCTGGACGGACTATAGAATCTTTTGATAAGAAAATGAGGGGAAGCAACCCTAAGGATTTCAAAAAAGTGAAAGATGAATTTTGGAATCAGAATGTTAAAATGTCAATGTCTGGTGGGGGCATTGTTGAGGTCGGTGACAAACTTTCAGCAAATCGTGTGTCATCTTATGACACTTATCTCTCTTCGACTTCTATAAGTAGTCCAATTGTGCAACGGAAATCCTCCAATATTTTCAGTCTTGCATCTCGAGACGCCTGTAAGTCAGAGATAATGACTTTAACATCATGTTCTACAGGGGAAAGTGTAACATTGCACTCCTTTGTTGGATCCAAGTCACCACTGCCTTTGCAGGTAGCTGCAGTTTCTGAAACTGAAGCTGCCAATTCATTACAGACTGTCAAAAATGAAGTGAACTCCAATGTATCAAGTGCAGCATTGCCTAGTGAAAGAACAGTTACCGAAAAAGTTTCTAATCCAGATAAGGAAAAACCTCCAGAAAATTCCGGAAAAGATAATTCATTTTCTAGTAAGTTCTCCATTTTCATATTTTTTATTTATTATACCTTGTGATTTGTTTTTGGTACTTATCGGTTATAGGGACCATGAAGTCAAATACGGCAACACATAGGGATTATGCCAAATTCTGGTTTATACCGGTTGCTGATATTATAAATTGGACTTGTATCTTTATGTGGCGAAGCGTTACCGGTAGTGATAAATTTAATGAAATTTTATCGGCAATAGCTGAGTTTTAGCTGCCACAAATTTTAATGTAACACAATATTTTTTTGTTAAATAAAGTTGATCAAACCCCATTATATATTAAATTTTAATCATTGTGTTTGTAGGGAATTTCTCGTATCGGATTATATCGCCAATGTTCGTATTGGCGACAACTCTGAAAAGCAGTCGCTAACCCATGGTCACTATAACTGATAAGTACCTTTTTTTTAGTAAGTACTTATATACACATATTTTTTCCATACAGTATTGTCTTACTTGCACAATTGATCCATTTTCAACATTGATGCCAATTTCATATTTTTCAATTCATTTTATGTAAGCTCAAAAACAATTTCAAAAGTCTAACATAATACAAGAAGTTTGTCTGTGTATGTGTGTGAGCACGTCGTCTGTAGTGTAGAATCTAAGCTTCGGACAGTCACAAGTCTTTGGAGAGCATGGGTTGGGATTTGGTTTGAAACCGGGAAATAATTTCACGGCGGTTTAGAATATCCATGCCATGCAGGGCTGCCACTCACGACTAAAAGGTGACTTTTCGCAACTATTTCCCCCCCTAGGCGACTATTTTAAGCTAAAATAGGCCAAAAAGCTACTTATTTTTATGGAAGTGGCTACTTTTTACCGATCATGGTGACTATTTTCAATAAAAGTTCAAATAAAAACAGAATTTTAATTTTCCTGTTTGCATTTTGTGTTTGTTCAACCAATAAAATTAAAGTTCACTTCTTGCGTCATGCTTTACATTACACAGCATCGGTAAATAACCAGTGATTAACAAAAAATCTCCTGAGTATGTATTTTGTTCATGACATATCTTGTGTTTGAAGAAATAATGAATTTTTTAGCTTTCAAATAAAATTGTTTATTTTAAATAAAATTGTAAACTTTAACGCTTCTTCATAACAATTGTGAATTTCAGTATACTATTATTAAATAATAGTGCTTTTAAATAAAATTAAATATTTTAGCACTTTTAATTAACTCTAGAATTTAGTACCAGTTTAAACAAATCGTGGATTTTATCGCTTTTGAATAATAAAACTGCAATATGTTTTCCATAAAAATTGTAAATATTAGCGCTTTTAAATAAAATTGCAAAATTTAGTACTTTTAGTTAAAATTTCAAATTTTGGCGCTTTTAAATAAAATTGCAAGTTTTGGCCCCTTTCTAAAAAAAGAAAATTTGTGAATTCAAGCATTTTTAAATAAAATTACAAATGATAACACTTTTAAATTAAATCATCAAATCCAGTGTGAATTCAAACACTTTATATAAAAACAATGATATTCGGTGCTTTTTCGTAGAAATCACAAAATATAACATTTTCATTTAAAATTGGGAATTTTAACGCTAAAACCAAATTGCGAATTCAAGTACTTTATAAAAATCACTAATTTGGGGCTTTTAACCTTTTCTGAATGGTCGACTCTCCCATGCGTCGATTGATAACGTGTATTCAAGACTGCCATCTGGAAAGGGTTAAGTAAGATCATGAATTTTAGCTTTTTTATATAATAGTGCTTTTAAATAAAATTGAGTATTTTATAACTGTTAAATAAAATCGTGAATTTTAGCATGTATAAACTCAGGAAATTTAACTCTTTTTAAATAAAATTGCAAATTTTAGCACTTTTTCATAAAATAGCAAATTTTGGCACTTCTAAAGAAAGTTTCGAATTTTTGTTCTTTTATATAAAAGTCTGAATTTATAAATCAAATTGCAAATTTAAGCACTTTTCATAAAACTTTCGAAATTTAGCTCGTTTAAATAAAATTGCATATATAAGTATTAAATTACCACAACTCCTGTTCTAATTAACACACAGAAACAATTTTGGTATCGCTTTAAAGCTCTTTAAATGACTTTTAAAATGATACCAAACATATGAAGTTTTTGGGGAAAATAATTTCAAAGTCATAGTATTTGACTTTTGACCTTGAATGCTAAAAATCGAATTTCTCATTTTTCACTATTTTTACCTGAATATTATAACATCTTAATTACATGTATACCAATTTTCAAAATGGACATTCAATGGGATCACAAAAAAAAAAACTAAATAAATAATAATAATAACAATTAGAAACAAAAAAAATACAATATTTAAATATTGGCATTACCCTATCACAGGCTGTTATTTTTTAAATTTATTTATTTATTTATTTTTAGTAATACTGCAGTTATATATACAACCTTAAATTAAATTACTACTGGTTTTTCCATGAGCACAATTTTGCATTTGCCATTACAGTTTCCTTTTCAGTTATAGTGTAAATACATCTTGCACAGGTACCAAAAGTACATCTGGTTTATATGGAAATTTGAATGATGGAGAAGGTCCAAATGGATGGAGAAAATTTGATTTAACTATTGCATTATCTTCATCAGTATCAATTATACATGTCACCTACCATTTTTCTTCATAAACAGCAGTCACAAATTCTTTGATATCACTGGTTGAAAGTTCGCATCCTAATTTGGTAACTCATTCAACTTTTGATACAAGTGAATCAGAATACAATTTAGTGCAAATTGTATATGCTGTCAATGGAATAAACTAGTGGAGCTTCTGAGTGCCAGCAATTGTACGTGATTGTTCAAATCGTATTTTCAGTTTCTTTTCTTTGATCAAGTAGTCATTTGTTATGCTGTATTTGAATGACATTGAAGGAATGTTATGGACTGCCCACTAAAACAACTTTCTAGGAGTCATAATCTGTTGATCATACGGTTGTTGTAGACTGGCACGTGCAGCCAATCGTTTTACAGAACCTCCTACTCCATTACAAGCTCCTTTTCTGTGAGCTGTTGCTGTAAAATGCAACTCGGCAGGTCCTTCTCCAAAATCCTCTTCATGATAGCAAAGATTTATGAAATCTTTTCTATTTTTATAATGTGCTGCCACACCATCAGAAAAGTAAAGTATCTTTTTAATTGTAGTTGGTTGCATCTTATCTTTAAGTAAGCTTACTAAGAATTCTTGAAATAAATGAACTGCAACCGTATCATGAACCAGACATGGCGAAACTGAAATAATTACAAAACCGGCATGTTGCAGTCTTCCTTCCTCATCAGTGAAATATGTAACACATGAATGGATTGTTGTCTGGGAATTATTCCAATGAAATCCATGTACTTCATCTTGAAGTACAAAAGAATAGTTTTCTGCAAAATCAAATATTACCAGAAACTGGCCTGGTAGCAGCTTTAGTTTTAAATCGGCCTGAAACAATGATTGTTGTATTGCAATAAATGAATGACGAATAAGAATTAACTTTTCACAGAATGAATCAATATCAATGAATGAATCAATTGGGCGCGGTAGCCCATTGGTTAGCGCGCTGGAGTTGCACTCGGAAGGCCCGGGTTCGATTCCAGCCGCTGCCAAAACTGCCGCCGTGTTCACGCGGAGTACGATCACGTTAAACATGTGGGTCCGTAAGTCCTTCCGAGATGTTGGTGGTAGGGGAAGGAGGGTACGGTCCCTGTGGATGCCTCCCCCACTGGGTTCCGGTCTAAATTGGGTGGTACTTCCCGGCCGTCCAAACTGTTACCTTACACCTTTCTGGTAGGTCGGACGGTCTGGGTCTCAACAACAACAACAGAATGAATCAAGGAAGTCATCGGACAATTTGGTGACAGTTTCAAGTGTAGATCTGTCCACGGATAAACACTGTTATAGTATCCACCATATTTGCATCCATCATCTTCTTAACCTCTCCTTTGGAATTGACATATTGTCAGCTTCCACACATTCTTTACAATCCCCTAGGTAACAAGCAGGCTGAGGAGGATTACAAATTATTACAGCTATGCAATCCTTATGGGTCTCCAAAGGAACATTTTCTTCTGATATTAGTTCAGCAATTTTTCCACCTATCATCATTAATTTAAAATTTTGATGAATAGTGCACACGTAAACAGAATGTGTTTCACTAGCACCCACAAGAACATAATGTTTTGGACGCAGTTTTGCAAATTTTGAAAATCCAATTTTATTATGCAGGTAGTCTTCTTTAAATAATGCATAAACTTCCTTAAGATTGCTCAGAACAAACCTTTTCTGTTTACATATTCATTTTTCATTTAATTGCTTTACAGATATACAATCTTTTTTGCCTGGCATTATTCTGCTAACAATGTCAGATTCATAAAATTCTCTCACAGTATTAGCCACATTTTCGGCTAATGATTTTCCAGATTTCGGATTCGGTGATGATAAAATCCCTTTTTCGTTTACTAGTTGCTTCGCTTTTCTCACCATAAAATTAGAAGCTTTAAACTCTCTTTCAATTTTTCTTATGCTCCAAGTTTTTGACAAAATAGTAAGAATTTGTACCTTTTCACTACTGCTCATGGATGTAAAAAATTTTTTTTTCAATTGACATATCATTTTACATCACATACCACAGGTTTAACTTCCTCCTCATCAGTTGTGTCTAATTCAAACAACTTTTGCATTGCAAGTCCTATCTTCTTAGACTTTTCTTTTGGATATTTATGTTGTTTCAGTTTTTTCTTACTCACTCGTTACTCTCCCAAGACATTCAAACCACGATTTAAAGAATCTAGTACTTCTTCACGATCTAAATTCATTAGTTCATCACCACAAACTTACAGGACACTTGGTCCAATAGCAGTTCTTCTTTGGACCTAGATTCCAGAGCTGGATCATCTGTTAATGCACATATTTCTTTCCTGCACCAGTCATATATCATTTGTCCAACAAATTCAGGAAAATTTTCACAAATGAACTTAGAGAAAGGATGTCGACTTTTCTTTTTACACGAATGTCTCTCTTTTCCCAGAGGGTTTCAACATCTGTTTTACCACTGCTTGTTCATAATAAAACTTTCCTTACTTAAAAATTAAATTCTTACAAAAATATATTTATACAAATTCCAGTAAAGTGTAGTATCAATGTAGCAATATTTCATCATAAATATGCTTTAAAAGTTTTATATGTGGTTTGGCTTTTCAACCTAAAACTCAAATTGCA
The DNA here is from genome assembly GCA_951213105.1 of Amaurobius ferox. Classification (NCBI taxonomy): domain Eukaryota; kingdom Metazoa; phylum Arthropoda; class Arachnida; order Araneae; family Amaurobiidae; genus Amaurobius; species Amaurobius ferox. The sequence goes on from OX578147.1 coordinate 6,795,670, forward strand.
AACTAACACCATTTGAATCAAACAGCTAACTCTAATTCAAACTAAAACCCAAACTGCAAACGAAAACCATCTGAATCAACTAATCACCTCTAATTCAAACTAAAACCCAAACTGCAAACCAAAACCATCTGAATCAACCAATCACCTCTAATTCAAATGAACACCTGAACTGGAAACCAAAAGTAAGGATGTGCCAGTGGTGGCACCAATTGGCAAATTTAGCTGTTTTATAGCTAGAAAATTTCATTTGTAGCTATATTTGTCTATTTATGGGTAAATCTGGTTATTTTTGGTAGGCTATTATATTTGGAGAACTGTCAAATCAACCTAATAAAATACTGAATCAAACAACATGCTAAATGCTTGTAATAATATAGTCTAGCTTGTAATAGTATAGTATTTTTATCCACAAAATCAAAAACTGCAACATTACAATATAGAGTGTCCAGTGTTATCTGTGCCCACAATTGCTATTTCCTCAACCACTAGTCACAGAGATACACTTCCAATTGCAAAAATGTTTCAAATTTTAAAATCTATTATCTTAGAAACAGTTTAAATCAATAAATGCATTTCTGAAAGAAATACAAAATATAAATTTTTATGCAGTGCCCCGGTCCTATCAATTATATTTAGGAATATCATCCTCATACAATTTTATGCAGAATAAAAAAAAAATCATCCTTTTACGACCAAAATTGACAGACTTATAGCTGTTTAAATTTGGAGCACTTTTTGTGCTGAGAAATGGTCAATACGGTCCCTGTATTGGTTGGTTGCTTGCAGAAATGATCAATACGGCCCATGATTGGTTGATTGCTTGAAACAGGGCATTTTTATACGTGGGAAAGCGACTTATGTCATAAAGTTTAATGCTTCATTACTTGGTGAATTTTGGTCGTTTTTTTATTTTTATTTTGTATGAAATTGAATGAGGATGATTTTCCTAAATATAATTGGTAGGACCGGGGGACCGTATAAAAATTTATATTTTGTATTTCTTTCAGAAATGTATTTATTGATTTAAACTGTTTCTAAGATAATAGATTTTAAAATTTAAAACATTTTTGCAAGTGGAAGTATATCTCTGTGACTAACGTTTGAGGTAATAACCATTGGGCACCAATAGCACTGGACACCCTGTGTGTATATATATATATATATATATATATATATAAGTAAAAAACCTGTCAAAGCATTTTGTCAATATTTAAATATTGTATTTTTTGTTTCTAATTATTTTTTTTTGTGTGTATGTGATCCCATTGAGTGCCCATTTTGAAAATTGGTATATATGTAGTTAGATGTTGTAGTATTCAGAGGAAAAATATAGTGAAAAATATATTCGATTTTTAGGAATTCAAGGTCAAAGGTCAAATACTATGACCTTGAAATGTCCCCCCCCCCCCCCCAAAAAAAAAAAAAAATTCTTCATGTGTTTGGTATCATTTTAAGGGTAATTTAAAAAGCTTTAAAACGATACAAAAAAAATTGCTTTTGTATGTCAATTGGAAAAGGAGTTATGATAATTTAAATGTAGCCATTGGAGGGTAAATTTTGCTTTTTCAGCCATTTTTAATTTCAAATAACTAAAAAACTAATTCGCTCAGAGGGTTAAAATTTTGTGTGCTTTACTTTTTTAGTAGGTCTAACTAGTTCACCGAATTTCATAAAAATCTGAGTTGGTGAGGAAAATGACTGTGTTGATTTGACATGGAATGACCCAGACATAACCATACTACTTATATTCTTGCAGATAAAAATATATACCCATGTATTAATAGAAGATTGCCTGTACTACAATATATGAGTTTCAACTGTTTTTACCAAAATAAACAGATCACATAATAAATGGAAAATACCAATAATCCTAGTAATCTTTAAACCTAAAGGCCGTAATTAATATAATCCAGTCAAAAATGCAAAATCGTCCACCTCATAAACACTTTGGATTTAAATCCATTGCTAGGCGATATGATATCATTCCCTTCAAATAAATTTATGGGAAAAAATATTGTCTGCATAATGCTATATCTATGGAAGGTTTAACTGTGTTTTAATTTAATACTTAGACAATCCCTGGTCCTAGAAACTCGAAACATGGACTAAATTTAAATGGAGCTATTCCAAGGCTACCCACAAAATTTCATGAAATTCAGTTCAATCGTTCTCCCGTGAAGATGAGACAGAAATACAGACAGACCAATAGATTTTCAATTTTATTTATATAGATTGTTAAAAATTAAGTTTTAAATTATGGATTTTTCAATATTTTTAACACTTTACAACATAGTTGAAAAGTGTTTATGACTTCATTCTGTTTGTCCGTTCGCACCATAACTGCCATAAAAATGACTTTATTAAAATGAAATTTTAGTATGTTGTTGAGATGGGCTATAGGACATATGGGAATGTAAATGAATAATATCACCCAATTAGTTTTGGATTGAACCCGGATTGAAAAAATGAAATACATTGAACCCTATAGGACCTAATTTTTCAAACATGTTTTAAGAGAAGTTAAAATTCACAAATTGCTTCAAAAATTTTAGGAAATATTCAAATTATGCCATAAAATGTATAAAAAAGTTTCAGTAAAATATGTTTGGTAGTTTTTTAAATAAAAATTAAATAATAATTACACCCATATAATATATTGCTCTTAGTCCTCTGGACGAGTCGGGCGGTCTGGGTCTTCTACCCATATAATATGAAGAGATCACGTGACCCACTTCAAAATAACATATGGCATCCATCTTTTTCCCCAATGTCAAAATCGTGATTTTTAAAGTTCCTTTAATGAATGTTGCATCCGTCCTAAAACAGCTTTATTGTTGCATATTTTCTGTGCATCTATATTCTGCATCAACACAATTACAATATTTTTGAGTTTAACCCCTTAAGCGTGCCATTTATTTCCCTTCGTGTGCGCTGCAGTGGGGAGTTTTTTTTCTCCCATATCCTTTTCCTCATTGATTACGTGTTGAATGAGAAGGTGTTTTGCTGAAATAAGTATTAAGTAAATAAACATGTATAATAACAGATCAGTAAGTAAACATGTATAATAACATATAAGTAAATAAAAAAACATACAATTCCTGGTGTTGTATTTGAAATTTTACACCATAAACGTGATGATTCTAAATCAGCTTCTTCCTCCTCAGAATTCGTGCTATAAAAACTTGTTTCAAATTCAGAATCACTTTCAAAATCTGAAACATTTAAAAGTTCTGCCTCTGAATCACAAGAATCATGAGATAACTTGCATTTTGTTGAAATAAGATTGAAAGCACTTGAGGCCACCATTGCTTTGAATGTGAAATCCCAACAAAACTGAGTTTATTTTACGCGAGTTTGCGAAATACTGCCTCTGATAAAATTTAATTTGTAGGACTTCTACTGCCATCTAGTGTAAAAGACTCTAAACACAGTTAATATCTCATAAAAAATCATATGACATGTTATTTCCTTCAAAAACACAGGAATCTCGGCTTTAAAAGTACATGACGAGTCCACCTCTTCAAACCCGTTTAGCGGTAGTGCAGTGCATGATGAGCTGAACTCGTTAAGCATGCTTAAAGGGTTAAATGATCATCAAATTTTGATTATTTCCACAACGAAGCCTAATTTTAATGGATGCAGAATGTAAGCAAGTGATTGTAAGAGTTGTAAAAGAATTGCTGAGTTTTTTCACGCAAAATTGTTTAACTCTGGAGTCTGGAATAAAAGTGTATGAATGAAACATTCACTACTTTTACATACACGAGAGCCAGACAATTTTATAGCATTGTCGTTTTTGATGAAGTTTCCAAGTAAAAGAAATTATTGTACTGTGATAATTTTAAAAATATCAATGCTGAATGTATCGCATTTTAGAGATGTTTAAAAAATTGCATTTTCAGTTGGAAAGTGTTTCATAATCATTCGTTATGGATATTTCATTGCATTATGGATGATTGATCTTTCTTGTTGGTTACTGAAGTACTGCTTCCTTTACTTCATACCATTGCATGTCAATTTAATTCACACATATTGTAAAGCAATGTCTGTTCTATTTGCTAGTTATGATATATAGCACTTAACATTGCAGAATATTAATGTAATTTAAATCTTTCACTCTAGAGATTAGATTTATTAGCTTGAATCAGAAGTTTTTATCTTGGAAATTTATCATGCAATATTTATAATAATCCTTAAAATGTAGATTTTTCTTTTATTTGTAAAATTCTGACTTTGCTGGAGATTTTTATAAAATTATTTCTTCTTTTTTCAGGTTCTAAAAACTCACCTCTTATGCAAAATAATTATCTACCTCATTCACCCAGTGCACCACTTGATAGGAATGACCTAAAGAAATTCATCAGTCTTAGTGACCAGACTCAATTGCAATCTGCCAGTAGTTTAAATGTAGCCTCCACTGTGCCTCTGAGTTCTCACTCAGCCTCTTTACATACTTGCAACACAAATGAAGCTGCCTCAGATTCTAATGTTCAAATGCAAGTAAGTGATTCTACGGATGCAAAAAGACTTAATCTACCCAGCAGGGTTCTGGCTACTCCTGTAGACAATGTGACTAGTTCTACAGACAGCCAAACATTTGAAATTAACCAGTGCAATATACACTCTATAAATAACAATGCTTTAGAATGTGTAGACGACAGTGTAAATGTAGATAAAAATGTACAAAGTGAACTAAATGTCAGTCCCGAAGCTAAAACTTTAAATAAAGAAAATTTTGTTGTAAATGAAGTACAAAATGTTGTTGATGTAAATAAGAATAATACTGCCAATGAAGAAAACTGTGTGTCATTATCTAGTGACAATGCAATTTCCGAAGTTTCGCATGTAGTGACTCCTAAACCATCATCTGTGCATGATGATGATGACAAGTTCAAAAAATTTTCTAATCATTCAGATGCTTGTAATAATTTATCAGTTTCATGTTTAAGTGCAGTACCTAAGGCAGAGATTAAGGAAGTTGTGTCTGACAAAGGTATGTGTATAGTTGATGTTAAAAAACCTCCAATTGCGCAGATAATCACAGTTGATAACGTACCAATCCAGTCCCATGTGATTGAAGTGCCTTCGATGCAAAACATACCGGCAGTGCCAAATTTATTGGCAAAGTCAGGACGTGTTGCTGAGGTGAACTCTCTGTCTACATCTGTATCATCTGGTGGCAGCCAGTACCTGCCTGCTCGGAACCTTCTGGTTATGCAAGAAGCAAGTGAAGCTCCTGTGTGTGAAGGCCGGGTGTCTCCTGTGAATATACCATTACTCGCCATGCCTTGCAGTGCTGACAAGACAAGTAAGCTTTTAAATCATGTGAATAAAATTATGCAAGAAGCGCCTTCAAATGTCAAGGAAAATCCAACTATATATCCAAAAGACGAGTTGAAATTGGATCCTGTCGAGGAAGAACGGAAAAGGTGCATGCTGTTGTCTGAAGTTCCCACAAGTACTCCTGGCCCTCCGCCTCCTGAATTGACTGCTCTAAGTTCTCTAAAACCTGATAAGTTGAATTCAGAAATTACTAATTCTAATAGTTTGAAATCATCTGTTGAAATCAAGAATGTTGAAAGTGTTTTCCCCCCCAAAAGTACATCTGTTGATCAGCCTGCTAATGGTAAGTATTCTGTTATCATCTGTATGTATTTTTCCCATGTGTATAACAATATGTTTACATTTTAGTATCTACTTATCACCATAAACATTTTGTTATCTAGGATGATAGAGAAAATATTATTCATGGTTAAAATAGTTTGTTAATCATCTAAAGAAATGTGGCACATACATTGAGGTTTTCTATATATATATATCAGGGCTCAATAAATTTCTCCACAATCTAGGAGCCAGCTTTTAATTTTACGGTATTTTATATTTCGATGAGCATTTGTTATAAAAAACTTGTAATAAATAGTTACACTGATATAATTACACATAGTGGTTAACACTAATCCTTAAAATATTTTAAAATTATAAGGAAAGCAATATATTTAACATAATATAATATTATTCAATTTTTAATCATTAATTTTACATTCCTGCCCATATTGCACTTGGATCTACACTGATCATGTACATTTTGGTATGCAGGTACTTCAGGACCTGGGACGATATGCCTCAACGTTATTTTTTTTAAATTCGAATTACTTTTTCAGTTTTTCTATGTTTTAGTACAATTTTCATACAAATGCCTTCCATGGCAACCAAAAATATTATTTCAGAGTTTCTATCTTAACACCAATGAAATAATCGAAAAATTCTCTTTCAAATCAACTTTGGATGGAACCCATACGATTAATAGTTGAATTTTTAAAAAGTATATATTTTTCTCTTGTTGAAATCAGGCTCCAGGACCTATATTCCAATAAAATTTTTATTGGTGCAGCGTTTTTTTCATCATCGGCACAGTGTCCCCCCCCCCCCCCCCTGTTATTATAGGTGAGCGTATTGTATATGTCAAAACATTCTTTGGTTTTCAATAATTCTTTGTGAGTTCTGGTGTAAATATAATGAGTTTGCATCTTAAATTTTCCGAACAATGCATTTTCTAGACCATTCCTATGATTTCAAATGCAAATCTCCGGTAAAAACTACACTAGAACTCACAGCGAATTCACTAAAATCATAGAGTGATTTAACAATCTGCCTATAACAAAAATAAAATAAAATTGTAATGTCGGTTCACACACAGCCATGCCATGAATGCTTATCTTAAATTCTGGGTACATTTTATAGTGGATAATAATAATCCTATAATACGAAATCGTTTTTCATTGCTCAGAGTTAAAAGTTCGTATAATTAACATTATACATCATTTCTGTCCTATGTACGTAGAACAAAGAAACTCGTTAAGCGTGACTACTTTGCTGTTTTTCTGTTTCATCTGGTAAATTACGTTTAAATTTTAAAGCACCAAATAAATAAACAAAGCACAAATTTATAAGATACTACAATTGGAAAATAAACCCGCTTCAAAATATGCAAACTGGCGATGGTTGTGGTGTGGCCCTGTTGCGATTGTGAAAGATTATCCCCCAGATACTTTCTTCTGTACTTGGCGCTTACATAGATCTTCAGGCACTTATGACATGACTCACTCACTGCGTGGGAGAGTTGGCCAATCTGGATAAATAAATACACGCAGGAGAAATAAAATTAATTTTAAAAAAAATAGAAAACTGCAATAGAACTCTTAGCGACTGCCTCTACGATTTTCAGGTTTCCGCGAGGGCTTCACGGCAATGCATTGCTGGCAGCCAAGATATGAAGACGGTATCGCTTGCATTTTATGATATCCCTGTGGGAGTATTGCCTTCGATGTTTGACCATCCGAACGTTTTGGCTATTGATAGTCTACTAACAAATATTATCATTGTATTAAAAATAATAATAAAAAACAATCTAAGTAAATTTTAGTCAAATTTTCTGTCTGGCAACTTTTTAAAATTTATTTTAATTTCTAGTCGCCACATTTAATTTTTTGGGTGCCATGGCGACCTGGCGCCTGGGATTTGTCGAGCCCTGATATATATATATATATATATTAGAAATATGTAATAATAAAAAATTCAAATAATATTAGTATCACCATAGAAGCAAAGTCACGGCCATAATGCCGATAAGAGAAGAGAACAGCAATATATATATACACACACACACACACACATATATATATATATATATATATATATAACTCCTCAACTTTTTTGCTATCCTAGTTTTTCCAATTTTGAGTGTTTTAATTAAATTTTTTGTTTTTTATGAACCTTAAAAATGCTTAATCATAGCATGCAATCATTGCATGCAGTATCTGCACTCAGCTTACTTTTTTTTTTTTTACTTTCATTCTTACAAAGGCTGAATTGAATTCAATTATGTATTTTTGCAGTTATCATCTGAATGATGCTGTTAGATCACAGATGAGTCATTCTATGTCAAATCAATAAGCATCATCTGACACTTTTGGATTTAAATCAAATTTGACATGCTGATAGAACCCCATTAACTAATAGAGTATTTTTTTTATTATTTTTTTTTTTAAGCAATACTTTAACTATGGCATTTTAAAAAGAAAAATGAATTCACAAGATGCAAATTATGTTGTTATTATTTTATTTTTTTTACCAAATATTAATATATATATATATATATATATACATATATATATATAATAATAGTTTGAAAATCCAATGATAGAATAGAAAGAACTTGCAACTCAAAAAACCCCAACATTAAAAAAATGCCAAACAAATAAAAAAGTATCAAACAAAGAATCATCAATCAAGTGGAAAATAAAATGCAAACCTCTAGTCATCAAGCTGAAGACAAACAACAAACATCAATGGAAAAGAATCGATAATAGGGAATCAAATAAAATCCAAGCATTAAAGCTTTATACATGGACAAGCCCTAGGCTAAATGAATTATTCATTTCGATAAAACTCTTAGTCAAGTCGAAGTATTTTATCAAAATGAACACAAAATGCATGTTTCTGATATCAGTGATAGATTATATCTATAAACACTGTTAACTTGGACTACATGCATAAAGATTGAAAAATTATAGGAAACAAGAATACCTGAAAAACACTGGATATGTCTGATTCATTTGAGCCTTGAATAAAGAGACCAATGTTGCCAATCGCTAAACATAAAAAGTTGAGAACTGCTGTTGCCATACATGGGAAATAAATAACTGTAATGCGAAAAGACGCTAAAAGGTGATATTCAACAGTAAGAGCTACAAAATAATGGGGCATATGATAATAGAAAATATAGAAGCTAGATTTAAGTTATAAGGGGATGTAAATACATGGTAATGCTTATCCAAGAGAAAGTGGATGTCTGGCTAATATACGATACTAAGGAGATAATTTAAGTATATTCAACCATTCCAAACTTTTTAACTATACCATTTACTAAATATGCTGGATATTTATATAATTTGCTGGTAATTTTTAGGTTATTAATATGCATAGCATGAAATATTTTATCTGATAATCTATAAATTCTAAAAAGTTGATTAAGAATAATATTTCTAAACAATTGAATTGAGTTACAGGAATTAAATGGTAATATTTTATTAATGTTAAAGTTAAAATGGTCTTTTTTATCCTATAAATTAGTAACTATCCTATTAGTAGGTTCAATAATAAGATTTAAATCCCCAAAATTAATGTTATTACTCATAGTGGCTTCATTAGGAATTAGTTCCAAATTATCCGGATAGAAATCTATATCTATGACACAGTTGTCAATAAAGACCAAACAAATCAGATCATCAACATATCTGTAAATTTTATAATCTGTTGAAGTAAAATATTTTTCATAATGATAAAGGTATAAATTAGTTAATATACTGCTACTACAGCTACCTTGTGGAACTCCTGAGACTTGTAAGTATAATTTATTACCTTGTAATATATAATTATTGGAAAGAACAAAGTGAAGAAGCTTAGAAAAATGGGTAAATATAGTATGAGTAGAATGTTTAGTAGTATAAGCATTATATAGGGCTAAAATTACTACATAAAGATCAGAAATCTTAATATTATTAAAAAGATCTTAAAAGTTTGAAATCCACTTAGTTTACCTAGTGATGTTAATTTATTCTTTAATTCTTTACTATTATTTAGAATTGGGTAGTTATTGCTAGAAAAACGTAAACTATCATTTATTGCATTTAAATAATTTAGTAGTAATTTACTCGCAGTAGTAGAGTAAGTATTACGACCATGACCACTAGTTACTGGTCTTAATTTAATAGGATTTTTATGAAATTTAGGAGAGAGAGAATAAGCACTATATATGGAAATTTAAGAAATGTATAATTAATATTTAAATCACTATACATATTGATAATTTTCAGTTTGATACTATTAATAGAGTGGGAATCAAGTTTGAATAGACTATTGCTCTCTAAATAATCTAACAGAAATTGTATATACAATTTTTTACAGATAATAGCATGATTATTTGAGGCTTTATAATACACACACAAATATATATATATATATATATATATATCCACATTTCATTTAAGTTTCCCCTTAACCGCTAGAGTAGCTCAAGATCAAGGCCCTTTTCCTTTCGGGGCGCCCCTCTTCCTTCCTACCTTTCCTTCCTCTACTGGCAGCCTGCTTGGGCCCCAGTTCCTTCATTTCTAACTAGCCGCCTTTGGCGACCAGCCTGTTCGCTACCCTTGAAAATTCTGACCGTGGCAAACTCGCTGGCGCGACCTACCAGAAAGGTGTAAGGTAACTGTTTGGACGGCTAGGAAGTGCCACCCAATTTGGATTGAAACCCAGTGGGGGAGGCATCCACAGGGACCATACCTTCCTTCCTGTACCACCAACCTCTCGGAAGGACTTACGGTCCCACACATGTTTAACGTGATCGTACTCCGCGTGAACACAGCGGCAGTTTTGGCAGTGGTGGGAATTGAACCCGGGCCTACAGAGTGAAATTCCCGCATGCTAACCACTGGGCTACCACGCCCTCCGTGACAATCTCCATAACTTTCTTTTTATTTGCCCAATTTAGGCTGGAATCCAGAGGGGGAGGCATCCACAGGGACCGTACCCTCCTTCCCCTACCACCAACCTCTTGGAAGGACTTACGGACCCACATGTTTAACGTGATCGTACTGCTCGTGAACATGGCAGCAGTTTTGGCAGTGGCGGGAATCGAACCCGGGCCTACCGAGTAAAATTTCCACACGTTAACCACTGGGCTACCACGCTCTTCCGTGACAATCTCCATAGCTTTCTTTTTATTCACCCAATGTAGACCGGAACCCAGTTGGGGAGGCATCCACAGGGACCGTACCCTCCTTCCCCTACCACCAACCTCTCGGAAGGACTTATGGACCCATATGTTTAACGTGATCGTACTCCGCGTCAGTGGCGGGAATCGAACCCGGGCCTACCGAGTGCAATTCTCACGCGCTAACTTCCCACGCGCTAATTTAAATTTTATAGTTAAGCTCTTAATTCCATCATCCTCGTTCCATCGTTCCATCATTTAAAATATCCATTTAAAATATCTATAAATTAAAATATCCATTTAAAATCACCATAAATTAAAATATCCATTTAAAAAATCCATATCGTTCTATCTATCATCCATATCGTTTCACCAATCCATAAATATAATAATTTCAAATAGATCACCACATTTCAAACCATCATACTTCAATCATTTAAATTATTTAAAATATCCATAAATTAAAATATCCATTTAAAATATCATATAAATATAATAATTTCACCCGATGTATCCAATACATATGCTAAGCTCTTATTTCATTTAAAACCGAAAGGGCAGTCTCCATGGAGATGGGTAAAAAACTACTGCCGAGGGGGAAAATGCCGTTGAAGAACTTAGCAGATTGCCGAGAAATATAAAATCATGACGTCTTTAAAATTGCGATCCTGCAGGCAATTTTCATTATTTCTTGACCAGATTGGAATTGTAAGAATGCCAGATCTTTGACCTTTCTAAAAATGTAAATTATTAGTCAAAATTATGAGTAGTTTTTACAATGGGAGGATTTAAAAATGAAAGTTGGTTTTTTTTAACCGAAAGTTACTTTTGTTTTAAAATCTTTAAAAAATATTAGAATTTATCCCTAAGATTTGAAATTTATTTATTTTCACTCGCAATTGACTGCTCTTTCCGGTGGTGTGATTTGTTTTTTTCTACGACGTCTGGATCATGGAGAAAAAAAGGGCAAAAAACGGCTGAAATCACATAAAACATTAAATAAAAAAAAAATAATTAAAATTTAAAAAATCGATTTTCACGTGTCCCATCCCCCCCCCCCCCTCCGGGTCTCCGATTGCCAAATTTTGTAGCTCTCCGATGCATGGTCGCTGAACGTATAGTGTATAAGACACACAGACAGACATTGCCTTTTATTATATAGAAGACTTGAGGATCTCCCCACCCTCTCAAGCACTTTTTAGATGTAAACTCTGTCTTTTAAGTAACTCCTTTTCTAACTCGTTTCCTTTTCGCTAGAAGTTTAAAGGGAGGATTTTATACTCTTCTGGGCACTTCTCTAACCTATCCTTGAGATCTTGAGATTTCATTTGAGGTATTCTTTGATGTAAAGCTAGAAAACAATCAACCATAAAACACAATTTAAGGCTGACTTCTAATTGCTTCTGTCTCACAAAAAGATTATTTTATGGTAAAACAAATTCCTCACAAAGTACATAAAACAAATCATCCTTCCAAAAAGTTACGAAATTTCAAAATGGTTTATGCTAGATTTTCGCAAAACTGAATCTCTATCATGGATTCTTATGTAAAATTATTAAGTATGGTTATATACAGGGTGGTCATAATTAAAAGTAAAGGTGTTTAGAGCCTGGTAGTGAGAAAACTGTTGGGCCAAACTCAACCAAATTTGCAGTAAATACTATTTAGTACATGGGGGGGGGGGGGGGGGTTGATTTAAAAAAAGAAAAAAAAAATCATTTTTGGGGTAAAATGGTAAAATAAAAAAAAAAAATTTCAAAATATGAAATGCAAAATAAAAGTTGATAATGTTCATATGAATACAGCAATTGAAATATCTTATCAGAATGATCAACAAATCGCAAAGTAATCTATTAAGGATAAAAACAAGAAAAAGCCATTAAATAATTTTGATATTTTAGAACTAAACGGTTTTAAATATATTTAATATTTTCTAGTTCACCCTATGTGTGTAAGCTATTTTCAATTTGTTCTTTTTGTAATTTAGGAGTTTCAACAGATGACAAAATAGTTATATCATCTTCTTCATTGAACAGTAATGCAACAAAGCCTGACTCTACTGTTACCTCTGACATCCAAGTCCAACTGCCAACTTCAAGTAATGCTGCTCCTAAGAAGGAACTCGAAAGAGTAATTTCTACTGTGCCAGCCAATCTTGTTAATTCTATATCTCCAAAACCAAGTCTATCAGATTCTGTACCTTCTTCTTTACTACTTTCTAATATTGCAGCATCACCATCTGCAAATTTAATTGATGCTGGACCATCAATTGAAAGTAAATTTAATCTTAAACAAGAAATTAGAAAAGAAACAATTTCTGAACCTGTTCATTTAGTTAGCACTACTGCTAATTCTCTTGTAACATCTCTCCTGTCACCTGTAAAATATTTACATAATGAAGTAAGCAGTCAAAAATTTAAGTTAATTTTCAAAGGCAGTGGGCAGATGTCAGCCTTGCCAGGAAGTAATTCATCTGCTGGTCTTGTTGTTCCTCTGAATTCATCTAAAGTCCCTATCAAATTAGTAGCCTTGCCAGGTGGTACTTCAGGCCTTTCTGTTCGATCAACATCTAATCCCAATATAGTGGAACTTATTGGATCTAAAACAACTCAAAATTCATCTTTAAATAACCCCCATCTATCTTCTCCTGTTCGTTTAGTTGTGTCAAAAGTCTCCCCTGGTTTGAACTGTTCTAATCCAGGTAATTCATCTAACATGAGGAATAGAATGGTGGTCAAATCAGTAGTTGTAACAAGTACCTCTCCATCTATAAAGCTTCTTTCAACTAATAACCTATGTACGACAACACCTTTAACCCTAAATTCTGGGGCTACTCCTACCTCAGCAGTTGTACAGAGTATTTCTTCAGCCATGGTTTCCAACTGTGCACCTGTTCATAATTTAAAATTACCACCTGGGGACTTGAAAATTGTGACAACAGCAGAAAATTTTACAGTTCAAACATCTAATATTGATGCCCGTGAAAAGGCTGATATTGAAAGTAACATTTCACATGTTTCTAACAGTGAGTCTTCTATGAGTTTAATTAAAAGTAATCCTTCATCAATTATAACATGTTCCTCTTCAGCTGATAGTACAACTAAAGATACATGCTCAGATTCTAGCACAAAAAATTCCTCATCCAATCCTGTAATAGCCGATTCTTCTGTTAAATTGACTGCTTCTCCCGATACCACATCTCTTGTAATTAATAAATTTGTCATTGAATCCATTACATCATCAAACGAACATCCGGAGAAACATATTTCAGGTTCAGAATGCATTTTATCTAACAAAAAAAAATTAGTAGAAAAAAAATGTGATCAAGAAATTGATTCAAAAAAATCTGCTGCTGACACAACAACAGACCATCTGTCTGGTGAAGTGTCTTCTGTGTCATATGTTATTGAAAAACAAATAAAAACTAATAGTCAAACAGATATACCAAGTTCTAATTCTATTGTAAATTCAGAAAAATATGAAAGTGATAGTAAAAATTGTTCTAATACAACTACAGAAAACAATGAGAAAACTCCTACTTCAGCTCAATCAGATGACTCAGAAACAGTTGAACAAACTGCTAATAGTGCCATTACAACTAGTTTCAAATACATATCTAATGACTTGAAGTCTTCTGATACAGCTGATGGCAGTGTTGTTGCCTCTCAACCAATGTGTTCTGAAAACCCAGAAAAAGACCCAAAATTAAAACCTAATTCATTATCTCATGTTAATTCTGAATCCAGTGTAGATAATTGTGTAGGTATAGAATTAGACGCTCCTTGTGTGGTTGAGAATGAGGTAATAATTTCAAGCAACATAGAAGTGGAAGTTTCCTCAGAGAACATTGAAACTGCACACAATCAAGAAATGGCAGGCAGTAATGCACTTTCTGAACATTCTTTTGTTGTTGACTCTGCTTCAAGCATTGTATGTAAAGATGAAGTGATAGAGACTGGTGACACAGACTCTTGTGATGCTAAGTTTAGTGTCAATATGCAAAAATTCCGTCCACTGGGTGATGAGAGTGTCGGCTTGGTTGACAGCACAGAAACTGAGGACGCTAAAGTAGTTGTTGAGGATTCTCAACTTGAAATATCTCTAGTCTATACAAAGCCTCTTAAAAGGAAATGTTCTGAAAATGCTGCAGAGCTTATAAAAGCTTGCATGGGTGTGGAAGATGGTCCAAAACGGGGAGTTCTTGTTAAAGCCAAGGCTTCCGAAGATGTACCAGAAAAAGTTGAAAATGATAAGGTAGAAGAGAACGTTCGCATGAGCTTGAGGATACGAAGGGACGAATCTCTTATAAAGAAAGCAAAAGGTAAGTTGTGTTGTCATTATTTTTAAATTTTAAACATCTGGTTTATAATTGTTTTATTTCTTTCTCTATCTATCATACATAAGGAAAGTATTGGAATAGGGTCAAAAATTGGAACTCAAGTTTGTCAGATTTATATGTTTTTTGCATTCTAGATTGCGAGAATATGAATAAACTATTTTTAGCATAACATCTGTGTGTCTGTAGGTCATTGCAATATTTGTAATATGCATTCTAGCTCAAAAACTTTTCAAAAAATGATTACCCTGATGCTAGATTTCAGCAAATTTGAAAAAGTAGAACCAGCTTTTTTTTTTTATGAAACAGTTGTAAAAATCAGAGAAATTCGAAATAAAAGATTAACTATGCTTAAATGTTTGTTATACATATATAATTATGATAGCATGAGTAGAAACGACCCAATTATTCTAATATAAACCATTCTGAAGATATTTAAAGTTTTTGAAATTTTGGTGAGCTAATAACTTTTAAAAATATAACTTTTAATATATACTTTTAATTTTTTTTTTTTTAATTTTGGTAATAATAATAACTTTTGAAAGTATGCAAGTCACTAAATGAAAAAGATAATACTTTAATAAATCTTATGAATGGATATAGTTTCAAAGAAGTATCCATCATATGTGTTATTTCTTATCATTTATTTGTTAGCTTGCTATCAATTAGTAACTGCTATTGTAGGATTGAAAAATTTATGAAATCAGCCATGGCAGCAAAATATTGAGTTGACTGAAATAACTTAGATGGTATGATTGTTTTTAGCAGTTTTATATTTCCACGAATATTAAAAAAAAGTTTCAATTTTGAGGATGAATGTAGCTTAATATGGACCCCTTGTTTGAAAATAGGGCCTAAAGTGCCTGCTCCATCTACTACATGTAGAGCCGGCACTGATTGTAAAGAATTCAAATTATTTTTTATGTTGGATAAACAATTGTTATTCTTGAAATATTAAAAACATTGATATTGAAATATTTGATGTAATAATTCTCATTTAATAATTCTTTTTTTTCATTTATTATTAAAATGAGCAAGCCTTCCTAATCTATCCTATTAATTATAACTTGAATTATGTGGTTGCAACTAGCTAGTTAGTAACCTTTCTAGCAGTAGCTAGCGTCTAGTAACTTACAAATGTACTAGTCAACTTTTGTCTAGTAACTTACAAAA
Organism: Amaurobius ferox; assembly: GCA_951213105.1. Classification (NCBI taxonomy): domain Eukaryota; kingdom Metazoa; phylum Arthropoda; class Arachnida; order Araneae; family Amaurobiidae; genus Amaurobius; species Amaurobius ferox. The sequence continues at coordinate 6,811,950 of OX578147.1, forward strand.
GTTGATCCGAGTTTAAAGGAACAGGTACGTGATAAAAATTCCAAGAAATCAATTTTAGCTAGTAGTAGCTCAAAAAATAAATTAGCACTTTTGATTACAAAATATATAATTTATCTCATAAAAAGTAAAAATTTTAAGCTTAAAGATGCAAACAATAATTTAAACGTCAATTTTAAAGTCAGTTCAAAGACAGTTTTCTCAAAATGTGTGACTCTTTCTTTGGTTCACTTTATTTTGCAAAAGCATAAAATTTATGATTGTGCATCTAGTGAACCTAAACTTTTCTACTTACGTTGTTCGGTATTTCAGGAAAGTATATACATGTTTGGGGAAATATGCCTATGTAATGCTTTCCAAACTTATATACAATTTAAGTAGAAAAGTTTGGGTTCACTAGATGCTCCATAAATTTTATATTTCCAAATTTTCATTAATTTTGATGCTTTTGAATTTACATAACATGTAACAAAGCTGGAAGAAATACATTTTGATCGGCTTTTAGAATGGACAGATTAATATCCACTGGCGGTGACAACCTAGGAGTTTACGCTCGTGAACCGCCAGGAACTTTTAAAATGGACATTTCGTTGTTGTTTACATATTGAAGCTTAACACTTATTAGCAGAGCTTATTTTATTTTTTGAGTTACTAAATGAAAAATTGATATTTTGAATGTTTATATCTTGGTTCCCTAAATTATGTGTATATTAAATCAAGTATTTTGATTGCATTTTCTTTTTTATTTAACACTCAATTTATATTTGGTTTTATAATTGTTAGCACTATGGTCATAGTTTTAGCTGTGCTTAAAGTAACTAGTAGACATTAATATTGGCTAAATCATGAACTCGGGTAACCAATGGCTGCCACAGTAGAATATCATAGTTTAAGCTTTACTCCTGACAATTGTCTTTCTCTTGCCTTCAGTGAAATTTACTTTCGTAAATTCATTTATACTGCTATTCTTTATCTTGATTTTAAAATAATGCAAATACAGCAACTCTACACACAATAGACTATACACTATAAAAATAGACCCAATTTGTCATATATTAAGATGATTTCAAGAAGTTAAAAAAAAAATGTTTCCTAGACATAAAACATATATGTAGTATTTTGTTTATTCATCTTAGATGTCATAAATTTGACTATGTTTAGAGCTTGTAACATTAGCTTGTAAAATTGTGAGCCAAATTGACTCTTACTATTCAAAAATATGAGTCAAACTTTAAAATTTGCGAGTCCTTTCTTGCTACTTTTTATACTTAGTAATTAACATTTGTTAATTTAAAAATTGTAAAAAATAAGCCAATGTCTCTCTCATATGTACCACACACACATTTATACTGAAAACAAGAGTGTAAAAATTAAATACTAAAATCAAATAATTAGTAAATTTAAATATTTGAATTAGTGAATTTTGCAAATCCACTCACAGTTTTAAATTTCGGTCTATTTCGTCAGTCAATCTATTTCGTTTTAAAAGTACTGATTTGTACTTTTAAATAATAAAGCTTGAATTTACTGCTAATTGCAAGTAAATTCGAGCTCTGCATATTATAAGATTCATAACTAATGCCCGAAAGTTCCTAGGCAGTAAGAAAACTAAAATAAGCAGGCAAATAAGCAAAATAAAACATCAAAATAGGCATGCATTAAGTGCACAGTGTTTGAAAAATTTTAATTATATGTATATTTAGCTGATTTTACAAAATTATTTATGACATTGCTTAATTATTCATTAGGTTACATATAATTACTAGATGTATTTATTTTTAATTTTCAAATGTTAAACTTTGCCTTTTATCACTTAAAATGTGTTTTAGAATCGAAAATGATCTTTTGATTTCTTCGGAGGTAATGGGAACATATTTAAAATTTATGACATTTGTCAGATTCATTTCAATAAAAGCTGAATTATCAGTATTACCTTTGATTATTTTAGCATTAATTTTTATTTTTTACAAGTCATTGTTTGCTAAAAGAACTTGCTTGCATTTTCCATTTATCGTGATGTCACTCTTTTGTCCAGAAACAGATTCAGTTTCACTAACTACATCAAAAAATCCACTTTTCTTGTGAATGTTTGTGTCACTCTGTTCAACTGTGCTTTCTTTGGGAAAAAAGGAATATTAATATAAACTATAAATTGTAGCCAATATAAATTGAAAAAGGTATGATAAACATTTAAAGCATTTACTTAAAATATGAAACAAAATAAAAGCCTTTGTAGGCTTTTTGCCTCACTTCCAGACTTTATTCATAAATAATAAGCATTTTTTTTTCATTCCATTGTCTCTTGTTTTAATGAAGTTTAAGTTAGTTAAGAGAAAGGAATAATTACAATTAGTTTGAATTTCAAATTATGCTCTATAGAAGTGTTTCTCAATTTTTTCTGAATTGTATATCTTTCAACAGATATTTTCTTCACAAACCTCTTGAACTATATTTTCTCAAGAAATCGATTTCAGTTTTCGTTGTTAATGCATATGCTCATAAACAAGTGTTTTTAATACAGGGTGTTTCACAAAGGACTCCCTAACTTTGAAATGAAACAACTCTGAAACGGTGATCGATAGAAGATTGAAACAAGTGATATGTCTATAGGGAAAGCCTTAAAAATCTAATACAAAAGTTTCAAAATTAGTTACAAAGTTGCTGACAGATGGCACTGTAGGGGAGAGTGTTGTACCTTGGACCAATTTTCACTTTTTATTTTTTTTTTTGTGAAAAAAAATAATTTTCCCAATAACTTGGAAATTTTGTGAGAAATACATCAGACCGTTGCCTACTAATGTATATTTTTTTCATGAAAGAATTTTATCATGCACTCGTATGGGAAAAAAAAAATAGGCAAGAAGAAAAAGTGGTCCAAGGTACAACAGCGTGTTGTACCTTGGACCATCATATGTTGTACCTTGGACCATTAGATGTTGATAAATAACATTATTTTTGATATACATTATTATTAATATTACCAATTGATAACATTATTTTCGAGCTGTTCTTATATCCTTAACTTGTTAGTTTATTGAAGCTAGATATTCAGCCAAGCACATTTTTAACTAAGTTTTCAGGTAACTAAGTTTTAACTAAATTTTAACATTTTTAACTAAGTTTTCAGATACTTTGGGTTTAACATATTTTTGTCTTTTCTTTTCAATATCTTCTTTTTCTGGAGTGTCTGTTAATACTCTGGTCCTTCCTTTTTGCCTTCCTCCTCGGCTTTTTCTTTGAAGAGCTTTGGGATAAGATCGAATCATTTCAGGAGGCACTGCTACATGTGATTTTTTCTGGCCAAAACTAGTCACTGGTCTAGGCTCATCGTTGTTATGATTGTTGGATAAATCAGTGGAACATAAAGGCCTGTTATCTGTATTGTTAAGATTTTGGTCTCTATTGGACACATCATATGATCGATCAATAACACAAGATGTTAGGAATTCATTTTCAGTAAATATGTTTTCATTTAAAGGGTATATTCTGGTTGCCTTAAACCCTTTAACAATGTTTTCAATTGTGAAAGCTTTTTTATAGGCTTTTCCTACAATTTCAGCAACATCATAAATTCCCATAGGCTTTGCTGGATTTGAGAGCATCCATTCAGATGCAGCTTGATTGTAAAACACTTTATATGGCCCAAAAACTGCTCTGTCTAATGGCTGTAACTTGTGTGAGGTGGAAGCGTTAGTAGAACTATTCCATTGCTTTTTGCTAACGTTATAGATGGTATAGAAATATGAGTATCATGGTTATCAACAATTAATAAGACTTTCTCGTGAATTGTAGGTTTTACATGTTTTATAAAATGTCGTAAATACTCAACAAACAGATCTTCATTAGACCAGCCAGAAGGATTAGCACCTCCTATTGATCCAGGTGGAGCCCCTTTTAACATGTAATCCTTGAAATGCACTCGGGGAAATATCAACATTGGTGGTACATGATTGCTTACCACATTTATAGCAGAAATCATAGTTACATTTACATCTCGTTCGCGAGATGTCATACTTCCCACTTGTTTTACACCACGAGGTGCAATTATTTTGGGAGGAACATGGACAGTCGAATTACCTGTCTCATCTAAATTATAAATTTTGTTGGCATCAAACTGATCATGAGATAAACAGGCCTTCAAATTACTAAAAAAGTCTGCTACATTTTTTTATTAAATCTAGTTGAACGAACAATGCTTGTAGCTTCTTGGCTTTCTTAAAGACAAACTTGTGTGTCTCTTTAAAAACCCTCTTAACCACTCTTTACCAGCTGTGCCTTCTTCATTCCACTTTTCAGTTATAGATTTGTCATTTTCTTTTACAAACTGGTAAGCTAAAATCCTTGTCTCTCTTTTAGTTAGGCCATAATGTAGTCTCGAAGCCATCTTTAAGTAATTTACGAGAGTCATCTCTTCTTCTTCAGTAAAGATTTGTTTTACATTTATGTTGGATTTGTATTGAAAATCCTTATCTCATGCAGAAGAATGTGCTTTCAAATGTCACAGCAGTGTTGTTTTAGAAATTCTATGAATTTTTGCAGCTGCTCCAATGTAGAACTTTTTGGCAATGACATCTTCAATGGCTGCTTTCAAACTTTCAACATCAACAGCAGGCCTTTTTGTTCCTCCTTTACTTCTGAGCATCTTTCTGTGGAAAGGAATATAATACTGCATTTAGGTTACAAATTAAAGGTCTCATATAGGTACAGGTTATAGATAATTTTATTTTATTTGTAGCTGAAGTACAGGGTTTAACTTATTAATTCCAGATTTAATTAACTTAAACTTCACACAAATTAGGCTTAGTGTTAAAAACTAAATTTTAGAAACATTGTTTTATTTATTTTTAATTTAAATTATTTAGAATATCAATTGTAGGCATAATTATTATTCTCAGTTATTTACCAATTGATGTGGTGGTAAAAATAATGAGTTCAATGTAATTAATTTAAAAAATCTTAAAACAAGTCACAAAAGAGCTACTAAACATGTACCTTGGACTGTTCCAAGGTACAACACCAACACTGGTCCAAGGTACAACAAACATCCACTTTTGTTATTTTGTTAAGCCTAACAAATATTAGTCATGTTTTTTTAAAAACTTGGTATTTTATCTTATAGAGAATGAAATTATGGTACTTACCTATCTTAGTTCTGTTTTCAACTGTACAGCACTAGTAGTTCTTTTTTCTAATTAAGTTTATAGTAGAAAATTACTCAACAACTGGCAAAACAAAAAAATTTCACTAGCACATGGCTGGAAAATCTGAAATAGTCACCAGCACAGTAAATAGTACCTTATGTTACAAGTGTCAACTACATACGCTAAGATATTTAGACTGGCCCAAAGTGCGTTCGGTCCAAGGTACAACACTCTCCCCTACACACTGTAGTCGCAGTACAGAGTCCGAGAAATGGGCTATAAATAGTGGTTAGACTGTGCTTGGTAAAGCAGTCGTTACAATCACATCAAAATCGATTCAAAATGTGCACCTTGCACAGCACAGAGATGACTCAAATGACGAATGAAATTGTCAGTCACCTTCTGTAGTGTTTCAACAGAAATGGATGCACATGCTTGACAGATCAACTCTTCAAGCTTATCCAGTGTTGCAGAATTGTTGTGGAAAACAGTGTCCTTCATTGTGCCCCACAGGAAGTAGTCGCAGGGCGTAAGATCAGGCGAATATGGAGGCCAATATATGCCTGTTCCAGTAAATATGGAATAATTCAAAGCAATGACTGTATTACCAAAGTATACCTCAAGAAAAACAAAAACGGCTGGGATACAGTGTGGTCGGGCCCCATCTTGCTAGAGCCACAAAATGCCGGGGCGATCCTCCAATGTTTGTAGTGTGGTGACCAATTGTTCAAAAACCACAATGTACCATTCAGTAGTAATCGTTTCTCGCAAGAAAAAAGAGCCAATGATGCCCTTGTTCGATACTGCAGCCCAAACGGTAACTTTTGGGGAATGTAGTGATCGTGCTTGGCACAAATGCGGGTTTTCGGTACACTAAAAAAGCCAGTTTTGTCTGTTCACGACACTATCCACGTGAAAATGGGCCTCATCTGTGAACCATATGCAGCCAACATCAAATTCATCACCATCAATCATGGCGAGCATATCGTTCTCGAACTCTTCTCTTTGTTACACAGCTGAAACTGTTATGGCTTGGTAACATTGGATCTTGAACGGAAACATGTCTAGGGTGTTCCTCAGGATTCAGTACGTGCTAGATGGCATTAATTTGGATTCAGCTGCAACTCTCCGGATGGATTTCCTCGGATTAGACTGAATAACTGCAGCAACTGTTATGACATTTTCAGGTGTAACTGCAGATTACGTGGGACCAACATGTCTCACTAACTCATCAGCCACACTTCCTGTCTGTTGAAATTTGTCGAACAACTGATGAATTGTTTTCACATCTGGACCATTGGCAACTTTAAATCTGAATTGAAAACTGTGCCTTATGACTGTAGGACTGTGATTTAACCGATTGTACTCGAGTACCAAAAAAACACATTGCTCCACGGAATATATGACTTCTTTCACTTCTTTCAGTACGCTAATCTCCTTTAATGTTCTTTCATTCACTTCTTTCAGTACGCTAATCTCCTTTAATGTTTCAACAGCCGAATCGTCCAAAGATTGATCGCTCTGTGCTTCAGAGCACTCTTTATAGGAATCCGTACTGCGACTACAGCTTAGAGCGCCATCACTCAGTAACATTTGTAACTAATTTTGAAACTTTTGTATCAGATTTTTACTGCTTTCCCAATAAACATATTACTTGTTTCAGTCTTCTATCGATCACCATTTCAGAGTTGTTTTATTTCAAAGTTAGGGAGTCCTTTGTGAAACACCCCTGTATATTCAAATCATAATTTTTCATGTAGCATTGTTTTTTAATATCATAAGTAAATTTCTACTAAATCTAGATGAATTTATGCCATTTGAATAATTTATAAAAATAAATAAAACACCATTATAGACTTTTATGTGAAACCCTCTTCAAATGGCTCCTCAAACATAGGAGGTTTGTGAACAACAAATCTCACTGGTTACTGCTCTGTAGTGACATAATTAAAATTTATGAAGTAAGAAATTTCATTTGAGAGTAATCTCTTATTTTGTTTTTCATCTTAAATCTTACTAATATTTAATTTGAGTATTTCATTTCTTTTTAAATAGAGTTTGTTTTATATGTATATCTTTTTATTTGAAATACCTGTATCATTTTGCAATAATATTGGGAATTTGTTAATATTAAAATGTGTTTGATAAATTTCTGCATACCTTACTCTGCCTACACTCGTTATGCACATAAAACTTCTTTACATATCTGATTTCACTATATTGGTTTATCTTCATTTGCCATTTTTAAACATGCAAAAATTATTCTATTTTTTATCTAACAAATTAAGCTATTAGAATGAAGCAGCTAGTTATATTCAACTTAATGTAGTTAATTATAATCTATAAAAGTATCATATTAAAAACTTCCTTCATTGAAAGAATTAGTTACACATTTTTGTGTAATTAGTTAAACTATAATTTAATGAGTTCCTTGCAATCACATGTGCGATGTATTTGGCTAATTTCTTCAACTTGTAACAAAAAAGCAATTATATTTTTAGGATGTATTTTTCTGAAGTGTGTCGACAAGTACAAAGTACAAGTAAATTTTATTCACAAGAGATTCAAATAAAAGTTGACCTTTGAATCTATATAAATGTTGGCAAAATTGAGCATAGATTGAAAGAAGGTCTGCATTTACATGTTGAATATAACTTTCTTGGTGGACTATTATTTGCTACAGTTTGTTTATAGGTCATTCTCCAGAAAACAGGTACATTTTATGTTTCACTGACATTGCAACAAATTAATTATACTTTAATTTAATTTATTTTATTTAAACTAAAACAAAATAAAATAGGCATCTCACCTCTGTGACCTGTGTCAACCCCAAGATTGTTGTAGATTTCTTTTTCTATTTGGAATGTCACAAAAATAAAATTACTGTATAATCTTAATTAAACAAACTGTGAAATTTAACTGTTATTTTAAAAATATGTATTGTCTAGAATTTAATATAATACTGAAAAGAACTGTCTCAAAAAAATTTTCTCACCTCTGTGAACATCTAATAAAGTTTCAGTGTATTAATAGTAGTGCAGTTACTGTCATCAGCTTAACAAATTGAACTTGGGGGACCTTGAATTGGGATTCATCCTAATTCAAACCCAAGAGCACTACTACGACTCTCTAAATTGTACTTATGCTAAAATCTTTTACTGTGATTTCTCAACACTTTTAGATTGGAGTTTAAAAGCAGCACATTGTTGACCCGGGCACTCCTTAGTGATTTCCTTAAGATCTTTAACAAATTAATCAGACAGACATATAGTTTTGTCAGTAAAAATGCAAAGAGAAATTTTAATTTCAGAGGAAAATTATTTAAAGTTTTTTTATAGGTGTTTGTTTAGCAAATGGTTCTACATGGTTCTCACCTTTGTGAACAGTTTGAACAAGAAATAATGTATATTTCTAATTATTTAAAGTATATCTAAACTTTAAATCATATGAATAGTTAGACAGTAAGTAGCTTGCTAATTTTATGAGCTCAAAATGTGAACTAACTACATAGTAATTAAGATAGTTCTTATCTTTGTGAATCACTCAAATGATCAGTGCTCATAAGGTGAGGTTAAATTAATATAAGTGAGATTAAATAGTAATTATTTAATATTTAGTTGTTTAATACACTTAAACTAAAAAATAGTTTTAAAAAAATTCTATGTTTTTAATGAAAAAGTACAATTTTTCATTAGTTTTCTAAAATTTTGGGTGAATTTAAATTCTGCAAAGATTGTATGGTTTCCTTGTTCTCCCTGAGCATTATTATGAGCCCTGCTATGAATATTTTTTAAATTAAAATTTATTCTCTCTGTGAACTCTACCTTATCTCTGTTAATATTTGATACAAAAATAATCTTTACAGATAGCAACTTGGTTTACTGGTATAATTGATTTACTGTGGATAACATCTGCATATATGCATAAAAAAATTGAAAAAGAAAAATATTTTTTAATTTTCTTTTTTAAGGCTGAAAATGTACACTGTTGGAAGAATGAATGACCCTTATCTAAATCTAATGAAAATATTTTCAATGCATTTTTAGTAAGTTTTTAATTAAGCCCAGTTGAAATTTTTAAGTTAGTGGGTTTAAAATAAATGTTGAATCAAATAACCTCAGGCAATTTGGATATATACTTGGCTCATCTGGCTGTCTCAATTGCTTATTAGTAATATGAGTTCAGTTTTCTTCTACTTTCTCTTTTATTTTGCTTTATATATTTCTTTCATCATTATTGGCATTTTCTTTATTATATGCTGCAATCTTTCATCAAAATGCAATTTATAGCATTCAGATTTCTCTGTTTATTAGCATTTAGTTTAATTGAAATTCTAATGATTCATTAATATTTGTATTTAATTATTTATCATGTAAAATATTTTGTTTTTATAATTACATTTCATCCCTTAAACCACTTTTCATTATTATGAATGTTCAAACTTGAAGCCGAAAATGTGTTTTTAATAATACTTAGATCTCGCTTTGCATTATTTCTATATTTGCAGTATCAGATTTAGAAACATCATTATTTTGCTTTTGTGTCATTTAGGGAATAGATTTTTCTTGAGTTTGTTTTGATAGAAGATTCATGAGAATGAAATGCAGCACAGATTAATTTCTGAAAGAATTTTCAAATCTCAATGATTGACAATGAAACATATAAGATGTTTAAGAAAGTTAAGACAGTGCAATATGTCATTAAATGAGCAATAATTATGCATATTAGTCTCTAAATAGAAACGTATATAAACAAAAGAAAGATCTTTTAGGTTACCAGAGAGACATATCAATTCCTTTCCACAAATTATTGAAGTTTTAATAAATTATATGCTTCAGGCCTTGTTCAGGGAATTTTTTTTTTTTAGCCACCAATTCATTTTTAGTAGCCACTTTATAAAATTGGTTACAACAAATTTTATTTTAATAATTTTCACTATATCTATTGTTTTTTCTTTATAAAAAGCTTATAGTACTTTCCCTGCAATAATCAGAAAAATAAAATAATATTTTCTGAAGTTATTTCAACACTATATTAATGTTTGTGTGATTGATAAAATATTTTAAACTAATCTTGTATAAGATGTTTGAAAAAAAAAAAAAAAATAAAAAAAATCACTGTTATATTTAGCCATCAAATTTTGGCAATTGGTAACATGAGGCTTGCTTATCAGCTGCATTATTTTTTTTATATGTATGCCCATTGAAAAAAGGTCTTTTGTTCATATTAAAAAATATTTTATTTCATCATTTTAAAGTCAAACAGTACTTGAATTTACATTTTGTAACTATTAATCTGATGAAAATTATAATTCCTCTTTTCCATTCTTCTACATTTCAAAGTTTTCTTATGGAAATTTTTATTTTGATTTATATCCTATTTCTAAAGTGCAAAGTGAGATCTGGGTGTATAGTTTTTATTAGAAAATACCATGATAATGAATAGATATTTCTCAAAGGGAAGGAGATTTTATTTTTCACATTTTAGTTTGTTAGGAAAGTTGTATTTTTACTTTCTAAAATAATTGAAATTATTTTTTAATATCCATTTATTTTTCTTATTTTTTTTTTTTTTTTTTCCTAAACTATGCATGCAGCATTATTTTAAATTCAAAATTTTTTCAAACATTAGGAACAACAGTGAATTCTGATTGCTCAACTGATGAAGAAATAACTTTAAGTGAACTCGTCAGCAAGTCTAGGCCAAGGGACAGACCAACTCGAGGTCGCATTAGCAACCGAGACAGTTCTATTGAGCCTAATCACTGCAGGCCTAAACGACGGAGGTCAGGGTCAAATGAGTCTCACAACAGTCACAATGAAGATATCAAAAATAGAACTCCACGGGAGAACAAGCGGGAATCTAATAAAAAAGATGAAATACCTAAAAAATTGCCAGAACGAACAAAGCGGGGAACTTTTAAAGGTGCTTTTAAATTTTCAGTTTCCTGCCAGATTAAGTATTATTTTTATTTGCTAAATTGATCACTTAATTTTTGGTTATTATGTGTATTTGATTATTTAATTCATTTTATTTATATATACAGGGTTTTAATTTTGATCCAGAGTTTCTGCTTGTTTTTATTCATCAATAGAATTTTAGAATTAATGTGGAATTGTTCTGGTTAAATAATAGTTTGCTCGTGTCATCCTATTTATAATATCTCATGAACATAAGGCTGGCTCCTAATTTTTAAATATCTGATGAAAAGACATTTGGATTTAGAACCTGCTGATCAATTTGTCTATCTATAAATAATACTAGGGATAGGGAATTCCTTGCAATTCTTGGTAACCTTCATTTTTAATCTGTACACATCAAAATATCTAATATATATATGCAGTAAAATCCATTTATAACGAAATTCAAGGGAAATTTAATTTTATATGTTTATGTGAAATTCATTAAAGACATATAGTGAATTAAAAAAGTGTATTTTCGTACAAATAAGTTTTCATTATATAAGAAAAGTTTAATTTAATGCACATAAAAATATAACTGTAAGCATATGTGTCAATGCTGCATGGTTTCTGTATAGTATGGGCCTATGTGTTTTAAGTTTATACAACTTTTTTGAAAGGTTCTGGCATTCTTGCTTTTTCTTTTTCCTTGCATGGCTCATTTAATTATAAAATCATCTAAAATGCTTAAACTCTTTAGCACATCATCTGTTACGTTTTCTTTACTTTTCACAAAATTGCAAAGATTTGCAGGTGAGTCAGTAGTTATAGCATTCATTATTTTTTGAAGCAGTTGATCTGGCAAATACTCATTGAACTTCAATCCTGATACCAGATTAGCCCACTTTTGATTGAATTTCTCATCTTCAACACTATTTCCTACTTCGACCGAGTTGTTTTCATTGGCTAGCTATGTAGTGATGTTGGCTTTCACAAAGCGTTTCTTAATTGTTTCTGCCGTTACTGTGTCATAGAGCACATCAATAGCCGTTTTAGTCAATTGTTGTGTCTTGTTTTAAGTCCATGCTAAGTAAAATACTTTTTACTAGGTGTTTATGGTAGTTTACCTTAACTACAGCAATAATCCCTTAATCTAAATTCTGAATATGGGAGGTGGTGTTGGGGCAAGAAACAGAGTGGAGTGGTTTGGGAGCGAGTGTGTAGTGTGGGTGCTTTTACGCATGAAGTCGTGATGGCTTAGCTTGTGATGACACATTGTCCAAAAGAAGCAGCACTTTTCTTTTCTATTTTACTATTTTGTTACCAAAAGCGATTAACCAGTTTTAAAACAATTTTGTGGTTATCCATGGTTTTCTACTGTTCACATACATCACAGGCAATGAACATGCAAACACTTTTAAAACAGCATGAGTGCTTTAATTTGTCTACAACAAGTAGTTTCATTTTTTTTTTTTTTTGGAGCGATCAGAAATGCAACAAAATAAAATGGTCACACATGCTTTACTTTTTTTTTTTCATTGTTGTGTTGATGAATTATGCTATTCTAAAAACATTCTAAAATCCTAAAAACTTGAAAAATATCTGATATAAACTGAAACATTCTAAAGTGTACCTGTTGACCAGTTACTCCTACATTTAGAAATATGTAACCCTGTTAACATTAAATGGAATCTTTCTAAAATAAAAACACATATTAAAGGAAAAGAGTGAGAGAACACAGATTTAAGTTTTCCAAATCTGACGTTTATTAAAAATTTCACTTTAATTTTAAAGAACTTTTAAACATATTACAACTTTTAACATCTCGTTAACCAAACAAATTAAACATCATAAAATGAATAAAATGGCCGAAAGTATAGTGGAGTGTAAATTGTTAGTAAATTAAAAATGAAAGAAAACAATGTTAAATAATTAAGATATGAAAATATAAAAATTATAGAATAATTTTCCAAATGAGAATTTAGAATTAAAAGGAACTTCAGTTAGCCAAAAAGGAAATTTAGAGCATAATTAACATACCAATTAAAAGTTTAGAACCCAATTACAAATAAGAATTACAATTACTTTTTAAAAAACCACAGGAAACCCAAGGTTCATGAAGACTTAAAATATATAAGTCGTGGGAACAGGTTCTTACCAATAAAAACCATTAACACTTAAATAATGTAAAAATTAGAACTAATGCAAACTAAAAGAATTGAAATGGATATCACCAATGGTCCAAGATAAACTTCAGAGATCTGCGGGAGAGGACTTCACAGGGAAAAGTCCCCAAAGATCTAATAGAACACCACTTGTAAAGAAAAACATGGCGTAGGAGGGTTATGTCCATCAGGAGTCAGGAAAATCTCCGGCCGGATTCGATTCCCAAGTGGATATTCCAAAAACAGAACGTTTAATAACGATGAAATAACAATTTCTCCACACAGCTGCACCGGACCTTTGAACTCAGAACTGAATGCATATCATATGTCCGGTGCTTTTCACCAAAATTGGCAATCCAGATTTTCATAATAAGAGGAGCACAGCCAGGGAGAAACAAACACTTAGCTGGCCAGCAAAACCCTTTGGGCAGGCATCTTAAATAGCTCGGAAGCTCTTTGGTCAAAATTTAGATGACAAGAAACTAATTAACATCTTCATTCAGTCTGTCAGTCTAGACCAGCGAGTTAGAATATATGGAGAGAGAGCGCTCCAATCTGCTCCATGTTAGAAACATAGTCAAACATAGAGCAGGTGCTAGTGGTTGAGGAAGAGAAGGCCATTCATGATTTGGCGATTTACCGCCTAAACTGTGTCGTGTACCTGCTGTTTTTTTTTTTTTTAACTTCTAGAGGATGAGGGGAACGGAAAGTTGTTATACGTGTTATACGTTACAGGATTTTAAAGAATATGTATAAAGAAAAATATGAAATAGGATTAGAATATTTTATTACCAAAACATTTTATTACTAAAGAATAATTTTGTTAATAAAATCAATTTCGTAAAACAAATTGAACTACAAAGCAATTGCAAATAAAATATGATATGAAATAGATTACAAGTATACAAATTGAAGAATATGCATAATATATTTAAAAATAATTAAAAAGTGTATGGGAAAATTTTATGCATGCTTGCGTAAAATGTAGAATTCTCCACTTTTATCTTTGAAAGTTGTGTTAGCAGTATCCATATATGCTTTGAGGCGTAATACGACTGAGTCATTTTTACATCTAATTTATTTAAATATATTGTATGCTTACTGTCAAATATAAAACAATGTAATATTTGCAATAATGAAATATTTGACTTTATTTATATATTTTTTGTTTATAAAATGGCATTTCAGAATAAAATACAAAATTATGTCGAAATTCATAAATAGGGGCTCTATTGAAATAGCCACGATTCTTAAATTGTCAAAACGTATTCGGAAGGTTTTTGCATGTTTAATCGATATAGAATTTGGAAATTGTTTTAAAATGTTTTTCTATAAAGTATATATAGGAAATAAATAAGATTATAAAATATTATGGCACAAAATACAAAAATTGCATTTAATTATAATAGTTTCAGGGATTTGGTTGCTAATAATTCGTTTGAAAAATGCTTTAAATACATATTGTGAAATTTGCATCCAGAATTAAATAGACCCACACACCATAGACCCCGTAAGCACAATTACAGTGGGCTAACTCAATGTGGCATAAAAATATCAAATGTTGTACATATTAAATATTAAAAACTTATTGGAAAAATTGCAAATCAATCTATCCAAAATTATTTATAAAAATTTTAAAAACAACTGAAGCATTAGGACCAAAATTATAATTAAAGCTATGTGCAGAATTAAGTTTTAATGACTTTTAAATAGAGTTAATTTTTTATTAAATGCTTCTGCATTTGTAATGTAAAGTATGCAAGTAAAAATGTATGATGTAAGTAAAAATATTTGTATTGGTAGAGCTGTTTCTAGATCAAGAAGCCTATTACTTAAATTATGATGAGAAGAATGTGAGGTTCTTTTAGAGTTAAGATTGCTCATTTAATAGATTGCTAACGCATGATCAAGAAGTCGGTGATTCAAATACTTCTTTGGGCAAGGCATATTTATTTCTCGAGAACTAAACAAGAGTTGTTGTTGAGACCCAGACCGTCCGACCTACCAGAAAGGTGTAACTGTTTGGACGGCCGGAAAGAGCCACTCAATTTAGACCAGAACCCAGTGGGGAAGCATCCACAGGAACCGTACCCTCCTTCCCCTACCACCAACTGCTCGGAAGGACCTACTGGCCCACATATTTAACGTGATCGTACTCCGTGTGAACACTGCGGCAGTCTTAGCAGCAGAGGGAATCGAACCCAGGCCTACCGAGTGCAATTCCCGCGTGCTAACCACTGGGCTACCGCGCCAAACTAAACAAGAGTGTAATACCAAAATACTTCTTGAAAACACTGGGAGTTTGGTGATACATCCTTTGATTTTTAATTTGTGAGCGGGGGGAAATATAACTTTTTAATCGAGATGTTTATATGAAATTAATTCTAACCAGCATCGGCACCTATAGAATTTATCCGGAGGGATTCAAGGATAAGATTAACAACATCGACTAGTTTGATGTCCGCCTTTGTGATTTTGGAGTGTCCCCTTGTCATCCCCTATGGACGTCCATGCTAACTAGTAATACTTATTAAGTACGATTTACTCTGAACTAGAAATGAGATCATGCTCATATATCATATATCTTTATATAAAATGCTTCGAAAAGTTATGATGTAAAATCTAGCTGACATTTTCAATGAATATAAACTATTATTATATTTTATTATGAACGTAAAATTTTATCATACGACACGTCTTTACTCTCATTAAAACTCCCATTTTTCTTCTCTAGCCACCCAATCTTGCGAGTCGCCAACCGTCGCCAAGTTCTACCTCGGAGGGAAAACATATGAGGATACCGAAAATAACTCTATAACTATCAGCAAAGTACTCCAAATGTTTTTTTAAAGTGTTAGAATGACATTAGAAGTCTTTTGCAATATCACAAACACAAAAAATAAAGCAAAACTTCTAATTATACAGCATTAAAAGCAATGAAATTAATAGCCAAATGAAATGCACCACGCTAAAATCTAGGACAATTACTTTTTAACTATATTTGTAAGATATATAATGGAAACAAATGTTATCCATGAAAAGAGTAAAGCCCTCCTTGTACATGCTTTTACTTGCAGCCGTAATTGCAACAGTGCATAACCATTATTTTACCATTTATATTTCTCGAGTATGCTCTCGGTCTGAAATTGCCATTGAAATGTATAGGGTCACAGTGGGGAGAAAACGTGTTCTCGGGAAATTCGTCCGTGCAACACCTGCCTTTATCTTTGATGATGATTGCAACCCTTAAGCTCTCACCATGTAATACTACCTCGATGGTCTAGACGCAACAAACATCCGGCTCTCACAGCTACTAGACAAAACAACTGCAGAAAGCACGGGAGTAGGATTTAAATAAAAAGTGGCAAAGGAATGCTGGCCACAAATAAACACAGCTGCCCTCATCTTTGAGAAGACACATCACAGACTTAGCCCAGGATAATAGAACATTTTGTTCTAAAGGAATCGAACGCATGTTCTGAAGCGCAAATACAACTTTAAAGGACAACATTTTTAGCCCCAATCAAAGAAAAAGTGTGCGAATGGCAATTATATAGTCTCAAAATCTGTGCCACAAACCTTAAACAAAATTATCGATGAACGATAAAAGAATTAATGACAGATAATTTTAATATTACGGTCAACCAATCAAAAACTCAAAATTTTAAAGAAGAGAACGAAAACTTTAAAGCAGATGAAAATTGAAAAGAAATGATTTGAAACGATTTGGAATATACAAATTCGGCAATTATTTAAAAATGGACGATCCTGAAAAATTTACGAAGCTGAAAATAGAATAAAAATGAAAAATCACGATAAATCAACGAATTCTTAACCGAGAATAACAAATTTAGAATCAAATCAAAGGGAATAAAAAGGGGAACAAATGGAACCACAAATTAGCTAATTTAAATGAATTTAAATTGTTAAAACCTACAAAGGATGAACTTTCGCCAATTGGAACACAAAGCCTATGGAATAGAAAGCATTTGGAATAGAAACATATCAAAAACCTAAATAAATTTAAGAAAAGATAATAATAATATGTAGATAAGTCGCCTGAACCCGTTTAGATTAATAAATAAACTTCCTAAAATTATTAAATAGCAAAAGCAACCCAACAATCAACATGGCATATTTCCTTTTTCAGTGTTAGGGAGCTATTTGGTAGCATTTTGTAGAAAAAACCAGACTTGTCTGCATTAAAAATGTCCTTTGGATCCTAGTTTTTCAATTTATCCATGTTTTCTTGCAGCCAGGATTTGACTAAAGTTTTATCCACAGCTCCAGCTTCACCACTAATCACTCGAGAAACGATTCCGTGTTGTTACACAGAAATGAAACACAAATTGGGCAAGCACTGACATCGTCCACTTCAAACCATTTGAATAATGCCTCTTCTCCATGTTCATATTTTACATTCAGCTTATGCTTGTGGTCACATTTCCAGTTTTTTTGTTTGCTGTATTTTTTTACAATCTTTTATGAAAGTTCTCAGTGCGCTTGCCAAAATTCAATACTTTACCACCGTTGTCAATTTTTTATCTTTCCTTCGTCCATTTCTTCAGAATTTCAAATTGTTCTTGAAGGGTGAAGCATTTTTGCTTTTTAGAGCTGATCGGCATCTTAACTTTCATAACTAAACTGCAGAAAGAGCAGCTAAGGCCAAGCAGAATCCCCTGTACAACTTTTGGCAAATCAGAGTGGCTGTAGCTTCTTTTTTAGCATGTTAATCAACCAATCAGAATTTGTTTCTCTGGATATGCTTCCACTCTGCTCCCTACAAAATTGAGAATGAGCTATTCCACTCAACAGCAGTGCGGAAATTTGACCCAGAAATTATGGAGAAGGGGATTTGTTATGGAATTTCTGTTGACACTGCAGAAGAAGGGCTAACAAAAATGATTGCTTTTATTGTAAATAAACAAAGGTGTGAAAAACCTTTTGTTATGAATTATTTTTGTAATAGAAATTTTGTAGTAAGCAAAATAAAAATGCATTACAAGATTGACATACCAAACAATAATTGTCATTTACTTCATATTAAAAAATATCATATTAAACAGCTTTGTTAAATGTGGATTTTACTGTATATGTATATACATATATATATATCTATATTAAAATAATATATATATTAAATAATATATATATATATAATAATATAAAGTATACAAATAATGAAACTGTCAGTGCCAATGGTGTTATAGGGCTCATGCAGTGCACTTGAGAACAATGCATCGTGCAGCATTTAAAACAATCAATCGATGTTCTCACAGGGTTTATTTTAGGATTTCAAAAGGGCAGGGTGAAGGGCAGGCCTTCTGAAAAAGGGTACATTATGTAATGAGAAGGGCACATATTTTTAAAAGGGCTCAATTATATAATAATATGCATATAATGTAAAAATAATGTGCCAATAAAAGGCATAATGTGGCTTACACGTAGAATGTAAAACAGATAATAATTTATCTATTTTATATATTTATATAAGAACTAGGTGCAAGGCACCATTATGTCTGTTAGCAAGGAAAACTTCCCTTAGCGAATCTATTTCTGTAAAATCTATTATTTGGCTGTTTAGGCAGAGAAGAAGGATTTTTAAAAATTAGAAAAAATATCAGAGATTGGCAAAATACAAAACTTATTTTTCTGATAACACAGACAAATTCCCAGAAATATTTTTAATTTTTAATGAGCAATATTGTCAACAAGCATTTGTTATTGCTACCAAGCAAGCATTTATTTTTGACATTAAATACATTTTCAAAACTTATTTTGGGTGTTTTTCCTAAATCTAAGTTTTTTGTCTGTATCCCCATCTTTTCCACTTCTAGTTTTCATAATTAAGATTTTTATCCAGTTTCTGAATATTTTAAACATTTATTATTACTCATTTTTTTTTTTTTTGCCTTGGTTGAAATCTTACCAATGTTTTTCCTTATAAGTGTTTTACAATTGTTTTTAAGGGCATCATAAAAAAATTAATTTACCATAAAGCATCCAAATACTTTTTGGGGCAGTTTTAAAGCTACCCCCCCCCCCCCCATATAACACTTTAATTATTCAAGATTATTTAGCTTTAATTCTTTGCCCAAATTACAGATTATTTCCGAATATGCCCATCTCTTAAGGTTTTTTTTTTTTTTTTTTTTTTTTTTTTTTTTGTACTGTTCCAAACTGAAGCATTTACTATTATTTATTCCTTTTTTTTTTATTTAAGAAGGCCGGCCACTAATTTTTCTTTAATTTATGGGGGGTTTACCAATGAGTTTGGGTGATTTTTAATTAATTTATATTTTTGTTTCTACCTTTTGGTCGCTTACTCTGAAACTTTTAAATCATCGTGATCCCAATATTTTGGTCATTTTTTGTTATGTTATCAGATGTTATGAATTTAGAAAATCTTTTTATTGTAAATTTCTCCAGTATGTTTATTTCATCACAAATAAATTCTTTATCCTTTTGAAGGAATTTTATATTTCTTAATATTTCGACGTTTCTGAACTTAAAACATATCACTTTGTGTCACTAAACACATATGCCATTTTACTAATTTACTCAAATTTTACCAATCAACAGAATAGGAGGGGGTGGAGGTGGGATATAAACCAACTTTGTTTGTGGGTAAGTTGAAAATCGAAGAGATTTAACTTTGAATTGCTGAAATTTCTCTGAGCGAGAAACTGTCGCGCATCGAAACTTAAAAATTCGAAATTCTTGCAATCTGTAACCTTAAAATTAATAGAAAATATGGCTAGGTGGAATAGTAGCCTTTAAATTCACTATTTTTGCCACTTTCCTTCATATTTACCGTGTAGGCGTTTATGGACCATACATATGTAGGTTTAAGTAGAATAACAATACATCGTTACGATATCGGCAGTTCACTTCAGAAAATCCTCCCCATTCCCAAGATTGATGCCTTTTATTAGCATTTCGCTCAGTCAGCTGCAGCGTATACCTGAAATTATTTCATAAAGATTTATTTTTTTTTATTTATCATGGTACAAAATTTATTATAATGAATATTTAGCTAATAAATACACAAGCTGAAAATAGTGGGTGTGAGTTTCATGCACCATGTTAATTTTAATGGGCAATTTTAATTTCATTTGCACATCCACTTTTGGAAACCCTTTAAAATTTGAGGCAGTTGTAAAAATGATGAAAGCCCTATTAGTACAGCGTGTAAAGTTCGGCAGGTCGCTGGTGGAGGTCAAAGGATAGAATCATCACTTCTGATAGAATGTGCTGTGCCAGGACATGTATCAAAACACATTGTTGATCAAGGGGAGGAAGATGATAGGAATGTGGATTTCACTTATTCACGGCTACAAGTGCAATAAATTTAGAGCCATAGCAGCATGGTAGTGATTGTTGACCGATTTTTCTCATTTCGCAGGAGGGATTGTTTAAGAAAACAGTCATTCTAGGCAATAACAGAGTTTGACGTAGATGTCCTAATTATCTTCAGAGTTAGACTGATATAAAATATAAAATGGATATATTAAATAAAATATCAATTATTTATACAGACTCCTTGCTACAAGGCTTAATAAACCTTTTTTTGATCGTGTACCCAATTCTAATCAGAGTGATACAGCAGGCACAGGATCAAAAGCTCCAATGTCAGGTGTGTCTAGATACACTCTCATAAGGTCTATAATAGTTTCATTATTTAACTGATTTCTCCAGTCTGTTTTTATTTCATTTAAGTGTCTTAAAGTCTCTTTCATCCTCAGATGATGTACATGTAATGGGGAGCAAAACATCTATAACAGCCAAAACATTTTCATGTCCAATATGATATTGAATATTTATGCTCTCCCATGTCTGTTTTTGAAGCTCTGTAAATCCTGAATATACTGATTTTACCAGAAAAGCCCATTCAAATTCTATATGTGCAGCTTCAATTTCAAGATTTTGTAGTACTGCTTCGTATTCATGTAATAATGTAGTTCAAATTTTCCAAAATTAACTGGGCGTGGTTTCAGTGGTCACTCAACTAAAGATAGCATCTTTGTTACTGATATTAAACTTAGCTCATGTTCGGAAATCTTGTTTACAATTGTTCAATAAAACCAAAATTTGTTTTCTCTTTTTTTGATGTTTTTCCTATCTTGGCCTTTTTGATTTTAATTCAAAAAGAGCAAGTTTTTTTCAATATTTTCCTTGTTTTATAAATCGCCAAGAATATCCGACACAGCTGATACAGAATTATAGGCATGAAAAAGTGTTATCTCTGTATTCTGTAAAGTAATGAGACTTTTTCTAGACAGCTCACTACTTCGCACAATTCCACAACAGAATGGATTAATGTCTTTGATGTCACTAACTTCAGCAATCCATTTGCAACAGATGCCGATTCTGTTTTTGAAGTTAAACAACAGTTTTTGAGCTGAAGTACTATTGCATCAAAAAGAATAAAAAAATTTGTAAATGCCCTATTAAGGTGTGGGAGCTATCTGGTTCTACCAACTCGGGTGGGAATCATCTCTTTCAGATTTAAAGTGCTACATGCCTCCTTCAGCTGTGCACGATTTGCCGGGCTGTTATGATAGAATTTGAAGATATGTAGCAGGAACTCTTCTACAGCTGAATAGTCCTTAAAGGACTTTACAGTAGTTATAAATGCCAATTTAAGGTGATGTGCCATGCAGCATTTTTATTAGGTTAGGTTGTTCCTCAGACAGTCTTTGTTCAACATCTGTTTTTCTGCCTTGCATAGTAGCAGCCCTATCAGCAACCAAGCATAAAAGTTTTTCAAATGGCTTTGAAAGTTTTAATAAATCTACACATGAACTAAGAGCTAAACAAATTGTCTCCGCATCAGCCTTGTTTAAAGCGCAGATATTCAAAAATTTAATTGAAGGCTTACCTCTGTTACAGAACACAATGTAAATAATTAATTGTTCTATGATAGATGCATCAGTAGACTCATTACAAATTAGAGAGAAACACCAACATCATTAATGTCACAAATCAAGCAGACAAGATTTTGATATGAATGTTGTGAATTCTTTGCAGGCTTTGTCTGTTCTGTAAGTTTGCCCAATATCAACATTTTTCTTATCGTCTAATTTGCACTGTCACACAAAATCTGTAAAAGGGCAGGGAATTCTTTGCTAATGTATGAGCAGTGTGGAAACAAATGAATCAAGCAGTCTTTTTGTTGATCCTGAAGTGGATTAAAGTGTTATTAGCTTCAGAAGTTCCTTGGGTTTGCTTTAAATTTTCATCTGCATGTGCTTTGATTGAATCTATTTTGAAATTATCAGATCCAATAACAAAGATAGATTTGCCATCTGCAAGTTTGGAGACTTTGCATAAGGAACAAAACATCTTGTTTCTCCCTGATTCATGTTCCAACCATGTGAAAGTTCATAATCATTGCTTCTGAAATATCCGTGTTCAACATCCTGCATCATAGATAATTTATTTCTCTTTTTTTTATATTTCCGATTCAGTAGTCTTTTTTTTCAATGGAGGCTCACCAATGCCATACTGCCACATTTTAAAATTATCTTCTCAGATATCAAAGTGCCAAGCTAATCTGTCTTAAGCAACAAGTGACACAAAGCTCAAGGATATACTTTACATTCAAAAGTTTATATACTTTTAACTATAACAATAAATAATATGATTGTATGACAAATTTAACATTAAATTTTAAAAACTAAATCATAAACATAGCTGCCAACTCTCCCGGTTTTACCGGGAGACTCCCGATTTTTCGCTATATCTCCCGGTTTCCTGGGTAAGTCGCTCAATCTCCCAGTTTTCACTCAGCTGCCCTTATTTTCCTCCTTTCTAGGCAGAAATCTCACGCGAATGCAAATCGTGACTTTCAGTTGTTTTCCGCAGTGCAGTTTTCTGCTACCGCTGTGTAGGAATGGATCGCGATTGACTTTTGTATTTGTATCTACAGGTTACAAAAGTAAAAAAATCAGAAACAGATCACGAATATTCCGAAAATATCACGAAATAAAAAACAAAGTCACAAATTTTGAAATCGAAGTTTTCCCGTTCTTTCATCAAAAAATCCGTTTCCCAATTGTCGCGTAATCGGCGCTCGCAAACGGCGATTATTCCCCCAGCGTCACGCGGGAGATGACCAATGATTATCTAATTAATATGGGAAAAACTCATTTGCATTGACTAAAATTTTATTAAATTATTTTGTTTTATATACAAAACTATTGTTCAAACAAACGTATTATTAATGAAATGAAAGTTTTTTTTGCAGCAGTATCGCTGAAAACGACGTTTGTGCGCGATTTTCCTTATATTTCATTTTATTATGAAACTATTTTTCCACTTTTGCAATCTGTCAGCATCGTCAAATTTTTTTATAATTATTTCGTATTTTATACAGAAAAACTATTGTTCAAATGTAATATTAATGAAATGAAAGGCTATTTTGCAGCAGTATCGCAAAAAATGGCATTTGTGCACGATCCTCCTCATATTTCGTTTAATTGTAAAAATAATTTCCACTTTTGCAATCTGTCTGCATCGTCCAAAATTGGGCTGATCAAAATCTCCCGTTTTTTTTTATATTTTCGCACAAAAATCTCTCGGTTTTTTCATATTTTCGCACAAAAATCTCCCGGTTTTTCATATTTGGAGGTTGGCAGCTATGCATAAACTTAAAACTGTAAATTATATTCTTATCTAAAAATGTTGCAAAGTTCAAGAATAAAAAGCAGCAGTAGCAGTTTTCGAGACTAATCTAAGGTAAATCTGGCATGAGTACTGTTCACATCCCCAGATAATACTGTAAACAACTTTTGCCCCCAAGGAAACCCACCTTCTATTAGTTAAATCTATTCCCAGTATGTGGACTAAATGAAAATCTCAGATTTTCCCCCAACCAGCATCCCCAGTTTGCCTTATAATTGCACACATTTGGTAAAAAACGTGGGGAATCTTACTTTATAAGTTACTTCCTTTAGTTTTATTTCCCTTATAAAAGGATTTGAACCCATGTATTCTAGGGAAAAGATCAAGGAGTAGGGTGTTAAACAAAAACATTTGTTAAACACCAGTCTCCCCTTTAGCATGATCACATTTACCGTTAAAATGGGAAATCAAAATAAAGTGCTTTTAAAGTGGCTACATTTTATTCATATTCAGATGACAATAGTTAACTGATACAGTTAACCCAATGGTTCATTTCAAAAATGACAAAACTCAATAATTCTTATTTATGTGAAACATAAAACTTTTATTACCAAACTTTGTAGGCTTAAATATAAATAGGAAAATTTCCCTAAATTCAGCAGTTCTTTCCTGAAATCCCTAAAAGTCTCTGAGTTTCCCTAGAGTCAGGGGAATTTCCGGGCACATAGAGCTACTCTGGGAAAGGATTTGGAACCACCTGTTTGCGATTTTTCTCTGAGCACGTATCTACGAAGCATGTGAACTGTGGTGATACAGCTGAAAATCCTGGCAGCTGGTAGAGTTCAAGTGCTCTCTGCTCTCTTTTGTAATGATCGGTGTTCATGCTTTTCCATTTTCTGAAAGACAAAAAAAGCAAATACATTGCTTTCAGCTGTTGCTGTGTCATTGCGTTTTGTTTAGAGATGAAAATTTTGATCATAAAACTACTGGTCTGGCAGACCTTTAGAACTTTTATTCTTCTGATTCGATCAAGCTTTTATTTGTCTCAGAGCAATGGACCATCAATGATTTCGAATGCTACACATACACACAGTTGAAACTCGATAGCAGGGCACCCATATGACCAGAAAAAATAATCTATTATCTGGAGTGACCTGTTATCTGGAGTAAGCTGCTAACTCTCCTGAATTTTAGCACTTTCTTCCAATTTTCTGAAAAATATGAAAATCTTTCAAATTTTAGAAAATTTCAACCAAATCCTTTATTTTACTTTTTGGTGTATGCAAAGGATTTTTTTTTTTTTTTTTTTTTTTTTTTTTTTGTGTCATTGTACATGCATGTTTTGCTGCTTTTTATCTCGTCAGACCCATAGTAGGGAGGGAAGCCAGGATAATTCCCACAATCTGGGTCTAGATTAATGAACAATTTTTATCTGTATACTACTTGCTTTTTTCTCCTATTATCAGACCCGGAATTATTCCAGTGCCCAGAACCGCTCTTAGTGGTCATGATTCACATATGTTGCATGTTGTGTTTTTAATTTGAAACATTAAGAATGTTCTATGTGCACCAATTATTTATTTCTTTGTAAGTCACTTAATTGTGAATTATTAAAGGATGGATTCTAGACCTGAAAATGGGTACTTGTCACAGGTCGATTAAATGATGCAGTTTGGCAATTAAGTAAAACAACTATCCGGCCACAATGCTCCCTGTAATTTAAAAAAAGAAATATGAAAGAGCAAAAATGTGAAGAATGTTAAGCAAATACATTCCAACTGTCAACACATAAAAACATTTAAGCACTTTTCGTATTTTTTTTCAACTTCAGATTTTGTTAAATTATTCTATGTTTAGTATGCTTTTTGGGGTAAAAAGTTCTGAAGATTTGAACTTTGTAAGCATTTTTGCTCTAAAACCAATATTTAAAAATATAGCTTTCAGGACTAGGGTTTTTTCGATCCACCATTTGTTGGAACATGTATGTGTTTATGTTAAGTCTATCAAAACACAGAATAATTGAAGGGGAAGAGTTGTTGTGTATAGATTAGTCCGTTGCAGTAGCTTTAATCTTCACTGGCTTTGATAAAATATAGGAGAACATATTTCCCTCATATTATTTAATTACTGCCTTCGGCAACCAACTCTGACACTTTTTTAAAAACTTTCAACTGCAATAGCTTTCTTGTAGTAGCTGTCGATCATGCACTTCCATTATGTGTGAAAGTCAGGGCTAACAATGCGGTTCATGAAATAACTGTCAATCACTCACCTCAGCTACGCGTGCAAGTCATGGCTAACAGGGCAGTTCATGAAGTAGTTGTGAATCGCGCACCTCCGCTGCTAACAAAAGTCACGGCTGACAGTGCTGTTCATGAAGTAGCAATCTATTGCACACTTTTGCTCTGTGCGCAAGATACGGCTAATGGTACAATTTATGAAGTTGCCGTCGATTGCATACTTTAGCTATGTACATAACTCACATCTAATGGTATAGTTGAGTAGCTCTCATTCGCGTATCTGCCTATTATGTGGACACACAGATAATGATATGGCTGCTGCGCTGTATAAGTTGTATACAATAAAAATAGCCCTGCTCTATGCAGTAACATTGTTACGCACAATCAGTTCATGTAACTGATTTACAAAATGAATCACCTTTTATTAGCAGGTGCATACAATTCACGTATGATACATGCATTAACAACAATTCCACTGCTTGTAATTAAAATATACATTCTGTGCGGTCACATGCAATCCGTGTATCATAGAAATAGCTATCAGCCACATACCCACTTACTACATGTGTTCAAGGCTAACAAATAAACCCATTTCGTGAAGCATGTGATCCATGTAGCAAATTCACAGTATAAATTGGCTTTTATTTCCACATTTGCCTTAAAACTGCTGCATGAGCATATGCAATTCATCTATGTTACATGCAATAACTACTAACTTACCAGCTAGACTTTTGCTCTTAAATCTATACTTTGTTTAATTCCACAGTTCTTTAAAATTTTATATGGGGATTTTATGTAGTGTTTTGGAATTTTATTTGGTTGCTTAAATAAGGTTTTTCTCTTTTGTTTATATAAAGTAGTTTAAAAAAAAAACACTAACATTTTTACAAAAAATACATGATAGAGTGGCCACTAAACTTAAACTGTCTACTCGCTACTAAGTGAAAACTTGAATTTTCAGGTCTAATGGATTCTAAAAAAACCCAAGAACTAGCTTCAAGTTTTGAAAAGAACTCTTTATTGAGAGGTAAGGGCAGAGAATATTTTCAATAGTTTCTTACAGTCAGATGTCAATAAAGCACTGGCTGGTTTTGGCGATCAGCCACTCATGGTGTGGGCCTCTTTCTTAGAGATTAGTTTTTAAACGAAATTAACAAAAATACACTGGTGAACAGGAGTGTCACTTGTTTAACTTGTTTAAGCTCTTCACTTGCAGTAGTTGTCGACCACATAGCGACCTGCTGTGTGGGAATTTATAATCCAGGTGCCCTCGGTGTGCAGGCATAGCTTCAGTTCGTAGCCTACCTTTGGTGATTTGGTTGCTTTTAAAAGGCTCTTAACTTGCAGTAGAATTCATCCAGTAGCTGTCCATTATGTAGCCTCCCTCCGACTATGTGGGTGCAGCGTCAGTTCATAACCCATCTTCAACAAGGTTGATTTTTTTTAAAGCACATGACTTGCAATAGCTTTCTTGCAGTAGCTGTTGAGCACATAGTATATGCAATCTGGATATGCCCACTGCACATGTGTGATTGCCCTCAAAAGGGCATTTGACTGCTGCATACATGCAAGGCATTTTGCTGTGACACAGCCTTTGTTAATTTTTGAGGAAAACAAAATCTGTAACTTATCACACTTTAAAATAAAGATTAAAATTTTAAAAAAAAAGTAAAATTTTCCATTATTACTGCCACTAAGATATTTATCATTTTGTTTATGTTTGATATACAAATTATTTTAATATATTCATTTTTATTTGTTTACATTCAGATTATATTTGGATTTATCCCTGTACTTACTCTATATTTTATTAGGGGAAGGTAGAAATCACTACTCTAAAAGTAAAAATCTTTTTCCCCCCTTTCTGCCCTTACAAAATTTTGGATGTGTTATAGAGATTTTGGCATGAATAAAAATCTCTTTAATTTTTATTACCCAACTAGTTTGTCAACTATGGAGTTGTAAGACTAGGCCTTTTTTCGTATAAGTGATCAAAACATTTAAATAAATAAAACAAAATTATGAATAATAATTCTTATTAAGCAATAAAAATATATTATAAAGCATTTATATGAAGGGGAAAAAATATTTTTAATACATACCATATTATAGTAAAGAAAAATAATTTGAAATTGGTGTTTGATTGTTTCTGGAACAACTATTTATATTTCTACTTTCAGTTTGATACAAATATTCCTGATATTTTGATATTGTTTCCTCAATAGACAGCATATGCTTTTTAATGATAAAGCTCTCCCAAAGCATCCTTTTTGGTTGGTGGTTTTTGAGAAATTTCCTCACAGTTACTTTCAGTAGATCCGTCATCACTGTCAGCATTAATAGCCTTTACTTCCCCTATGATTTCGATAATTGTTGCTTCACTTGACGTAGACACAACACTATTAATGTTGAGATAAGAGTCACTAGGAATTAATTGTTGCTTTCAATTTGGGACTAAACTAATCTTTGAGAGAGGAAGATGGAATGAAATTGCTTATTGTCTAGAATCCGGAACATCTACATGGTCATTTCTGGAACAGTAAATAACCACAGCTCAGTTATAATGGGTGTTTTTTCTCCCAAGCAGCAAAACATGCTTTTACCCCCTTTCATTACTGATATAGGAACTGTAATATCACTCAATGAAACTTGGAAAAGTTGTGTACCTACCCTCCTAGGGAAATGGGTATCTTGCCTTTGTTTGTCTTCTTGGTTGACAGATTCCAACTGATTTGATGGACTTCTAAATGCGGTAGAAATTTGTTGCAGTTTGGAAAAAATTTTGGCCGAAAAAGAAACTTGTTTTCCTTCTAATAAATGAAATTGAACCAGTTTGTATGTATTGTATTTCTTTTGAAAACGGGATAAATTAAATTATTATTAATTAAACTTGTACATTTTCAAAATAACTGATTTAATGCACACTACAAGTTTCTTTGACCTGATAGCCGGAGTCAGCTTCTCAAAAATGATTTAATCGGTATAAATTATATGGAAATGAAATAGGAATTGCTAGGGACCAAAAATATCTGACCTAGTTAGCAGAGGAACTGCCTATTGTGACTATAAATATATATATTTATATATACACATGCACACATACATGTATTTATTGGGGGTGTTCCAATACTTGATACTTATTATCAGTTTCATCGATTTATCGGTATTTTCCCCAATACCAACGATAATTTGAGAACCAATATATTCGATACCTTTTTAGTTTTTTCCTTTTTATACCACAGGATTAAGAAAATTGATTTTATTGAATTTTCTTTCATACTGCTTCTTCTGTTGCTGTACTTCATTCTGCAACAGAATGAAGGGCAGAAAGATGATAAAATACAGTGAAACATCATTAGCCTAATAGGTAGACACTGAAAGCAGGACTAGAAAAGTTTGCTGGATACCGTGCATCTGCTTGAAAGATCGATGGTCATTTGGAATGGCATATGTTGTTTATAGTGAATGGTTCTGCTCTTCTGTTATTTATTTATCTTTAGAATGGTATGGAGATTCTTACTTTTTTGATACATAAATTTAATCCTTTTTTAAATTTGGTCCCATGAAAATGATATTGGAAGTTGCCATTTCAGTTGAGTTTGTTCGCACACTAACCACTCATTCCCACTTTATTTTGTTCCCTTTTAAACCCCCATGTTTATTTAGTAGTTTGATTTTATTTAGATGTTCATAAACATGTACTTTTGATTTATGTAAGTATTTGGGATATAGCTTCTTAGCAGCCAATCCATCTGCTAAGTGGGCCAAAGCACCCTGTGTCCTTGCAAAGGAGAGTTGGAACAAATTTTGCGGCAACATGGTGCATGCAAAGATCACCAGTCAGAATTGCTTGCACAGTACTAAATGAAATTCCTACTTTGCTTTCAACCTCTCTAATAGTTACTCCATCTATGGTCTTCCATCACTATTTACTGCACTGCTTTGATTTTTTGTGGATTTCTGCAGGTTGAGGGCCTGCTAGAATGTTCATCACTTTCGACTGATGTTTGGTCATCTTTGAAATGATGATACCACTCTTTAATCTATGCAACACCCATAGCTTCATTACCAAAAGCCCTTTTTATTTTTTCAATTGTCTCCGATTGCATATCACAAAGTTTTAGACAAAATTTAATACAGATCCTTTGATCAACATGTTCCGCCATTTTCACTTCAAACACAATTACAATGAGCACATAGTGCACATACTATTATCACAACTGCCTGACAGCAACTGAATGGCAGAGCTGTTATGGGAAAAAATCACACATGCACAGTAGGGTACAAGGTAAAATAACGCGTTAGTCCAATTCGTGTCCTGTAAAGGTTTGCCGCAATAGAAAAAGTTGGAAACTTTTTTTTTCAGACCTTGTATATTCTGTCTCACCCAGATTGTCATACGAAAAACATTAGAACAAAGTTAGCCTAACAACTGGCTATGTGGTAAATCTTGCAGCAATTGGATTCTTATACAATTTGCTCCTTTGTGACACAATTCGTGACATAACATTGATTGGAACAGAGTCCCGACAAATTAGCATTTTAGGCTTTTTATTTATGCTATTCAGGTACACAGAATATAATTTTGTACTAAATTGATGATGCTAAACAACTTTGTAATTGATTTTTTTTTATCATAGTTTTCAAGATAAGAACACTAATGTTAGAATTTTGCCATTAGAGACACTGTTAGCGGTCTCGTTTTGTCACACATTGTCATTTTGTTTTACCTATACACCTTGCTCATAACTGTCTGCTTTTGATAGCTACATGGGTGTATAATGATTTTGCTACCGTATATACAGTGTCCGGTAAAGTGATTTAATGACCTTTATTTCTGCAACTATTAGTCTTAGATATATACTTCCAATTATAAAAATGTTTCAAATGAGGTAAAAATTTATTGTATAACAGTCTTAATTCGAAAAGTATACGAAATCTAACTTTTTATACTGTCTCTCTGTCACAATTAGTAAATTTTATTCATATTAACATGCACAACAAAGAAAAAGCGAAATTGACTGAGATATATTAGTTCAAAGTTTCAGCACTTTTTACCCGAGAATGTAGGGGTTATACACATATTGAATTACAAGTCATGTTAGTTTGTCAGCAAATAAATACCCCATATTATGTCTACCTATAGTCTTCCTCCTAAATAACCTCCTAAATAAATTAATAGATGTTAAAGGACTTTCTAGGACACCCTGATAAAAATCCAATTGAGACATTTTATATCAAAAAGTAAACTTTTCACTGTAAATCAGTAAATTTTTTGTAGAACTCCGATGGACGATATCCGCTAAACGAATGGAGCGATTCGAAAAAAATTCTAATCAGTGAATACTGGAAGCTTAGTGTTTTTAAACGCAATTGAATGTTCAGAACCCTACTAAATTCTCGAGTGAAATTATCAAAAAAATAAAACCTTTCATAAAGTTATGCAAATAGTCATTTCTTATGTGATTTTTCATTTGAAAACGATTGACACAAACTTTAGAATGCTAGCATAAACCATTCTCAGATATTGCACATTTTTCAAATAAATTTATCAAACAATCACATAAAATAAAAATAAAATATTAACTATTATGAAATATATTCACTTTTCATATGTAATATCATGTGATAAATTTGGTGACATCATTCTCATGGATCTAGCTCATTCCATTCATGGGAAAGGTACTTTGGGTAATACTTTTATAGTCCATAACGCATGGCGAGATTCCATATCTTAGAAAGAATATAATTATCTACGAGTACTATAAGAATAACCTATTTTTCTGTCCATAACATTTGGATAAAATTTTGGTGACAAATTTTTCGGAATATCTCCGACTTGATGAATTTTCAAATGTTGCCAAATTGATGAAAATGTCACTCAATTGATAAAAATTGACCAAATTGGTGAAACTGATGCTGAATCAATGAAATGATGACTAAATAATGAAAAAACATAAGAATAGACTAAGAATAACCCATTTCTCCGTCTGTCCGTAACGCCTGGTAAGAAATTTAGCGGGACATCGCCAACTTGGCGACTGCTTTAAATGTTACCAAAGTGACAAAAATGTCGCTAAATTTATAAAAATAACACCAAAGGAGAAGTAATATTTCACAAATTCTGATTTCTGTCATATGACGGGCATACATTCTAGTATATAAGAAACTCTCTTATCACCATTTGTCTGTAACATTTGGTGATGTATTTGGCAAACTTGGCAAATAATCTAGCAAAGTATCGCCAACTTGGTGATATTTCGCCCAAGATTGACGAAAATTTTGTCAAAATTGCAAAAATTACTCTAAATTAATGAAAATGATGCCTAATTGATGAATTAATTATTAAAATATTTTAATATATGGACTATATTGCTTATTGAGGATGCTATCAATATTGTTAATATAATTATTGAGTTGTGTGAAATATAAGTTAATTGGGTACTTTGAAATAGTATTACATGTTGTCATCAGGAGAATCTCCAAATGTACAATTCAGTGTTAAAACACAGTACTATGGATCTTATACATCATTTTTTTACTGTAAAAGGAGTAAATTTATTGCATTATATAAGGAAAGTCATGTGCTACCCACGTCAGATCTTTTAAAATGGCTCATGTCATTTTTTAAAAAAATACTTGAAATGCATTTATTTTATTTTTTCCAAAAGTGTGCACCATCAGTAATAAACAGTTTGTGATATCTAATGTTGGAATGTTTACTAAATGTTTCTTTTTCCGTGTAGTGCAGGAACAGGTGGTTATGTCTAAGGTTAGTCTTCAGAGGAGTGGTCGGATTCGGGATCAAGAACTGAAGTCGAATGCTTTGCATAATAACAAAGAAGAGTCTAATTCTTTAGGAGCCAAACGAAAAACTCGCAACACCAGTGGTAAGGATAGTTTTCTAACTTCTAAAAGAAAATTTAATTGAAAAAAAAAAAAATCAAATATTGAATGTAAAACTGTTGTATGAAATATATACTGAAATAGTAAATAGTGTAGAACATTAAATATTTTTGTTTATGAAGCAAATAGGAAAAGGGTGTGAAAGATTATAATTTATTAGAAATATAGAGATTAAATCCTCAGCTGCTATAAGTATTATATTCTAAATAAGAAGTGCCATCCGAAAAAGCACCAAATGTAAAATTCAACATTAAAAACATGCCATGGATATTATACAGAATTTTTTCACTGTGAAAGAAATTAATTCATTACATTATATAGGGCAAAACCATGTGCTGCCCACATCAGATTTTTTAGAAGTGTCTTGAATAAGTGATTATGTATCAAAGAGATAGATGTGTTATTAATAAATATTAAAAGTTATTAACATGTTGGGTTACTTTTAATATTTAGTAATTTTAGAAATTTTATTTGTTAGTCTAAGCAGTTTCAGGAGACTTATTTATGTATTAATATACCCTTTTCTTAAAATTAGTTATCTATTTTCTATTTATTTAAGTTTTTAATATTCTTCAATTCCAAATGTATTTGTTCCATAGTATTTATGTTTCAAATGACAGAAGTTCATTCTTTTAAGCTTTTAGTGATTTACATGTATTTAAATTAACTAATTTGTAATTCCTTTTAATCCCCTTTCTTTTCATTTAAAACTACATTTGTTATTTTTAGTTAAGAATTCATTAATTTATCGTGGTTTTTCATTTAAATTCTATTTTCAGCTTTTTAAATATTTCAGAATCGTCCATTTTTTTTCAATCTTGCTGAATTTTGTATATTCTAAACCATTTCATTTCATTTATTTTAATTTTTGTCTGCCTTTTAAATTGGTTATTTTTTTCTTTAAAGTTTAGAATTTTTGATTTGCTGATTATTAAAATTGTTTGTCATGAATTCTTTTGTTGTTTATCGCTAATTTATATACGATTTCTGACAATGGCTATGAGGCTATATAATGAGCTGTTCACATATTTCTCCCCGATTAAATCTAAAAATGTGAATGTAACAAGTCACATTTGCTCTATGATGCAAAGTTTCGAATGAAACAAATTATTCTATTTCTTTTAAGCATCGCCTAAAATGAATTTCTGAGAAAGTTGTGCTATTCACATCACACAAAATCTTGGTCATCATGTTTGATAAACAGCATGACCCAGCAATGTTTCATCTTTGATTGGTTCACTCTTGGTGCCTGTAAAGGAGTTGTGTGTTCAGTTTCAAGAGAAGTTACATTGCCGAGTTATCGAATAATATCTCTTCGATACTTCCTAAAATATTTAAATATTTGTGTTTCTTCAACTGTGAAGTGTTGATGCTTTAAATGTTTTCACTGATTAATATGATTTTCCCAACTTGTTCGGGTGCTATTCATGTGAAAATTTTTGGTTCTTTACAGTTAATGTTTATTCTTATAAATGATTGACAGAGATGCATCGTTTTCCTGAGTTCCAGAGTCAATTGATGGGGCTTCATGTGTACTGCTCTGATGTTATTCGAAAACCGAATTAACTGTTGTGTAGTTAAATTTTTACATTGATGCTCTGTTCGTTCATCCAAATTTACAATAACATGGAAAAACCAGACTGCCCGACTCACCTGAAATTTTAGAGCCGTAGGATGAGCAGTCAGAAACTTACGATGATGTGAGGGTGCTACTTGTTTTATGCTGATTAAGTTTTGGAGTGTGCTTTTTGTGACGGATTGGGACTCCATATTCCACTTTTTAAATGGCTGAACTCACTTGGTGTATTGGTACTTTATGACAGATATGTCTTCACTTTAAAAATATAAAGACAACTAACAATTGACTATTATTAAAAGTCTTTAATTAAAATCTCCATACACAAAAATTCACAACCATAATGCTTTCAGGCATTATTATGTTCTTCATCAGTGGCAAAGTGAAAATAGGTGGAAAACATGAGCTTAAATACACAAGCCACAAAGATAAAATTTGCATATGAATCATTTTACATTTTAAATACGATACATTTAAAAAACATAATTTAATTACAAAATACAAAATGAAAAATGGTTATAAATACAGGTTAACCAATAGATATGTCATCAAAAGCAACAGAAAGCAGCTACTAAATATCCAGAAAATCATACAATGGTTTCACACGCAGTGAGTCGAGAATGAGACGCCAAGCATAACTGGGGGACTGAACGTGATCAAAATTGCAAATAGAATCTCTGTAAAGATAAATGAAAAGGGATTCATAAAGTAAAATATTACTGGGTTATTGGAGCTAATTAAAAGAAAAGTTTTATTGAACATAGGATGAAAATTATCTTTAATAACAAAATGGGCTAGAGTCATGGTCAGTTTTCTATTTTTAACATCTAGAGCATGTCAGTTAAACGTATACCAACAGTATGTTTTGCACCACCAATGTTACCTATCATTAGTAGACAATGTCACACTTTTCTAGAGAATCTTACACAATAGAAATTGCTGTGCAATGTTTTCTCATGATATGAATAAAGATATTTCCTTCTGTTCAAATGCTCCTTACATTTCCCCTAGTTGAGTCCAGTGATTACAGACCCCGGCAAAAATTTATGACTTGTCTTTGATTCCTGTCACTTTGTGTTCTCTTTCGTAGATATCCTTCTACATTCCCTTTTCTATCATCCCTTCTCTTGAATCACCCTTTATTGTCAGATAACTGCAGAGGAGTTAACTGACCTTGACCCCATTTATCTCCCAGGAGGAATGGGATAGAATCTCACATTGCGGGTGTGGGCATTTTTACTTGAGTGCCTGCCTACTGCAATGACACCGCAAACCAGAATGGAATTACATTTGTAAACAGCAGTCAATCCTATCTGCATTTTAAATTTCTCTGACAGAGCCAAGATTAGAGCTATAAATTTGGAGATGGTCCAGTGAAAAGGGGCATGATTGGCCCTTTCAACTTCGGTCCACCTTACACATTATTGATAAAGAAAAAAACTAATTTAGCAGACCTGGCTGTATTTGAGGTGAGCCTGTCAGCTAATAATGAAATGTTCCAGTTATTTTGATGACTTTCTATGATTTTAATACACTAGTTCATTAAGAATTTTATCACAATTTGTTCCACTCTCTCGATAACAAAAAGTGCAAATAATTTGATTTTTTACAAATTTCTACAAAATTTCCTTATTTATGGAATCCTTACAATTTGTAAAACATATAATGTGTAAATCACGCAAAATTTTATCAAGATGTGCAAAAAGATTGCGATTCTCTTATCCACAGGATTAAATTTGTTTTGCTAAAATATTATTACTAAACATCAAAAATAGCACTTTTTTTTATTAATCCCGGAAATTTAATTAAATTATCCTTTGCCAAAATGTTGAGAAAAAATATTGCAATTCTGGTGTGTGAGAAACAAATTCATTTCGCTGAAATCTTGTTACCTGTTGCTAAATTTAAAAAATAGTATTTTTAAATTGAACTAATATAAATTTATTTGAACTATGATTCAACAAAATGCCGAGGAGAGAAAAACAATCGCAATTTCCATTGGCCAAATGCACGCTACTAAAATCTTGTTATGATACATAAAAAATGGCATTGTAATTGATCCTCAAAATTTAATTGAGCTGTCTTTTGTCAAAATGCCCAAAATACAAAGAGAAAAGAAAAAAAAATTAGTGGCTTTAATGTGAGACAATCTTCTGCAAACGATTCTAAACACTTGCTAAAGCAGACTTTCTGCATTATCAGGATGCAAATTCATTTTGCTAAGGTTTTGTCATTTACACTATTTGTTATATTTTTGTATATTAGCTAACTAAATGCATTTTTTGTTAATTGTGATATATTGCAAATGTTTATAAATTAAAATTGTTTCATTGGAACAAAAAAATTTTTAATTTTCACTCCAGTTCTAAATATCTCACTCAAATGTTTGGCTAGGGTAAGAAAATCTCACTCAATTTTTAAAGTTCACCAAAATTTTAATCATTGTTCACTTTTTAGCAGGCACATTGACTGTTTCCATGTCGTCAAATTATTTACTTGTTCTTGTTAGTCAAAACATATTTTTGCTAATTGCATTTTTGATCACTAGTAAATTTTGCTACTGATTTCAAAAAATAAAATCATGCCTTGATTATAATAGCAAACTAATTGGTATTAGATTGTATTGGTTCTTTGGTAATTCGACAGTATCGGTTTTTTGGTATCGGATTTTTTTTTAGTTTTATAATATCCCTAATTGAAACCTATATACAGTGAAACCTGTCTATAACGATATTGTCTATAACGATAAACCTGTTTATAACGATATTTTCCACCGTCCCGGCGGATTTTCTAAATGTATATCGAACTTGTCTATAACAATAATTTGTTTTTGAGTGAACCTGTATATAACGATAATTTTGCGTATTTCAAACTTTTTTCCCTCTATTGTGTCCAAGACGTTTTGGACTTTGGACCAAGAGTTTTACAATGGCAGACTTGACCCAAAGGCAGTTCATCTTAAAGGGGAATAATGTTCTATGTACCGACTTTCTGAACAACAAAAGTGATTCCCATTACTTTTCCTCGGAGATTGACACGACAATGGGTGGAGGGGGGAGTGCATGCACAATGTGGTAGGGACCACCTTCTAAGAAATTGCGATCAGTTCACTTTTAGTGGATGGCCATTGTTCCAACTTAGCCACCTGTTTGTCACGTGATTTATGCCCATTTTTTCTGTACATAGAGCGTCACCTGCATAAAATCAACCCATCCAAACTTGTTTGCTCGTTAAATTCTTTTACAGCGACAGGACATGTGTGACTTTTTGTGTTAAAAGCTCTTGTATGTACGTAGTGTTAGTACGGAAGTGTGTAGTGTCGAAAATGGCCCCAAGAAAACAATTTATTTTCTGGAGAAACTAAAAGTAATCAGAGATATTGACAGAGGCTTAAAACAAGTGGAAGTTTCTAAAAAATATGGCATCTCTCAGTCAACAATTGCAACATTTTTAAGGAAACGAAAGGATATTGAGGAGGCTGAGAAAAATGGAAAGATAGATTTGAAGCGTAAACAAATGAAAGGTGCTTTGAATGAAGATGTTGACACAGCAACCATTAGGTGGTTCCAGGAAACGAGAGCATAAAATATTCCAATAAATGCACCACTGATATGTGAAAAAGCAAAAAAATTTGCAACCATGCTAGGAAACGAGAATTTTAAAGCAAGCAATGGATGGCTCACTTTGTTTCGTGACCGTCGCGGAATATCGTTTCACGTAATTAATGGCGAATAGAAGTCTGTGCCCATAGATTACATCGAATCATGGAAGCAGTATGAATTGAAAAAAAGTATTCTGCTGACAACGTCTACAATGCAGACGAAACAGGATTGTTTTTTCAACTCATGCCAGAGAAGATGTTGGCGTATAAGGGAGAAAATTGCAAAGGGGGGAGAGAAATAGAAAGAGAGACAGACAGTGTTGTTGTGTACAAATGGTATCGGAGCAGATAAGTTGAAGCCCCTAGTTATAAAAATGTATGAAACGAAGATGCTTTAAAAATGCAAAAAGCTTACCAGTTGATTATACGGCAAACAAAAGAGCGTGGATGACTGAAAAAATATTCAATCAATGGCTACTAGATATTGACAACCCTATGCAAAAAAAAAAAAAGAAACAAATTGCTTTAATTGTAGATAACTGTACTCCCCACAATAATCCACTAAAAATGAAAAATGTTAAACTCTATTACTTCCCACCCAATTGCACATCAGTTTTGCAGCCACTGGATTTAGGTATCATTAAATGTGTGAAAGGATACTACAGAAAATTTATGATTGAAAATGTCATTTTTTGAATTGGAAAACAAGATTGCCAAACCCTTTGACATAAATGTTAAACAAGCATGTGACATGATCTCTGGCAGTTGGAAATCTGTGCAGTCATCTACCATACGAAATAGTTAGTGGAAGGCAGGTTTTAATTTAATCTTGTTCAGTGATGGAGAAGAGTCTGAATGCAATGAGAATTCTCAACAGAATCTTTCTGAAGAAGAAAATTGTGTGCTGCACCTAAGTAGTTCTTTGAATGCATTCAAAGTTTCCATGAATATGCACTCTTCAATAAATCTAAAAGACTATTTGAATTTAGATGAATGTTTATTAGTGTTCAGTGGGAGCACCGATGAGGATATAATTGCAGAACTGAAAGAAAATGATGATGTTAGCGAAGTGGAAGATAGGAGTGTGGAACGGAATCACCACCCAACACCCAACATAACAGCTGAAGATGCTGTTAAAATGATCGAAACATTACAGAATTTTATTCTTACTTTACCAAATGTTCTAGATGTATATTTGAATTCGCTAGAAGGTTTAAAAAATATGTGTATGACAGCTGCATTCTCTGCAAAATCCAAGTAAACGAAAATATCGGATTACTGCGCATGTTAAATTTTCTTCATCCTATTTAAGGATTCGAATTCTGTACGGTACATATTTTATTTCTGTTTCGACATATTCTTGATTTTTGAATTAAAAATATAACTCCAATATTATTTTTATCATTATAATTATCCATTTTTAAATTGCATAATAGAAATGTAGTTAAAATATACACCTTGTTACATTTTCGAACTGCAATTTGAATTTTATGATTTAGGTTCATATGTTTCCTATTTTTTTCTTAATCTCTAATACATTAATTAAAAATGTAGGTTCAACATAATACTATAGTATTATTCAGTAATGCAAGTTCAACATATATTATTATAATAACGTCACATCCATATTAAATAGCTTCCATTATAGAGTGTAGTAAGTTCAGCTCTGTCTATAACTATAAATTGTCTATAACGATATTTTTTCTCGGTCCCTAGAGTATTTTTATAGACAGGTTTGACTGTACATGTTTTTATCTCGGAAGATTTTTGAACTACAGGGTGTAAAATGGGCAATTTCATAGAAAACAGGGTTTATGAAATTGCTTGTATTTTAATAAACAATGAAGATATTTGAAATATGTAAAAATATTTCATATCTGTACATCTTACAGAATCATATAAAGTATGTTTTAAAGCTTTAGGTCTATGACAAAAACTTTCAGAATTATATAAAAATAATTAGAATATTGCTAAAATTACCAGTTTTTGAAAATAATTTCGAATGAAGGAAAAACAAATTCTGCAATTTTTTGTTATGCCCAGGATTTGTGTTTACTGGCTATAGTGGGTTTTTTATGCAAATTTGTTAAAGATGAATCCAACTATATTGCCACTATTAGGGCACGAGAACCTGAAAAAATTCAAACATCTAAAATACAAAGAAAATGCTGAAAATTTCTCGTATCAGCAAAAATCTTTTCAGAAAGTTTGATATTCCTTTGAAAAAGGACAGATAATCACCCATGCGGAAAAGAAACATAAATAATCCAAAGGATATCTTTCAACAATCACTGAAGTACTGCCCTGCTATGGTTCCTTCTCTAGTTCTCCCCTCCCTTACCTGCAGATCCTAAATTATTGCCCTTGCGGCCGAGAATGAAGGCAGATTCCTAACTCCCCTTTTCCTTACATTGATGTGGTTTACCTGGGTGTTGCATCTTTGTCGCGCTCTATCCATTGACCCAGCATCCTGCCGAAATTCGGAATGCCCCACTTTTACACTCTATACTAATAGGCCTTTCGTCGTTTTTACACCTGTCTCACATTTTAAATGGTTCCTAAAAGCCGAAGCTTAAACAGAATGGGTCAATCATGTTCTATAGTTTCTATAACATTTTTTTTTTTTTTTTTCACGTTTCAGCAAAATTTATTTTGGCATCTATTAAAAAACACACATTTAATGTTTGGTAACAAAATATTAGTAAACTGAATTTCCCTATCTTGAATGAAGTAGTGGTGCTTTTATTTTATATTTTTTTACTGTTTGCATTCTCTTAGAGAAATTAGCAAGAATTGTTTGGCACATTACTGCGAAAGTTATTGTAATTTCTTAGGTGATATGAAAAGTCAGACTATTTTTACTGAAAATCAGATTCCAAGAAGAATGCTAAAAAAAAAAAAAATTGGAATGATTTGCAGCTCATCCTATCCCTACACAC
The DNA here is from genome assembly GCA_951213105.1 of Amaurobius ferox. Classification (NCBI taxonomy): domain Eukaryota; kingdom Metazoa; phylum Arthropoda; class Arachnida; order Araneae; family Amaurobiidae; genus Amaurobius; species Amaurobius ferox. The sequence continues at coordinate 6,853,041 of OX578147.1, forward strand.
TCAAGAGTAGTGTGAAATCTTGTTTCCATCACTCAAAAAGCATGGAGCCATGACTTGTCAGTACATTCAGTGAATTTAAATAGAATAATGGTGTACAGCAGTTCTGGACGAAGCCGATGAAGAAATTTTTAGGAAAAGTGAAACTTGTTAGGGAAAAAACACATAAGACAGTTCTGCGGAACACTTTTCCCTCTATTTCATGAAAAAAAAATTCCGTTCAGGGCGCACAGAATACTAAACTAACGTCTCTCCACAAAACATTCATTTCAAATTGCATGTAAAACAGATTTCTGCTATGTCGTAAATTTAGTGAATTTGAAGCCCTGATAAGAAAGAAATTATCTGAAGTTGATCTTATCAGTAAAAACACACCTTTTATTGAAAATTTTATGATATGACATTATGTATTCAATGACATCATGATGTCATACATCTGTTCGAAAGTCTACATGTGCTGGTGTAGAAATTTTTTAAATAAACTTACAATGGAAGACTATCAATACAGAAGATGCATCACAGATTCTGCAACTTTGTGCAATTTTTCTGTCTCTCTTTACATAATTTTTTTTATTTGCAATGCGGTGCCACTTAAATCCTAAAAATGTTCTAAAACTTGTTAAAGTATATAAACTCTGAAAACTACCTGAAGTAAACTAAAAGTGTGCCCTAATACAAATATGTAAACCTTCAAAATTAAAATACAAAATAAATGAAAGAGAACAAATCTAAGTTTGTAAAATACTAATATATACTTTTATTTTCATTTTTAAAGAACTTTTAAAAATTTAAATATCTTAACTAAGTAATTTAAGCATCTTAATAGCAATTAGCCAAAAGCATAGTGATAAAAAAATTGGAATTATTAAATTTAAAGAAATTGCAGTAATGTATTAAAGAATAATTCATCAAAGGAGAATTTAGAATACAAAGGAACATCATTTAGCCAGAAAGAAAATTTAGAACATTAAACTAAAATTTAATATATTAGAATGCAAAGATGATTAAAATAAATTTTACCAACCAATGGTTCAAGGTAAGTAGCAGATCAGTCGAAAAGACATCACAGGAAAGTTACCAAACTCATAGAAAAACACACTCTTGAAGACAAAACTCTTGAAGGCATATTATAAGTTATGTCCAGCATGTATCTGGAAAACATTCACAGCCAATTCCAGTTCTCTTCAACAGAGTGCTGCCCTAGACAAGCAGGACAAAATTATTTTCAATAAAATTGACAACTCAATTTTTCATATATAGAGCAAGCAGCACAGCTTGGAGAAACAAACACTTAATTGGTGGGCAAAACATTTGGCAGATATTGCAAACATCTCAGCAAAACATCTAAATTTATTCAGTCAGTTTAGACAACAAATATCCGACACTTGCTAGCATCTAGACGAAACAATTTCAAAGAACACTTGAAAAGGAAGACAAATTTGAAAGAGCTAAGAAAGGAAGAAATTAAGAAACAAGAAAGTGTGGTATTCATAAACATCTTAATTAGATTGGAAGACATAAACAAAGGTGGAACAGTAAAAAAGCATTCTATGTAATGGCTTCAAACATTGGCCAAAACATAGTGAAAAGGACACATTTGTTTTTTTACAACTGAGACAGGAGCGGAGTTGTAAACAGCATATATAAGCAGCTTCACATTTGAAGTTCTAATCAATGAAAAAGAACAAGAGCGTGAACACTTAATTACTTTATTTATAATCTCTATAGCTGTTGCCAGAAATCGTATGTAAATTATCGATAAACAATAAAACAATTCATGATTGACGATTTTAATAATACTCTCAGACAATCAAAAACTCTAGTTTTTAAAGAAGAAAATAAATTTAAAATGCAGATGAAAGTTGAAATAAATGAAGTGAATTATTCAAATATGTCAAGATTTTAAAAGTGGACGATTCTGAAGTATTTAAAAAGCTGTAAATAGAATTTGAATGAGAAGAATGCCTTTGGAATAGATGAATATTAGAAACCTAAATAAATGGAAAATAGATAACTAAACTTAAGAAAAAGGTTATATTAATACATAAATAATTCTCCTTAACCCATTTAAACTAACAAATAAATATTCTCAAATATTAAAAAAAACTCCTTCGAACCTCCACAAAAAAATTTTTATTTGAAAATTTTTTGCCTAAACAAGACAAAATTCGTGATACGAAGGAGAAATTAAAAAAAAAAATCATTGCATCTGTAACACAAGCCCTCTAACTCCTATTAAAAAATCAAATTCCTAATCAATACATCAAGTATGTTTTTCAGTAAACAATTCCATAAAAACAATTAATACATTACTCAACGCTTTTCTAAACTGTCAAGCAAATATATAAATTCAACAATATTAAATTCTCTTGAACCTTCATGTAACTCTAAATAATAAAAAAAATATCACAAGTTCACCAGATTCATTTGCAAATAATCAGTGAGAAGTAAAATAGAAAAATAATAAACAGTGTTTTACTTTCATTAGCTGTTACGAAAAAACATAAATGTTAACAAAGGCTTTGGACCAGAGAAAAGAAATCCAACAATTGAAACATTAAATTTTGAATAGTACCATAAATAACAACTACCAATTATAAATCAACAAACTTAGCATAAATCTCTCACTCCTACAAAGAAAACACAATTATTTGAAGCAAAATTTCTCTGAAGTATAATTTCTAATTTAAATAATAATTTTCAAAATTGGCTCAAGTTATAAAAACAAGTAATTATCCTCTTAAAAGGAAAGGTGCATCTCCACTTGAACACCTTAAAATGCTAGGCCTAAAATCACTAAAAGTGAAAGTGATTATGAGCAGATAGAATTTGTTTACACAAGCTAAATAGATATGAAGGAGACATTTTGCCATCAGCAAGACTTCCTAAAACCTCGAATTCTTAAAATGAACACAACTAGCAGCTAAATTTATTAGCAGTACATTTAAATTTCATTAATAGCCAAGTGCATCACAAATTACTTTAAACAAAATGTCTAAAGAATAAAAATCAAATTACTTAAATCCCCTTTAAAAAATTTGAAATCAAATAGAACTTAAATTACAATGTTCAATTTAAAATATCCCACATAAAAAAATATAAATGTACTACCTATCAACAAATAAAATTTTTCATTAATCTTACCAAAAATTTGAAGGCAGTATCAAATTTAAAATTAAGAACAATCAGATAATTATGGTCATTACTCTGAGTGGGAAAATTAAACACAATCATTTCACAAACTAGATAATCCAATTAATATTTATGTCACTACTTTATTTGAGTGTAAAAATTTAACTGATATCAAATTTTTAATAAGCCATTTTCACATTTCAGTGGGTACCTAAATCTTATTTTATTTCCAAATCGCAATATAAACAATTTCAAGTTGATAACTGCCATTTTAATTCAATACCATTTTACTTAATAATAAAACTAATTCCTTGTTAAATTTTCTCAATTAATTGTTACTCTATTTTATCAAAACAATTAAAAGTGGTGTTGGGAGTGTGAGTTACAAAATAAAAAAATTAAAAATTGTTAATGAGATGGTATTAGACTAAAAAATGCAATTACTATAATGTGTATGAGGTACTTCATGTGTCACTTCCCAATTTTATTAATTAAAAATTTCAAATAATTTCAATCAAAACAACTCAAACTATTTGAATTTAAATACAGTATCAAATTATTTCAATTTAAATTAAGAAATGTTTTAAATTAAAATTTTTAGTTGTGCATAAAAAATATTCCTCAATGGAAAAGGTTAATTAAAAAATTTTATGGTTCTTCAAAATATGTTGAATAAAGACATTTAAATCAGTCTTATTAAGGTTTCAAATCTTAATCAAAATAGCAAAACAAATTACTCAAGCTTCAGTTTAAGAACATTTTAAAGTATCAAATTAATAATTTTTTAACAAATAGAAATATAATCAAATATTTTAATCTTTAATAACCTAGTCTAATTCACATGTAAGACCATAAATTGGTAAGAACAACTTTTACATTATATTTGTTAACAATAAGCCCCAGGACTGGTCAAAAGGCACCAATTTGTTTGGAAGAAAATGTGAAAGCTTCCTAAATTTACTTAAAACATTCTAAAAACATCCTAAACATTTTCAAATCTGAAACAATTGAAATCAGCTAAAGAATGCACCTTCTGACCAGTAACCCTAATACAAATATGTAAACCTACAAAACATTAGAATGGAACTTTCTAAAGTAAAAACACAAATTGAATTTAATGTAAAAAGAACTTTTAAGTATTTATATCTCATTAACTAAGTAATTTCAGCATCTTAGTAATTGACTTAGTATATAATAGTGGATAAAACGTCAGAATTATAAAGTTAAAAAAATAATAATTAATTAATTTAGAATATCAAAACATTAATTACAATTTGCCAAAAGAGACTTCAGAATAAAAAGGAACATTATTTAGTCAGAAAGAAAATTAAAAAAGTAAAATGCTTATTTTAATATATTAGAGTGCAAAGATAACTAAATTAAATTTAATCAGTTACCATAATTTAATTAAAATAACCTTATTAACATAAAATAATTTAAAATATCCGAGTGAAGTTCAAATAACCTAATAAATAACCGAGGTTATAAGTCTAGGGGGGTCTTACTCTTACCCAATACTATTGACATTTAAATAATTAAAAGTAAAACTATTAAAATTTAATGGAATTAAAGCTTGATTTTACCCAACAGTCCAGGGTAAGTAGCTGATCAGTCGAAAAGACATCACAAGAAAGTCACTAAACTTCTCAGAGGATAACACTCTTAGGAGACAAAACTCACAGCATAGGATAGGTTACATCCAGCAGGTATCTGGAAAATATTCACCATAAATTCCAATCCTCAACAGAGTGTTCTAAAAAAGCAGGACGAAATTACATTGTTTCATCAAACAGTTTAAGCGGTCTTCTGGTATCAGAAAGGGATTCATAACATGTGTCTGGTGCTTTTCATATCAGAATGATGACCCAATTCTTTATATAAAGAGAAGCATAGCTTGGAGAAACAAATACTTAATTGACAGGCAAAACTGCCTCAGCAGGCATAAAAAAAAAATCTCTGGAATATCATGGATCATTATTTAAATGACAGGAATCTAACTCAAAACATTTCAATTAGTTCTGTCTGTCTAGACACAGCAGATATAAAAACCATGGAGGAAGGAAATATTAGCAGAAAATAAGGAATGACCAGAAAGAAAAGTAGGCAGTAAGGAAATGGATAGCTTTATTATGCTATCTGTCTGTTTCTAATACTGAACGAGATTTCAAAATTTATTTTTTATCATCCTTCAGGATCATGCACCTGTTGCAAGATTTCAAAAAATGACCGTGTATGGGTTAAATACAAAACTATTTAAGAAAAAAATAATTATCCTTTGGATTTATTAACACTCACCAGAAGATTACATAACATAAAACCAGAAATGAGTACTGCAATTTTGAAACTTTTCCTCAAAAAGACTGTGGCATCTGACTCTGCTCCTGTCGACATCGATCAACCATGCTAGGTATCAGTACTCGAATTATAAGTTCAGGTCCAAAACTAGCTTTTAACCAAATCTTATAGTATCGGGATTGTAAGATCTTGGTCTCGGATTTGTGCTTTACCAGAAACCAACAAAAGCACAAATAATCCTATAAGACATTAAAATAAAGATGATGACATGCAATAATTTATGTATATGTTGTTTTCAGATTATACATAAGTATAACTGTGTAAAGAAAATATGTATCTGAGGGGGGGGGGACCTGATATAGTCTAGCTACACAGAATAGGAGGGAAAAGGTTAACTATTTGCTGTAGCTGAAGGAACTTCCCCTCTAAGGATTCTTCATAGAATTAAGGCACTGTATCTCAGCACTTTATTGTATTAACAGTATGAATTTTTTGAGTTATCAACAAGATACATAGAGTATTGCCTTACCAAATTTTGTCGATATACGTCTTCCCCTTTTCACTTATGAATGACCCAAAAAACTTATTTTTGAAAATTTTATATAAACCCATGTATATTAAGAAGATAAAATAACACCTGGAAAATATCTTAGTAGAACCTTAGATGCCATAAAATTACATAATAAAAACTACAGTGTTATTAATTTTTCTTAGAAAAAAAATTCAACTTAGGAAAAAACCAGCGATGATGTTGTTTTCACAAATAATTAACAGTATATTAGTTGTGTTCTAACAGCGTAAAGATAACTCAATTCTTATATTTTCAATATAACTTTACCCAAATTTGGCTGTAAATATATTCTGCTTTAAAATCGGTAGTACACAATAGTGTGGAATCACTGCAGAGTGTCCCAAAAAGATTGAAACACGCTTTAATTCGTTACCTGTTGGAAATAAGTGTGCAATGTAAATTGTAAAAATGTTGAAAATAAGGTTGGAAATAAGAGTACATTAATGAAATAGTCCTCCCATTAATTTTCAAAAGTTACACTTTTTTAATTTTATACGACCCCCCTTAGACAAATTTGGTCAATCAGAAAATTTTTATTTTTAATGCAACAAGATCATTAAAAAAATCTGCATATCTGTATCTTTAAAATTGAGCGAGTTATATTTAATTGAAAATTGAACATTGTGAATGGGGACCATATATCAAATTAAAAATGTAAATTTGTGACATATCACAAAAAAGATAAAACTGGATGATAATACATAGGAAACATAGTGAGTACCACTGCATTATATGATTTCTGTCTGAATAATGCTTTATTTAGATGCATTTGTGATAAAAAAATTTGACACATATTAAGGTATTTTTGATCTAAACAATTTCCATCCTCAATTTGTTTATGATCTCTATTTTCATTGATGAAACAGATTGATTGACATTGATGACATTGCCCACTTATCTCCAACAGGTAAAGAATTAAAGCGTGTTTCAATCTTTTTGGGACACCCTGTATAGAGCATATGCATATTTTATAACAATTTTGTATGATAGATAAAAATATATATTAAGTGGGTGTACAGCAAGTTAGGCATTATTATAAATCAGAATCTAAGAAACATTATTGTTTCTTAGTCATAAGTTATGCTAGTTTTAGTTTGTATGTATGCGTTTTGATTTCAATGTTCTCTGAAAATTTGAAAATGATTATTTCTCTTGTAGAATCCCAAGAAATGCTGGTGCATGTGAAAAGGCGACGCTACTCTAAAGATGGTCACAGATAACCCAGAGCTGTATTGTACATAGTCTAACTTGTAATCTACATTTTTCCTCTTGTACATAGTCTCACTGTAAATACCAAAGTTTGACATTCACTTGTATGTGCATTCATGTATAGAGAATATAAAAAAAGAGTGGTGGATATAATCATCTGTGCAATTGTTTGATTTTTTTTTTCCAATTTTTTTTTAACTTTTACTAGCGATTATGCGATATTTAAGTTATTTGTTATTTTATTGTCACCTCTCAGAATTTTATAAAAATCATTTAGTGCTGCCAGTTTTTAGCTCTGCTTCAATTTTGTATAGTTTTAAGACTTAAATAAACCATTGTATTTTTGGACCACTATAAAAAATTTGCTATATTTTTTATTTCTTACAAATATTTCATGACTCTAACACTGGATGCAGTAACACTGGATGTAGTATGGTTTAAAAATTTTAATCTTTGCTTTTATTTTATTCAATAAAAATGTTTAAAGCATTTGAAACACATAAGTATTTAGTTAGGAAATTGAACAGTAATATATTTTGCTGCAGTTCGCTAGTAGCAAACCAATATTGGTGTACAATGACCCTTTTTGACAATATTATCACCATTGACCTGATTTGTGTAATATTTCACCAATATGATCTTAAATTAGAAATATTTCACTGTAATATTGGCTTAACACTGATAACATTGGCAAAATGTCCACATGTCAATATTGTACATTATTTATTTGCTATTATGGTGGTCTTTAAATATCAAGTGTGCATTGCATCATTGCATGCTTTCGAGGGATAAATTTTCAATTGCTAAATGAAAATATTCACATATGTAAAATAGTTTTAAATATAAAGTTATCCAATAATTTACTTGCGTTTTAACCTATTTATAATAATGAAATATAATAAATATTTATAGATAATGGTTTGTTATTATTTGTTTTGGCTGCTAAATTTTTAATAGAACTCTATATATCTTGAATAAAGACTCACAAAAATAGTCAAATGATAAAATGTTAATCAAACTAGCAAGTATTTAAAATTGTGTTCTTTGCCTTGAGAGATACTTTCAGTTCTTTTTGTGGTGCATTGGACTTTCATTTCATTGATTCATGCATTTGAGCTCATTGTTCTCACGTTGTACTTGATAGCCTCATACAACTGCATAAAATAAAGTATGTTTTATTTTAAGTTTTTGTTTTAAAATCTGTTTCATTAGTTTTTGTTTCATTAATCAAGACCTGGATTCTCACATGTAGTAACATTATACAGGGATGAACATATTCCATAATCTTTTGTTTTTTATGAGTTGATTCTTCTATGCAGAATCCTTTTTATATAAATAATTGGTGCTCAGAGTTCTGGATCCATTTTTCTGAAAAATTTGTAACTATGTGAAGTTGTTTAAAGGTAGTATTATTACATGTTTTAGGCAGAAGATTATATTTAGCTGAACACTATAATGTTCACCTAGCATGATTTGTCCTGGATTTGAGTTGTAGCTATAGCAGAATTGCTAACCATTCAGGTTTTTCCTGCTTCATTCCATCTTTTTGGCTTAGTTTTGGTAATCTGATTTTCGGTAAAAATAGTCTGGATTTTCATATTTCTCAAGAAATCATAATGGTTTTTGTGGCTGCATTTTGAACCTTGTTGCATCATGCAGAATTTGTGTGTAATGGATACAAATTTCTTAAAGAGGATGTAATAAAAGAAATTATTACATGTGTGTAATGTTGTTGTTGTTGAAACCCAGACCGTCCGACCTACCAGAAAGGTGTAAGGTAACTGTTTGGACGGTCGGGAAGTGCCACCCAATTTAGACCGGAACCCAGAGGGGGAGGCATCCACAGGGACCGTACCCTCCTTCCCCTACCACCAACCTCTCGGAAGGACTTTCGGACCCACATGTTTAACGTGATCGTACTCCGCATGAACACGGCGGCAGTTTTGGCAGTGGCTGGAATCGAACCCGGGCCTACCGAGTGCAACTCCAGCGCGCTAACCAATGGGCTACCGCGCCCTACATGTGTGTAATGTGAATTAGGTTTGCTAAAATTTTATTACCGAACATCAAAAGAGGCATTTTAAAGTAGATCTCTGAAACTAATGTGATTTGATATTTTTGTTTAAATGTAAAGAAACAAAAAATGGCAACTATAAAATGTGAATGGCAACTATAAATGATATGTCTTCTGATTGACTTCAAATACCAAATTGCTGATTTCTGGGAAAATATGCAAATCGTGCTTTTTAAAATGATTTAAATAAAATTTTCCCCGAAATCATTTTTAAATTGAAATCCTTGGACAATAATAGAAGACTATTTAGCAATATTGTGGAAATTCGCATTTATATGCTATCGCCAGTGTATTTCATTTTATTGTAAAAATATTTTGGCAATCTGTTTGCATTCACTAATATTTTTATATTTATTTTGCTTTTTATAGAGAATCATTATCTTTTAAGCATTTTATTAAGAAAATGAAGGCATATGTTTCAAATTACATTATTGAAACATTTTTATTATTTCGTTAGGAGTTTAGAATGGTTTAGGTTCATTAGAAACACATTTGGAAAGCATAAATTAGAATTTGGCATATTTACTTCTAAAATTGCATTTACAATTTTAATTAAAAATTAATGTATTTTTCACTTTAATAACTTTAATAAAAGTAATTAGGAGAAATACTTTTTAATTGTTATTCAAAGTATTTTGAATAAAATTAGCAAATATAGAGGATAATTCATGATGTGCTGTATCTTAAAATTCTGACAATGAATCGTGTTTGAATGGTCAAATTTTCTTCAAATGTGTTTTCATTTTTGTCTTCCTATTTTTTTTATTTCATTATGTTAGAAACTGTGCCATAGTGGTCATGTCGACTGATGACATGCAAAACTGGTAAAATATACCTTAAAACTACAATTAACATTCAGATTACCAAATTAACATTCAGATTGTCAAAGTGAACCCTGTCGCAACTTCATAATTGTTCATCTATTTATTTGCTGGGGAAGTATTTCTGTAGAGCCATCTTTAGCCTATACAAGGTATAATCAAAAGTATCCAGACTGGATTTAGTAAAAAAAAAGTACAAAACTTACACATTTGAAACTTAAGTCACCTTGAAGTAGTTTCCTTCCAAATCCACGCATTTGGCCCAGCACTGTTCAAAACATTTTTTAAAGTCATCTTTTGAAATAACAAATAGCTGCTTTGTCGCATTCTTTTGAATTTCCTTAATGTCTTGGAATCTTTTTCCTTTTAAGTACAGTTTATTTTTGGGAACCGAAAAAAAAAATCACAGTGAGATCTGATGAATAGGGTGGGTGACTGTTGGACCCGTGGAATGTGGTGCTTAATAAGAAAACTATTGCACAAGTTTCGATGCATGTGCAGGCATGTTGTCATGGTGCAATTTCCACCTGCTACTGTCTTGAAATGCTAACCTTTTGTGATGAACTGCCTCCCTCAAATACCTCAAAACTTGACAGTAATATTCTTTGTTGATTGTCTGGCCTGATGGAGCAAATTTATAATGCACAATTCCTGTATGATGAAAAAAATACAGTTGGCATCTTCTTGACATTGCTGGCTTTGTCGTGTTGTTTTAGGTGTGGGAGAGTTTGGGGTCTTCCACTGTAAAGACTGGGTTTTCATTTCGGGGTCATACCATAAACCCACACCCACAAAATATGTCTCGTACTCAAATTATGTTGAAGACCCAGACCGTCTGACTCATCCTAAGATATAGAGCAGCAATTTGGACGGCTGGATACTCAAATCATGTCGAAAGCCTAGGCCGACCAACTCGTCCGAAGACATGGAGCAGTATAAAGGGCGGCCGGATTTGAGGAAGAATTGACTGAACTGAATCGAAACTAGTGTTGAAATCTTCAGATAACTCATGAATAGGGATTCAGCGATTTTCATGCACAAATTTGCATTGCTTTCACTTTTGCAGGTTCAGGTCCTTCCAGAATGTTCAGCACTCTGAACATTTTCACGACCATATTTAAAATGTTTATAACACTCATAAACTTGTGCATGACTCATGCAATCCTCTCCATAGATTTTCTGTAACTTGCAAGTTTTCCAAAGTTTTTGATAAAATTTAATGCAAATTTATTGATCAATTTTTTTTCAACATGACAAATGCAACAAACGACCTAATGCACTTGAGAACAAAGAATTACTGTGTAAAAGCTGTTAGATCATGGGGAACATTACTTATGGCACATGTGTGGTAGATTCCAAAGTCAATTTGTACAGAACTACTTCCTGCTATATCACGTGATTCCAAAGTTAGAGTCGGTCTGGATACTTTTTGATTACACCTCGTAATATATGCCTTGAGCAAAATATATCTTTTGCTCAATAAAGAATTGTATCTTTTATTAGTTTTTTTTTTTCAATGTTTTAAAATTCTTAAATTGTTATTTTTTCTTTCAAATTGGCAACAGGCCTGTCATAATATGGATGCATTTGACTGATATGTGTTAATATATATTTTAACACTCTTTATATCTATAGCATATTGCCCAGTGATTGAAGAAGCATTTCTGCAAGAACATACATAGCAAGAATCATTTGCTACTTCAGGTCTGGGCACTTTTGAAAAGCTAAATTAAACATTTAAAAAATTCATATTAAATAAACTGCTTTAATATGAATGCTGCTAACTTTGCTTTAAAACACATCTGCAATTATTACTAAAACACTTAGGTGTTTGTGAATATGAAAGACTTGGTTCCACCATTGTTTGTTTTCTGAAGGCGAACCTTAATAACTTGTTTCATTGACAATCACTTGTGTAATATCATCACTAAAAAAATGCATTTCTTTTGAAAGAGACTTTGAACTGTATATTTAGTCCTGAGTTTGTGGAAAACTGAAGAGGTAAAAGTCCTTTGGTATTTCAATTTTTATTTATCCGTACCAGAAATATCAATATCATTGCACACATTGGTGTCTTTTGACTACCTTTCTAATTCACATATATCAACTATCTCACTTTTTTCACTTATATCTCTCACAGGTTCATTCATCAATTGTGAAATCTCACTTTCAGGAAGATATGTAACTTGTTTTGACATTAATATTCCAGTTCTGCCTAAATTCTTACTAGCTAATACACATTTTCATTGAAAATCGATAAGAATTTCCAGCCCTAACCCCCTTCTAAACATACCACCCAAAACCCTCTTTGTTAAAATAAATATAGGACAACTGTCATGAAATAAACTATTCCATTAAATCGCTCATTCCATATGTCTTTTAAATCATTAGACCAAAAATATTAATAATATTTTGTATTTAAAAATATTTCGTTGAATATTTAAGATTTCAAATGCTTAACACTGATAAAAAAAATCATATTTGCTTACAGTGCTCCACACCAAAACGTTCGAAAAGTGAAATGATAGGAAAGCATATTTTGCCATGAGATAGAGACTTCAAATTTGGTATATGGGTAAATCGTTCGAAAGGAAGAAAGTGTGCAATTTCAGATTTCCAATATTTTCTACTTAAGGGGGTGCCGCACACCAAAATTTTCTATTTACCGAATAAATGAGAAACGGCTCCTTTAAAATTTGATAGAGGCTTGAAATTTGGTATATGGGCTAATCATTTAACGGAAACACCCAAGACGAATACAGTTTTCAAAAATATTCGTTTAAGGGGGTGCTCCAGAGTAAAATGTTCGAAAAGTGAATTGATAAAAAACCATGCTTCGAAATGAGATGGAGATATCAAATTTGGTATAAGGGTAGATAATTTGAAAGGAAGGAAGTGTACAATTTCAGTTTACCAATATTTTCTACTTTAGAGGGTGCCGCACACCAAAATGTTCGATTTTCAGAAAAAAGGAAAAGTGACCCTTTTAAAACGTGATAGAGGCTTGATATTTGGTACTAGCCGCCTTTGGCGACCAGCCTGTTCGCTACCCTTGAAAATTCTGACCGTGGCAAATTCTAACCGTGGCACACTCGCTGGCGCGACCTACCAGAAGGAACGACCTACCAGGAAGTGCCACCCAATTTAGACAGGAACTCAGTGGGGGAGGCATCCACAGGGACCGTACCCTCCTTCCCCTACCACCAACCTCTCGGAAGGACTTACGGTCCCGCATGTTTAACGTGATCGTACTCCGCCTGAACACGGCGGCAGTTTTGGCAGTGGCGGGAATCGAACCCGGACCTACCTAGTGCAAATCCCGCGCGCTAACCACTGGGCTACCGCGCCCTCCGCGACAATCTCCATAACCTTCTTTTTATTCACCCAATTTAGACCGGAACCCAGTAGGGGAGGCATCCACAGGGTCCGTACCCTCCTTCCTCTACCAACAACCTCTCGGAAGGACTTACGGATCCACATGTTTAACGTGATCGTACTCCGCGTGAAAATGGCAGCAGTTTTGGCAGTGGCGGCAATCGAACCCTAGCCTACCGAGTGCAATTCCCGCGCGCCAACCACTGGGCTACCGCGCCCTCCGCGACAATCTCCATAACCTTCTTTTTATTCACCCAATTTAGACCGGAACCCAGTGGGAAAGTCATCCACAGGGTGCGTACCCTCCTTCCTCTACCACCAACCTCTCGGAAGGACTTACGGACCCACATGTTTAACGTGATCGTACTCCGCGTGAACACGGCAGCAGTTTTGTCAGTGGAGGGAATCGAACCCGGGCCTACCGAGTGAAATTCCCGCACGCTAACCACTGGGCTACCGCGCCCTCCGCGACAATATCCATAACTTTCTTTTTATTCACCCAATTTGGACCAGGACCCAGTGGGGGAGGCATCCACAGAGACCGTACCCTCCTTTCCCTGCCACCAACCTCTCGGAAGGAATTATCGACCCATATGTTTAAGGTGATCGTACTCCGCATCAGTGGCGGGAATCGAACCCAGGCCTACCGAGTGCAATTCTCGCGCGCTAACTTCCCGCGCGCTAATTTAAATTTATAACGACCATATGCTAGGCTCTTAATTCCACCATCCTCGTTCCATCGTTCCATCATTTAAAATAGCCATAAAATTAAAATATCTATAAATTAAAATATCCATAAATTAAAATATCCATTTAAAATAAAAAAATCAACCATATCGTTCCACCAATCCATAAATATAATAATTTCAAATACATCACCACAATTCAAACCACCATAATTCAATCATTTAAATTATTTAAAATATCCATTTAAAAATATCCATTTAAAATATCATATAAATATAATAATTTCGCCCGATGTATACAACACTTATGCTCGTAATTCAGTTAAAACCGAAAGCGCGGTCTCCATGGAGACGGGGAAGAAACTAATGCGGATGGGGGGAAAATGCAGTTGAGGAACTGAGCCGGTAGCCGACAAATTTAAAATCATGGCGTCTTTAAAATTGCCATCCTGAAGGCAATTTTCATTATTTCTGGACCAGATTGGACTTGTAAGAATGCCAGATGTTTGACCTTTCTGAAAATGTAAATTATTAGTCGAAATTATGAGTACTTTTCACGATGCGAGAATTTAAAAACCAAAAATCGTTTTCTTGAGCAAAAAGTGACTTTTGTTTTAAAATCTTTAAAAAATATTAGAAATCGAAATTCAGATTTGAAATTGATATATTTTTACTCGAAATTCTCTGCTCTTTCCGATGGTGTAATTTGTTTTTTTCTACGATGTCTGGATCGTGGAGAAAAAAGGGCAAAAAACGGTCGAAATCGCATAAAACATTAAATAAATAAAAAAATAATTAAAATTTTAAAAATCGATTTTCACGTGTCCCCTTCCCTCCCCCCCGGGTCTCCGATTGTCAAATTTCGTAGCTCTCCGACGCGCGGTCGCGAAACGTATAGTGTATAAGACAGACAGACACACACACACACACACAGACATTGCCTTTTATTATTTACTAGCCGCCTTTGGCGACCAGCCTGTTCGCTACCCTTGAAAATTCTGACCGTGGCAAACTCGTTGGCGCGACCTACCAGAAAGGTGTAAGGTAACTGCTTGGAAGGCCAGGAAGTGCCTCACAATTTAGACCGGAACCCAATGGGGGAGGCATCCAAAGAGACCGTACCCTCCTTCCCCTACCACAAACCTCTCGGAAGGACTTGCAGTCCCACACGTTTAACGTGATCGTACTCCGCGTGAACACGGCTGCAGTTTTGGCAATGGCGGGAATCGAACCCGGGCCTACCGAGTGAAATTCCCGCGAGCTAACCACTGGGCTACCGTGCCATCCGCGACAATCTCCATAACTTTATTTTTATTCGGCAATTTTGGGAATCGAACCCGGGCCTACCAAGTGCAAATCCCGCGCACTAACCACTGGGGTACTTCACCCTCCGCGATATTCTTCATAACTTTCTTTTTATTCACCCAATTTAGACCGGAACCAAGTGGGAGAAGCATCCACAGGGACCGTACCCTTCTTCCCCTACCACCAACCTCTCGGAAGGACTTACAGACCCACATGTTTAACGTGATCGTACTCCGCGTAAACAAGGCGGCAATTTTGGGAATCGAACCCGGGCCTACCGAGTGCAATTTCCGCGCGCTAACCATTGGGCTACTTTGCCCTACGCGACAATCTCCATAACTTTCTTTTTATTCATCCAATTTAGACCGTACCCTCCTTCCCCTACCACCAACTTCTCGGAAGGACTCACGGACCCACATGTTTAACGTGATCGTACTCCGCGTAAACACGGCGGCAATTTTGGGAATCGAACCCGGGCCTACTGAGTGCAATTCCCGCGCGCTAACCACTGGGCTTCTTCGCCCCCAGCGACTATCTCCATAACATTCTTTTTATTTACCCAATTTAGAACGGAACCCAGTGGGAGAGGCATCCACAGGGACCGTACCCTCCTTCCCCTACCACCAACCTCTCGGAAGGACTTCCGGACCCACATGTTTATCGTGATCGTACTCCGCGTGAACACGGCGGCAGTTTTGGAAGTGGGGGGAATCGAACCCGGGCCTACCGAGTGCAATTCCTGAGCGCTAACCACTGGGCTGCCTCGCCCTCTGCAACTTTCTTTATATTCACCTCATATTACCAACAAATATCTTATTTATTTTTTAACTGGCCATGGCCCTTTCATGGACTATTTACATTTTTTTAAACACAAATCCACCTCTAGCTGCACTTGTGGCGCTTATGGAGACGCCGATCATTTTGTTTTTGATTGCCCCCATACTAAAAAATATCATTTAATAAAACCCTCTCCCTCTAACTGTGCAGTCTGGTTCTCGAGAGTCAGCTCTAACTATTCTTCAACTGAAAAATTAAAAAACTGTGTTCTCATTGCTAGAGACATCTCTAACCAGATCACTTAATCAGCCTGTGAGTTTGTTCCCCCCTTTTCTCCCTCCCCTTGGTCGGTTCCCGCGTTCTTTGCCCTGTGTTTTCCGGGAGGTGTTACTTGTTATGTTTTGTTGTTACTGTATTGTTGCTGCCTTTATTTTGTCTTGTCTGCCTGGTTTGTCTGTGTTGTGTTGGTTATACTCATATTTCAACTGTCTAAGAAGGATTTTCTTCTTTATTAATTCATTCTTCATTTTAATGTGCTCACTCCACCTGAAAATTTTATGCCTTAAGTGGTGGAATCTTGTAAAAATCCATTGTAACCTAATTAGAATTTTAAATAAACTGTGCCCTGTTTCGGCGCCCGCTGCGGGCCGCTCGTGGGGCTCCGGTCCTGGGTTGGTGTTTGGTGGAACGTTGGACGTTGGCCCTGTGAGTTAGCTCCCGCTATCTTTCTTCCCGGCCGTCCTTTTGGTTGCTCAAGTCCTTGTTGACGAGCCGGACGGTCTGGGTCTTCAACCCAATTTAGACGGGAACCCTGTGAGGGAGGCATCCACAGGGACCGTACCCTCTTTCCCCTACCACCAACCTCTCGGAAGGACTTCCGGACCCACATGTTTATCGTGATCGTACTCCGCGTGAACACGGCGGCAGTTTTGGAAGTGGCGGGAATCGAACCCGGGCCTACCGAGTGCAATTCCTGAGCGCTAACCACTGGGCTGCCTCGCCCTCCGCAACTTTCTTTATATTCACCCAATTTAGACGGGAACCCTGTGAAGGAGGCATCCACAGGGACCGTACCCTCCTTCCCCTACCACCAACCTCTCGGAAGGACTTACGGGCCCACATGTTTAACGTGATCGTATTCCGCGTGAACATTTCGGCAGTTTTGGCAGTGGCGGGAATCGTACCCGGGCCTACCGCTAACTTCCCGCGCGCTAATTTAAATTTATAACGACCATATGCTAAGTTCTTAATTCCATCATCCTCATTCCATTGTTCCATCATTTAAAATATCCATAAAATTTAAATATCCATCGTTCCATCATTTAAAATATCCATAAAATTAAAATATCCATCGTTCCATCATTTAAAATATCCATAAAATTAAAATATCCATTTAAAAAATCCATATCGTTCCATCATTTAAAATATAAATATAATAATTTCTACAGTGCATATGTTAAGCTCTTATTTCATTTAAAATCGGAAGCGCGGGAAACGGAAAGTAAAAACTAATTCGGTTTCTTATTGTCCCACCCATCGCTATGCATATACAGAACCGTGACGTCACCTCCACCTTGACGTCCCCACCCACCACCTTCCCTGCTTCAGCGGGGGAGAAACGTAGCGGTACGCCGAGCGGAACGGCGAGAAATATAAAATCATGACGTCTTTAAAATTGCGATCCTGAAGGCAATTTTCATTATTTCTGGACCAGATTAGACTTGTAAGAATGCCAGATATTTCAGCTTTCTAAAAATGTAAATTATTAGTCGAAATTATGAGTACTTTTTACTATGCGAGAATTTAAAACCAAAAATCGTTTTTTTGAGCCAAAAGTGACTTTTGTTTTAAAATCTTTTAAAAATATTAGAAATCGAAATGGAGATTTGAAATTGATATATTTTTACTCGCAATTGTCTGCTCTTTCCGATGGTGTGAGTTGTTTTTTTCTACGACGTCTGGATCGTGGAGAAAAAAGGGCAAAAAAAGGTCGAAATCGCATAAAACATTAAATAAATAAAAAAATAATTAGAATTTTGAAAATCGGTTTTCACGTGTCCCCTTCCCTCCCCCCCAGGTCTCCGATTGCCAAATTTCGTAGCTCTCCGACGCGCGGTCGCGAAACGTATAGTGTATAAGACAGACACACACACACACACACACAGACATTGCCTTTTATTATTTAAGACTAGCCGCCTTTGGCGACCAGCCTGTTCGCTACCCTTGAAAATTCTGACCGTGGCAAATTCTAACCGTGGCACACTCGCTGGCGCGACCTACCAGGAAGTGCCACCCAATTTAGACAGGAACTCAGTGGGGGAGGCATCCACAGGGACCGTACCCTCCTTCCCCTACCACCAACCTCTCGGAAGGACTTACGGTCCCGCATGTTTAACGTGATCGTACTCCGCCTGAACACGGCGGCAGTTTTGGCAGTGGCGGGAATCGAACCCGGACCTACCTAGTGCAAATCCCGCGCGCTAACCACTGGGCTACCGCGCCCTCCGCGACAATCTCCATAACCTTCTTTTTATTCACCCAATTTAGACCGGAACCCAGTAGGGGAGGCATCCACAGGGTCCGTACCCTCCTTCCTCTACCAGCAACCTCTCGGAAGGACTTACGGATCCACATGTTTAACGTGATCGTACTCCGCGTGAAAATGGCAGCAGTTTTGGCAGTGGCGGCAATCGAACCCTAGCCTACCGAGTGCAATTCCCGCGCGCCAACCACTGGGCTACCGCGCCCTCCGCGACAATCTCCATAACCTTCTTTTTATTCACCCAATTTAGACCGGAACCCAGTGGGAAAGTCATCCACAGGGTGCGTACCCTCCTTCCTCTACCACCAACCTCTCGGAAGGACTTACGGACCCACATGTTTAACGTGATCGTACTCCGCGTGAACACGGCAGCAGTTTTGTCAGTGGAGGGAATCGAACCCGGGCCTACCAAGTGCAAATCCCGCGCTCTAACCACTGGGTTACTTCGCCCTCCGCGACATTCTCCACAACTTTCTTTTTATTCACCCAATTTAGACCGGAACCCAGTGGGAGAGGTATCCACTGGGACCGTACCCTCCTTCCCCTACCAACAACCTCTCGGAAGGACTTACGGACCCACATGTTTAATGTGATCGTACACCGCCTGAACACGGAGGCAGTTTAGGCAGTGGCGGGAATCGAACCCGGATCTACCGAGTGCGATTCCCGTGCGCTAATTTTAATTTTATAATGACCATATGGTATTTAAAATATCCATAAAATTAAAATATCCATCGTTCCATCACTTAAAATATCCATAAAATTGAAATGTCCATTTAAAATATCCAGAAATTCAAATATTCATTTAAAATAACCATAAATTAAAATATCCATTTAAAAAATCCATATCATTCTATGAATCATCCATATCGTTCCACCAATCCATAAATATAATAATTTCAAATACATCACCAGAATTCTATCCACCATAATTCAATCATTTAAATAATTTAAAATATCCATTTAAAATATCATATAAATATAATAATTTCACCCGATGTATCTATCCAATACAAATGCTAAGCTCTTAATACATTTAAAACCCGAAGCCTGGTCTCCATGGAAACGGGGGAAAAACTACTGCGGGGGGAAAAATGTCGGGGAAGAATCGGTTCTTCGCCGAGTATTGGGCAAGAAATATAAAATCATCACGTCTTTAAAATTGCGATCCTGCAGGCAATTTTCAATATTTCTTAACCAGATTAGACTTGTAAGAATGCCAGATCTTTGGCCTTTCTAAAAATGTAAATTATTAGTCGAAATTATGAGTAGTTTTTACGATGGAAGGATTTAAAAACAAAAGTTGGTTTTTTTGAACCGAAAGTGACTTTTGTTTTAAAATCTTTAAAAAATATTAGAAATCGAAATTGAAATTTGAAATGTATATATTTTTACTCGCAATTGTCTGCTCTTTCCGATGGTGTGATTTGTTTATTTCTACGACGTCCCGATCGTGGAGAAAAAAGTACAAAAAGGGCAAAAAACGGTCGAAATCGCATAAAACATTAAATAAATAAAAAAATAATTAGAATTTTGAAAATCGGTTTTCATGTGTCCCCTTCCCTCCCCCCCGGGTGTCCGATTGCCAAATTTCGTAGCTCTCCGACGCGCGGTCGCGAAACGTATAGTGTATAAGACAGACAGACACACACACACACACACACACAGACATTGCCTTTTATTATTTAAGACTAGCCGCCTTTGGCGACCAGCCTGTTCGCTACCCTTGAAAATTCTGACCGTGGCAAATTCTAACCGTGGCACACTCGCTGGCGCGACCTACCAGAAGGAACGACCTACCAGGAAGTGCCACCCAATTTAGACAGGAACTCAGTGGGGGAGGCATCCACAGGGACCGTACCCTCCTTCCCCTACCACCAACCTCTCGGAAGGACTTACGGTCCCGCATGTTTAACGTGATCGTACTCCGCCTGAACACGGCGGCAGTTTTGGCAGTGGCGGGAATCGGACCCGGACCTACCTAGTGCAAATCCCGCGCGCTAACCACTGGGCTACCGCGCCCTCCGCGACAATCTCCATAACCTTCTTTTTATTCACCCAATTTAGACCGGAACCCAGTAGGGGAGGCATCCACAGGGTCCGTACCCTCCTTCCTCTACCAACAACCTCTCGGAAGGACTTACGGATCCACATGTTTAACGTGATCGTACTCCGCGTGAAAATGGCAGCAGTTTTGGCAGTGGCGGCAATCGAACCCTAGCCTACCGAGTGCAATTCCCGCGCGCCAACCACTGGGCTACCGCGCCCTCCGCGACAATCTCCATAACCTTCTTTTTATTCACCCAATTTAGACCGGAACCCAGTGGGAAAGTCATCCACAGGGTGCGTACCCTCCTTCCTCTACCACCAACCTCTCGGAAGGACTTACGGACCCACATGTTTAACGTGATCGTACTCCGCGTGAACACGGCAGCAGTTTTGTCAGTGGAGGGAATCGAACCCGGGCCTACCGAGTGAAATTCCCGCACGCTAACCACTGGGCTACCGCGCCCTCCGCGACAATATCCATAACTTTCTTTTTATTCACCCAATTTGGACCAGGACCCAGTGGGGGAGGCATCCACAGAGACCGTACCCTCCTTTCCCTGCCACCAACCTCTCGGAAGGAATTATCGACCCATATGTTTAAGGTGATCGTACTCCGCATCAGTGGCGGGAATCGAACCCAGGCCTACCGAGTGCAATTCTCGCGCGCTAACTTCCCGCGCGCTAATTTAAATTTATAACGACCATATGCTAGGCTCTTAATTCCACCATCCTCGTTCCATCGTTCCATCATTTAAAATAGCCATAAAATTAAAATATCCATTTAAAATATCTATAAATTAAAATATCCATAAATTAAAATATCCATTTAAAATAAAAAAATCAACCATATCGTTCCACCAATCCATAAATATAATAATTTCAAATACATCACCACAATTCAAACCACCATAATTCAATCATTTAAATTATTTAAAATATCCATTTAAAAATATCCATTTAAAATATCATATAAATATAATAATTTCGCCCGATGTATACAACACTTATGCTCGTAATTCAGTTAAAACCGAAAGCGCGGTCTCCATGGAGACGGGGAAGAAACTAATGCGGATGGGAGGAAAATGCCGTTGAGAAACTGAGCCGGTAGCCGACAAATTTAAAATCATGGCGTCTTTAAAATTGCCATCCTGAAGGCAATTTTCATTATTTCTGGACCAGATTGGACTTGTAAGAATGCCAGATGTTTGACCTTTCTGAAAATGTAAATTATTAGTCGAAATTATGAGTACTTTTCACGATGCGAGAATTTAAAAACCAAAAATCGTTTTCTTGAGCCAAAAGTGACTTTTGTTTTAAAATCTTTAAAAAATATTAGAAATCGAAATGGAGATTTGAAATTGATATATTTTTACTCGAAATTCTCTGCTCTTTCGGATGGTGTGATTTGTTTTTTTCTACGATGTCTGGATCGAGGAGAAAAAAGGGCAAAAAGATCAAAAAAAGGTCGAAATCGCATAAAACATTAAATAAATAAAAAAATAATTAGAATTTTGAAAATCGGTTTTCACGTGTCCCCTTCCCACCCCCCAGGGTCTCCGATTGCCAAATTTCGTAACTCTCCGACGCGCGGTCGCGAAACGTATAGTGTATAAGACACACACACACACACACACACAGACATTGCCTTTTATTATATAGATATGAGCGAATCATGTGATAGAAATCACAAAAAGAATAGAGTTTTTCAAAAAGGTGTATTTAAGGGGGTGGGTACTCCACACAAAAGCATTTGAAAGGTGAAATGCTGGAAAAGCATGCTTCGCAATGAGATAGAGACTTCAAATTTGGTGAATGGGTAAAAAGGTGGAAAGGAAGAAAGTGTGCAATTTCAGTTTTCCAACATTTGGTATTGTAGGGGGTGCCTCTCACTAAAATGTTCGATTTGCCGAACAAATGAAAAACGCCTCCTTTACAATGTGATAGAGGCTTGAAAATTAGTATATGGGCTAACCATTTGACAAAAAAACCAAAGATGAATATAGTTTGACAAAAATGTTCATTAATGGGGTGCTACACAGAAAAACGTTCGAAAGGTGAAGTGATAGAAAAAACATTCTTTTCGATAGGATAGAGACTTCAAGTTTAGTGTACAGGTAGATAGATTGAAAGGAAGAAAGTGTGAAATTTCAGATTTCCTATATTTGCTACTTTAAGGGGTGCCGAACACTAATATGTTCGATTTTCTGAATAAATGAGGTACGCTTCCTTTTAAATATGATAGAGACTTGGTATATGGCCCAATCATCTGATAAAAAACCCAAGACAAGAATTTTTTTAAAATGTTCATTTATGGGGGGTGCTTCACAGAAAAAAAGTTAAGAGGAGAAATAATAAAATAGGGGTGCCTCGGGATTAGATAGACTTTAATGTGGTGTACGGGTAGATAATTCGAAAGGAAGAAATGCGCAAATTAAGTTTCCCAATATTTTCTTCTTCAGGGGGTTCTGCACACCAAAATATTTGATTTGTCGAATAAATGTGAAACGTGAATTATTAAATTTACATTATTCAGGGGTTGCTTATTGCGAAACTGCTGATTTTCAAAAGGTATTCAGCTAGTAATAATTAATTTTGCTGATGCAACACTATAAGAATAAAGTTTAAAGGCGATTGTTTAATGACATTTTTGAAATATGAAAATAGAACAGAATATTTTGAAAGGTGCACAAGCATGAAATAGCCAATAATTAAACTGACCTACTTACTGCCATTGCAGTTACTAACTATTCCTTAATGAAGAGTGCTGTTGTTGAGACCCAGACCGTCCGACCTACCAGAAAGGTGTAAGGCAACTGTTTGGACGGCCTGGAAGAGCTACCCAATTTAGACCGGATCCCAGTGGGGAAGGCATCCCCACCCTCCTTCCCCTACCACCAACCTCTCGGAAAAACTTACAGACCCACATGTTTCATGTGATCGTACTCCGCGTGAACACGGCGGCAGTTTTGGCAGCGGAGGGAATGGAACCCGGGTCTACCGAGTACAATTCCCGCACGTTAACCACTGGGCTACCGCGCCCTTTTAATGAAGAGTGCAAAATTGGTCCATGAATGCTTGTATATACAGTTGCTTGTTGGTACCAAAAATTTTACTATATTACCATTTTTACGAGAAATTCACCCCCTGAAACATCTATTTTACAGATAGAGCTCAGATGATGTCTACATGATGCTGATTTGGATCGAACAGAAAATTCGTAGGAGAATGATTTTCCATTTCTGGTTTTTCCACTTCCAGGTCAGGAAATTTCCTTGAAACATCTGTTCCTTAAGATTAGCTATAGAGAGAGTTCAGATGATGACTAATATGGATTTAGCATCGAATTCCAAAGGACGTAGAATGAATGGTTCCCTAAAAATTTTCAATTCAGGTTCTAGAGATGTCGCTTTCGCTTTTCCCAAAAATTCTTATGATTACGAAATAAGTGTGCAAAATAGAATATAAATGCCTTATAGTTTTGTTAAAAATGAAGTGTATATACAAAAAGTGAATAGTGAAAGATTTTTTGAACCGTTGGTTGTATATATATATATATACTGCGTGACCGTGAAAATGAGACACCAAGGAGTGAGCAGAAAGGGATAAAAATCGGCAAACAGAGAGACAGCAACGAACAATAACTGATGTTTATTACAACATGATACACCTATACACTGAGCGATAACATCGTCTGATCAGTAGGTTGTAGGACCACGCGGGCGGCGATATAGGCAGAAACACGTCTATGTACAGAGACAATGAGCGTGCGAATGCTCGGTGTCCCGAGGGATGGCTGCCTATTCCGTGCCAACCATTTGCCAGAGTTCGTCTTCTAAACGCGGCGGTGCCAGCGCATGCAAGCGACGTTCAATCACTTCCCAGACGTGTTCGATATAGACCTGGCCACCCCTGAGAGATTAGGGGAGACTGGTGGCCAGGGAAGCACCTGGGTACCTTGCATGGCATGTTGGCTGATGCGTGCCGTGTGTAGTCGGGCGCTATCTTGCTAGTAAAAGGCATTGGGCACCCCTTGAAGGAAGGGTAGTGTTACCGGCCGCAGCACGTCATCCACGTATCGTTGGGTCGTCATAGTGCCCTCAATACGGACTAGAAATGACCTGCTATCGTAGGCGATGGCGCCCCAAACTATGATGTCGTGTGGTGTGGCGTTCCACAAATGCGGCCGGATTGGACCTGTCACTACTTCGGCGCCAGACTCGTACACGGCGACTGTCAATGCTAGAACAGAAGCGTGACTCGTCTCGGAACACGACCTTGTGCCATTCCGCCGTCCGCGTGGCTCAATCCCGACAGCAGTGCAAACGGAGGCGTCTGTGCTGTTGGGTCAATAGCAGTCTTCTTAACGGGCTCCATGAGTGCAGGTCGGCGGATAATGGTCCTGGTCGATGTGGGAGCATCAAGTGTCCTGCACATGCTGCAAAAGGGCGACGGAAGTGGCTTGCGGGGCCGCCGGCGGATGCGTCAATCCACGTGTGGTGGCGTCGCTCTGGCCGTTCCGGTACCCCTCAAACGAGCCACATTCACTTGTTCCAACCATCTTCGTCACCGCCGGTGCACCGTGGACGCGTGTCGGTGGCTGTCCGCTGAGCTTTGAAGTATGGACCAATCTGCCCTTCTGAGTCGGATCATCATACCCCTCGTAAAATCGTCTGTCTGCGGGAACTGCCTCGGTTGGCGGTGGCCTGGCATTCTCTGCTACTACACGTTACCTCTGAAACAAAACAAAATTCAAAATGATTTCCCTGGCAGATAGAGCGGCGTGACTACTGTCGATTCTGCAGGTTCCTTCCCTTATATCTCACTGAACGTGAGTAGTGTCTATACGCACGTCTGAGCGCACATATTCTTTTTACACTAAAAACATGATTTTATAGCTTATTTTATCTTTTTATGAAAAAAAAAAGGTCTTGATCCATTTTAATATCAAAAACATGATTTTTATAGCTAAAAAGGTGTATATATACCTTTTTTACATTAAGACCAAATTTTAACAATGAATTACTGAACTTTTTTAGTTAAAAAGCTAGACATATAAAATAAATGCGTGAAAAAAGAGAACCTGAATGGAAGCCTTCTAATATATGTACCTTTAAACAGTGAACTTTTTTAGTTAAAAAGCTAGACATATTAAAAGTATGCAGTGAATTATTTAAAATGAATGCGTGAAAAAAGAGGACCTCCAAATGAATGGAAGTCCTCTAATATATTAAAAATGTGTACCTTTTAACAGTGAACTATTTTAGTTATAAAGCTAGACTTATTAAAAATATGCAATGAATTATATAAAATAAATGCGTGAAAAAAGAGTACCTGAATGGAAGCCCCCTGTTTTTAAAAGGTGGGGTTGAGACCCCCCCCCCCCCATATATTTAATAGAAAAACACGCTTATACCACTTACAATTCGTAATTAATATGCATCACGACTGTGAAGTCGTTTCATTGAATTATGTTTTTACTAGGGACAGTTTTCAGAGCCATCTCTTTCTTCTCCTATTGGTCATTTTTGGAACTAATTTTTTTTTACGTCATTCGTTTCCCTATGTTCTGAAATGCATACCACTCAGATTTAGCTTTCTTATGACCACTGGTTTTTCCCTTACAGTACTCTAAACAGGGATCCTTTAATTCTAACCACCCTGTATGTGTATTTCGATGTATTTTCAAACAATATTTTAAATATGAAGGAATAGAGCTTCCCAACATGACGTCACACGTTCTTTATCGTCTGCTTCAAAAGCGTTTGTAGGACACCACGTGATCATTCTTTGACTTGATCCATCTGATTTTGTAAGAAAAGCGTGATATTTGAAGGAAAAGTTTATACATATGCCGAACTTTTATGCTGTTTGGGATGTGGTAATCGAGGTGATAGAGATTCTGTTCCTTTTTTAAGAATCCCCTGTATTCCCAAAACAGGAAAACCCTGTAATATTAAATTAAAATCGGGAAGACATGAAAAAGGGATTTCAGGAAGAATTTGATAATATTGACAACTTCAAAATTGAAGTTCACATATCCTTAAAAATTCAATTTGTAATAAACATCTTATAACAGATAAGTTTATTCTTTTCTATTACTGTAAAATAACTTTTTTATTCAAAAAGTATTAAGTTTGAAATGTTTTTAAACCATATTGAGCGGAAGTGTGGTTGTAATTGGAAATAATGTAGCTCGAGAAGATGTTAATCCATTTTTGGAATCTAAAATATATGGATCAATATCATTTATGATGGAAATATTATTTTGATAACGCTTTGCCACTGCAGAATGCATGTTAACACAAAAATGTATTACTATTTTTTTTATTTAGGCCAAATATTCAAATGTTCTTTCAAATATGCTTCAGAAGCTTTCTAATGGAAAGTTCCGTTGTCCATTTGACTCCTTTTTTGAAACACTTTAAATTTAAATATTAAAAAGAAATCGTAATCCAACTGAAATATATGTATTTCTCCTTTAATGTCGCACGCAGTTAAAAGCACAGGCAAAATTCACACACGGAAATTTTTTAAACAAATTTCCCCATTGGTTAACATGGAGGCAGCTCATAAGTGGTCGTGAGGTTGTCTATCCTACATTCCCGGTTGCTATGCTGTTGCCAGGGCTGAGGCCACGTGATGTGGAATACTCTATTGTCCTACGAAATCGGTTCAAAGCTTATTGGTAAGAGCTTTTTTCGGTTGATTGTGTTAAGATAGAAATTTTGTGATAATAGTTTCGATCACTAAGAAACCAATTTGTGTGAAAATCGTACAAATTTGCGCTTCAACATAAAATAACTAAATAATTAATTCGAATAAAATTAACTGGTGTGTGGCTGAACTCGACTTTCTTATACTAGAATCCATTTTTAGTAGATTTTTTTTTTTAATTTTACAAGAAAATTTTGAAAAATTAGTATCATGGATCCAAATGATTACACTTATAGCGTGTTACTCTTCTTTTTAAAGGGCTTGAAAAAATCTTTCGATTGATACTATACTTGACAATGTACCCTCTGGGGGGCGGGTAACTTGCCTGCGAGAGGGGTTAATGGCGTCTTGAATAAAAAAATTGCATCGCGGCTATTTTTCACAACAGTGATTGAAACCATAAAGTCTCGTGATCAGTGAGCGACAAATAAACCATTTTATGCATGATTATGTTGTTGTTGAGACCCAGACCGTCTGACCTACCAGAAAGGTGTAAGGTAACTGTTTGGACGGTCGGGAAGTGCCACCCAATTTAGACCGGAGCCCAGTGGGGGAGGCATCCACAGGGACCGCACCCTCCTTCTCCTACCATCAACCTCTCGAAAAGACTTACGGATCCACATGTTTAACGTGATCGTACTCCGCGTGAACACGGAGGCAGTTTTTGGCAGTGGTGGGAATCGAACCCGGTCTTACCGAGTGCAATTCCCTCGCGCTAACCACTGGGCTACCGCGCCCTATGCATGATTATGTTAAAGACCCAGACCGTCCGACTCAGCAACTATTTGGACGGCCGGCTATGCATGATTATGTATCAAATTTTGTCCTATGGTGCTGTGTTAATAAGATACAACATTTCAAATAAATTTCGAAGTTTTCGCTCAAATTTAAAAGAAATTCTATCTATATATTTTGTATAGTTCTAGATTTTTTGATAGCAAAGCCGGATATAAAGTTTCGTGAAAATCCATTAATATTTGCGGCCGCTATCGTGTACGGACATCACTCCAAAAATTGTCAAAACGTGTTCAGGAGGTCTTAAAACATATATGGGCATCATAATCTCGAAATTGGAAATTTTATCCATGTACGATAAAGTAAAATTTGTTCCGAGGTATCTTGGAGTCTGACCTGATCTGTCACTGTACCGAATTTCTTAGCCGTGGGTCGTTTAGATTTTTCGCTACGTGACCAACAGACGAACAAACATATAGACATCTGTTATTACTATAAATTGTTTATATTAATATATACAGAAAAAGAAATTAAGAAAATATAGAATTTGAGTCTGTGGGGAAAGACATTTGCTGCTCACATCAGATCACTTTCCCGTTATTTCTTAAATTATTCATTCACATTTTTTCGCTCACATAAAAATTAGGCAATTCTCCACATAATGGGTTAATAATCTATTAAGCGTGCGTGGCTGCGAAAACAACCCAGTGAAAATATAAGAGGCTTTAATGGCATCAACTTTTATTTTGTGCTATACTGAAAGAAAGCACTTGTAAGGTGATGCCACATCTGAGGCATGAAATAGCCTATGATAACCCTTCTGTGCTGCCAAAATGACCTTACTTCATAAAAGAAGTGACGCTGCTGGGAGTGCTGAGGTCATAGCTGTGAAACATGACCCTTTCAGAGGTTACTTCCAACAACGGTAAGTCATGGATTCGAGAATGCATGAGTTAAGAATTTTGATAAACATCGCAAGTATAAATCTGTTTGTATTTAAATTTACTTCCAAGGATTAAAAAAGGTGATGTCATTTATTTTCTACGAGGTATATCAGAATAACACGAGGATATATACTTAGAATGCTTTTCCTTGAATGGAATAAATTAATGTAATTTTTTAGGAGGGAAATTTCATGAATTGTCTGTTAGACAATTTCAAATTATAGGGCGTATACATCATTACACTATAGAAGAAATTGCATTGTTTCTTTCTGAAGTTCTCTGGGATGTTTATGTTCCGATCATCAGTCATTTGTGCTTTCATTCATGACCTTTTTATGCCTGTGGTGCCAACGCTGATTTCATCCTTCTGTTTTCGGTATAAACATCATCGAAATTATGTTTCTCAAGAAATAACTCGCTCTGTTGGTGTTCGGTTTAAGAATATTAATAGACGTGGTCTCAGATTTTAATTTCAGCAAACATAATTTTAAAATATGAGTCATGAAAGCGTTCTCAAAAGCTTTTTCAAATAACATTGGGTAAATAGTGTATATAAGTTCCGATTCTGTCAGCTACCCAATTTACAAAAAAAAAAAAAAAAAAAAAAAAAAAAAAAAAAAAAAAAATTGGAATTTGAATATCTTATACCAAAACAGGAGTTGCTGAAGGATGTTGAACTTTATAATTGAAAATTTTAACCTATCTTGCTTTTATTTCGAGACAGGAATTCTAACTTCTTCAATTTGCCGCTAGAAGAGTTGCAAATTTTTTCGATCGATAGTTACTTTCCTGTTAGTAGACCCTGCTTTATCGACTATAGAACAAACACTTCGTTCGAAAGTTAACGGGATATATAAGGACTTATGAGAAAACCCTGTATTACCTTCTGTATTCGAAATAATCAAGCCAAATATTAAAATAATTGTTCAGAAATTGCTGAATTGCACAAAGAATAATAAAAAAAATCTGATCTGGGCAGCCCATGACTTTCCTTATATAATTCAATGAATTTACTACTTTTATAGTTAAAGAAATGTTATTCTTATAGTAGATACTTATATTCTTTCCAAGATATTGAATTTTCTTCAATTAGTCGTCATTTTTACTGATTTAGCGTCATTTTTATCCATTTGGCGAATTTTTCGTTAATTATGCAACATTAAAAAAGTCGACAAGTTGGCGACATTCCCCCAAATTCTTCGCCAAAATATCGCCAAGCGTTATGGATGGAGAAATGAAAATGACGCCGAATCAATGAAAATGACGACTCATTGAAGAAAATTCAATATCTTGGAAAAACTATAAGTATCTACTATAAGAATAACATTTTTTTAAACTGTAAAAGTAGTAAATTCATTGCATTATATAAGTAAAGTCATGTGTTGCCCACATCAGATTTTTTTAAATATTCAAATTACGGGAATGCAGATTCGCGCTTTAAAAATGGTTTCAAAAAATTATTTTTTTGAATTCAGTCTGCACGAAAACTAGTTTATGGAATATGAGATACAATCTTGAATTAAGAAACTCAAAACAGCTGAAGTAATTTCCACCATGACTTGTCGTGCGCACTCGTCTAAGATCTCGGATAGCGAATCTAATGTCTGTCTAGAGAGCTAAATACTATTGTCGAATGAAATCCAAGAACCAACCAACCCCGAAAGAAAAGATTAAATTCTGAGGTTCTAAACGAAATAATAACAGCTCTGGTAGAGTTATTTTCAGAACGGTTTGCTGGTTTTCGATTACATTTCTATAGATAAACTCCTTCGTAAGAAAAGTTGGAATTTCACTTTGCGTATCTAAAGAATTTGGGGAAAAAAGTAAGGTATCGCGAGAGTCGATGGGTTTTTTCGTTATCTAATGCATGGAGTAGTGTGCTGACTGTAATATACGTAGAAATCGAATTTATATTACATTTGCTCATTGTATCTCAAATGAGCGGTAATAATAGTGTTTGGGAGCGCTTTTAGCAAGGTTTCCAGTTACTTTCCTGTCGAATAAAATATTGAAAATATATATATATATATATATATATATATATATATATATATATATATATATATATATATATATATATATATATATATATATATAAATATAAATTATTAAATCCAAAGTTAGAATGTATGTAGTAACTCATAATACACTATTCCAAAATTTTCTACAAATACAAAGAAATAAAAGAAATTAAGACAAAAAGAGGAAATAATAATGCAAGTCATATATATATATATATATATATATATATATATATATATATATATATATATATACATATATATATATATATATATACATATATATATATGTATATATATATGTATATATATATGTATATATATATATATGTATATATATATATATGTATATATATATATGTATATATATATGTATATATATATATATGTTATATATATATATGTAAATATATATATATATATATATATATATATATATATATATATATATAAGTGAACATACAAAAATACGAATCCAAACACTTTACCGATATGAACAAGTAACTAAACCAAAAAGGCGCAATGCTGTTCTCTAATGCTTAGTATATATAAGAATGTCAAAAGAACAAGATGGGAAAGTGCCAACAGGTAAAATATTAAGTGGCCAAGGGGGATTGTGACCCCTTGTTCCCGGTTATAGCCAGCTACTGCTCCTAGGAAACACTCCCGGAGCCAATACTTTCCTGTAGCCAAGTTTCCATGAAACGTCCAAGCAAAAGACATATACAAGGAGTGGAAGCACAGACCAAGAGGATATTCATTGAGATAGAAATGAATTGAATAAAGTAGTAAAAAGAAATAAAATCCCAATTATAGTGAAGGTCCTAGTGTCATTTCGTCTTTAAAGTTGCGAATCGAAACACCGGTATATATATAGATGCTTAATATACCTGACGAGTATATGCGTTGGCAACAATATTTATGTAATATCGATGTTGCCAAAATCTTTGTAAAAAGCATTTATTACTTTGCAGTGAAGTGCATTATAGTAGTGTTTGATGTAGCGTACGTGATAGTGCTGTCGTAAAGCCTCCAGGATGAATTTTCTGTCACATTTAATATGATTACTTTGATAAGTATGCATTCGTAAATTTCGAAGAAACGGGAACAAGGGGTCACAATCCCTCTTGGCCACTTAATATTTTACCTGTTGGTACTTTCCCATCTTGTTCTTTTGACATTCTTATATATATATATACAAGATAGGATCAAAAAGTTCGTATACTGCTGATATCTCCAACCCAGATTGGAGGAGAGGGGATCTATTTTACCGTGAGACACTGCTGCGCAGGTGCAATGTTTCTGTCAGCGATTTCCCCAAACGCTGGCAGAATTTGATATTAGCACGTTGTTCTTCGAATGACATTTCCGTTTTCTATGAACGCGGACGACTACAGTTACCTGACACGCATTGTCTGGAAAAACACTTGCTTCTTCCTTTTCACATCTCGCGTCACATGTGTCTCTACGCCACGGTAAAATAGTTCCCCCTCTCCAGAGTTCCCCCGCACAGTCTCCGAACTTTTTGATCCTACCTTGTATATATATATATATATATATATATATATAGTCAACCTCGATATGTCGAATTTGAAGGGAGTAGAAAAAAATTCGAGATATCGAAAATTTGAAAAAATTTAAGGAACTCATGAAAGACTGTATACACAGAAGTTCTATACTTTACACATTTAAAAAAAAATCACTTACTTTATCTTGCCGACAGAGAATTGGCTATTACCCAAGAGAATGCTGACAACAAATAAAGCGAAGCTTGAAATAATTGGATACACATTTAATGTAATACTATGTACGTACATACATTATTAAAATTTAATCTTGCATTTTTTTACTTTACAAAATAGTCATCTATGACAGTTTTGTTACAGCCTACTGAATCCTTCAAAATCTATCACATTTTCCAAATAAGCTAGACGGATTCAAATGAGCTTAATTTTGTGGTGATAGTTTACTTTAAAACTCTGTATAATACCTTGGTCCAAAGGCTGTAACTTAGAAGTTGTGTTTGGTGGCATGAAATGATCTTTCACGGATTTTAATTTCGGCACTCTTTTATGCGCTGTACAGTTGTCCAAGAAGAGAACAATATCGCGATTTTCACGGGACATTTTTCTGTCTAGTTCCTTCAACCAATTAGTAAAAATTTCGGCAGTCATCCAAGCTTTTTTGATCGCAAAATAGTAATTGGAAAAGATTTCATTCCTGAAAAACATCGGGGGTTTAGCAGATTTACCTATCATAAGAGGTTTGAGTCTTTCTGAACAATCCATATCAGTGCAAAATAGCACAGTTAATCTTTCTTTGCTCCTTTTCCGGTCATGACATGCTTCACCTTTTATGGCCATAATTTTATCAGGCATACACTTAAAAAATAGTCCTGTTTCATCTGCATTAAACACATTGTTTGGACCGTATTTTTCCAAATGAAAAGATGAAAATGGTAAGATGATCCAAATGGTAAGATGAAAAAATTCCAAGATATCGAAAGTTTGATTAGAAAAATTTCGAGTTAAAGAGTTTGTTTTACATTAGTTTTATACCGTGCTGTGAAGGGAGATGAAAATATTTGAGATATCGAAAATTTCGAGATACAGAGGTTCGACTTATCGAGGTTCACCTGTATATATATATATATATATATATATATATATATATATATATATATATATATATATATATTAATGCTCAGATGTATGCATAATACTTTATATAAAATGTTAATACTACTTTGTATTTATACTATATGCTTCTATACTATTTATTCTACTTTAATACTATTCTATATCTCATCAGCCTTTATTACTTTCCTTATATACATAATGTATAAGGAAAGTATTGTGACGGGATCGAAAATTCGAATTCGAGTTTTCGACGGGAGAGCACGTTTCAAGCATCCCTGATCACGAATCGAACATTTTTGAAGTGATGTCTATGTGTGTGTGTGTGTGTGTGTGAAAGTGTGTCAGTGAGTCTTTGGAGACGATAACTGACGAACGAATGGACCGATTCGAACCAAATTTGGTACAAAAATCACAATCCGTAAACACTGGAAGCCTATTGTTTTTATACGTAATCGAATGTTCAGAACCCCCCTAAATTTTCGAATGAAATTTTGAAAAAATCGTCAAAAAATCAAAACCGCTAATAAAGTTACGCAAATAGACATTTCTTATGTAATTTTTCATTAGAAAAAGATTGGCATAAATTTTAGAACGCTAACATGAACCGTTCTCGAGATATTGTACATTTTTCAAAAAAATTATGAAAAAGTCACATAAAAAAAAAATTCCTATTGAGAAACATGTTCACTTTTAATATGTAATACCATGCGATAAATTGAGTGACGTCATTCTCGTGGATCTAGCTCGTTCCATTCATGAAAAAAGATACTTTGAGTAATACTTTTGTATTTGAACGCCAATAGTCATTTATCTGCTGTAAGAATAACTTTTTTCTTAGTGCATAACGCTTGGCGAGATTTTGGCGACGAATTTGGCGGAATGTCGCCAACTTGGCGACTTTTTTGAAATGTTGCCAAATTAATGAAAATCTCGCCAAATGGATAAAAATGATGCTAAATCAATAAAAATGACGACTCATTGTCGAAAATTCAATATCTTGGAAAGAATATTAGTATCTGCTATAAGAAAAACCTATTTTTTTACTGTAAAAGTAGTAAATTCATTACATTATATAAGAAAAGTCATGAGTTGCCCACATCAGATTTTTTTAGAAGTACTGCAATAGCAGTTACTTGGTTTTTATTGCTTTTCCTGCAATACATGGTAATGTATAGGGAAATTATTGGAATCACGCCGAAAATCACAACTCGAGTTTTCGATGGATCTGCACGTTTCGAGACCTCTAGAATACGAAAAAACTATTTTTAGCGTGACGTCTGTGTGCGTGTCTGTCTGTGCAATGTATTTATCCACTCTAACTAAAAAACTACTGGGTTGAATTTCATAATATTTGGTAGGGAAGTCACTTTGGTGGGACCCTGGTGCTGATTAGCTTTTGGTAGGATTCGTAGAGACAGAACCTGCCTTGTTTTGCGAAATGGCCCGCAAAAATTGACTGTATGCACTCTAGCTGAAAACTAATAGACCGAATTTCACAAAATTCGGTAGATAAGTCGCTTGTGGGTTACGATTCGGAAAAAAATAACCTGCCTTTTTTTGCAAAATGGCAAGCAAAAATCGTCAAAATCTAAAATAAAAAAACTACGTATGGTCAAATATATCCATTAAATGCTTGTTTTATACCTAATGTTTAACAAGGAAAAGAATAAGACCAACCCCATTACACTAGGATTAACCGTTCTTGAGATATTTTAGTCTTTTCGTATTTTCTCCATGCCACCTTTGAAAATAAGTCCAGTTACTAAATGAGGATGAAAATTGAATTAAAAGTGAATTAAATTTAATTAAAATAAAGAGAACGTGGATATAAGTCTGCAGGGAAAGTCATGTGCTGCCCACATCAGATTTTTTAAATACCGCCACTGCAGACGTTTGTGACATAGATGAAATGACAATAATATGAATTTATATTCCCCCATACTAAAGCAATCTAAAATATTAATTTCGTTACTTTAGTTAATTTCGTTATAGCACAGCGATTTATATATTTTGACACAACATTTTAGTTCGCGGACGACTGTGAAACCATATGCTAATTTTTGTTTTTGGTTTGCTATTGCATACACGTTTTTGTTCGACGATTCATTTAATTATTCGCCTTCATCTTTTAAACTCGCTATCTATGTCACGAAGGAAAACATCACGCCATCGAGGCCTTTACAAATGGTGAAATTAATTCTGAAAATATTGCAAGAACTATCAGCAGTTGAATCGGAAAGCAATGATGAGTATAAGTCTGATTGTTGAATCAGAAAGCAATGATAAGCATTAATCTGATTGTTGAATCGGAAAGCAATGATGAGTATAAGTCTGATTGTTGAATCAGAAAGTAATGATAAGTATGAATCTGATTGTTGAATTGGAAAGCAATGATGAGCATGAATCTAATTGTTGAATCGAAAAGGAATGATGGGCATGAATCTGATTGTTGAATCGGAAAGCAATGATGAGCATGAATCTGATTATTGAATCAAAAAGTAATGATGTGCATGAATCTGATTGTTGAATCGGAAAGCAATGATGAGTATAAGTCTGATTGTTGAATCAGAAAGCAATTATAAGCATGAATCTGATTGTTGAATTGGAAAGCAATGATGAGCATGAATCTAATTGTTGAATCGAAAAGGAATGATGGGCATGAAACTGATTGTTGAATCGGAAAGCAATGATGAGCATGAATCTGATTATTGAATCGAAAAGTAATGATGTGCATGAATCTGATTGTTGAATCGGAAAGCAATGATGAGTATAAGTCTGATTGTTGAATCAGAACGCAATGATAAGCATGAATCTGATTGTTGAATTGGAAAGCAATGATGAGCATGAATCTGATTGTTGAATCGAAAAGGAATGATGGGCATGAAACTGATTGTTGAATCGGAAAGCAATGATGAGCATGAATCTGATTATTGAATCGAAAAGTAATGATGTGCATGAATCTGATTGTTGAATCGGAAAGCAATGATGAGTATAAGTCTGATTGTTGAATCAGAAAGCAATGATAAGCATGAATCTGATTGTTGAATTGGAAAGCAATGATGAGCATGAATCTAATTGTTGAATCGAAAAGGAATGATGGGCATGAATCTGATTGTTGAATCGGAAAGCAATGATAAACATGAATCTGATTGCTGAATCGGAAAGCAATGATGAGTATAAGTCTGATTGTTGAATCAGAAAGTAATGATAAGTATGAATCTGATTGTTGAATTGGAAAGCAATGATGAGCATGAATCTGATTATTGAATCGAAAAGGAATGATGGGCATGAAACTGATTGTTGAATCGGAAAGCAATGATGAGTATAAGTCTGATTGTTGAATCAGAACGCAATGATAAGAATCGAAATTGTTGAATCGAAAAGCAATGATGGGCATGACTCTGATTGTTGATCGGAAAGCAATGATAAGCTTGAATCTGATTGTTGAATCGGAAAGCAATGATGAGCATGAATCTGATTGTTCAATCGGAAAGCAATAATGCGCATGAATTTGATTGTTGAATCGAAAAGTAATGATGGGCATGAATCTGATTGTTGAATTGGAAAGCAATGATGGACATGAATCTGATTGTTGAATTAGAAAGCAATGATAAGCATGAATCTGATTGTTGAATTGGAAAGCAATGATGAGCATGAATAATTGTTGAATCGAAAAGGAATGATGGGCATGAATCTGATTGTTGAATCGGAAAGCAATGATGAGCATGAATCTGATTATTGAATCGAAAAGTAATGATGTGCATGAATCTGATTGTTGAATCGGAAAGCAATGATGAGTATAAATCTGATTGTTGAATCAGAACGCAATGATGAGC
The DNA here is from genome assembly GCA_951213105.1 of Amaurobius ferox. Lineage (NCBI taxonomy): Eukaryota > Metazoa > Arthropoda > Arachnida > Araneae > Amaurobiidae > Amaurobius > Amaurobius ferox. The sequence continues at coordinate 6,890,763 of OX578147.1, forward strand.
ATGAATCTGATTGTTGAATCGAAAAGCAATGATGGGCATGACTCTGATTGTTGATCGGAAAGCAATGATAAGCTTGAATCTGATTGTTGAATCGGAAAGCAATGATGCGCATGAATCTGATTGTTGAATCGGAAAGCAATGATGGACATGAATCTGATTGTTGAATCGGAAAGCAATGATCAGCATAAATCTGATTATTGAATCCGAAAGCAATGATGAGCATGAATCTGATTGTTGAATCGGAAAGTAATGATGAACATGAATCTGATTGTTGAATCGGAAAGCAATGATGAGCATGAAGCTGATTGTTGAATCAGAAAGCAATGATGAGCGTGAAGCTAATTGTTGAATCGGAAAGCAATGATGAGCATGAATCTGATTGTTGAATCGGAAAGTATTGATGGGCATGAATCTGATTGTTGAATCGGAAAGCAATAATGGACATGAATCTGATTGTTGAATCGAAAAGTAATGATGGGCATGAATCTGATTGTTGAATCGGAAAGCAATAATGGACATGAATCTGATTGTTGAATCGAAAAGTAATGATGATCATGAATCTGATTATTAATATGATGATGAGGATTAGGTTCTTAATGATTTAGTAACAAAGGTAGTGCAATTCACAAGAAATTATTTTGGACCCAGTTTACCACGCGGACAATAACATAGTGTCGTCATTGGATGCGAAAGAGAGCGCAGCAAAGGCAAGGATGCAAGCAGGGGCATCCCAAAGGCCAAGCAGCCCAAGCGACCACTTGGGGCCTCATGTTTTCAGAGGGCTGAGAGCCTGAAAATGTTGTACATTATTTTCATTGGATTTATCTTGCATTTTTTAAAGACTCATTAGTGCATTATACATTATACCTAATCCAACGTTTCCTTGGTACATTGTACAATTCTATTTTATTAGGCATTTGTGTATCAGTTTGTAGTGTTTGTTCTTTACAACGTTTTGGCTGCAACCTGTTTATCGAATTGTAGTTAAGCATATTGAAATCATGATACTATGATTTAAATAATGCACTTTGTTGTATAGTCAGTGTCGGATTATCCATTGGGACAAGGTAGTTTAAAACAGAGTATTTTATATCATACAAAGCATTGTAGACCCGGGAGTTCAAAATTATATTCCAGAACATAAAGTGAAAAGACTAACGTATATGTTAGTTTTTTAATGTATTCATATTTTTTTTTCTCGAACTTGTATAAACAACATCATTAAATTGTCGGATAATCAATTTTTCGGATTACCCATTTTCGGATGTGTGACGTCTTACTGTATTTATTGTTTAGATGAGGCCTTTTTAAAAACGTTCGCTTGGGACGTTATTGGATGTGAAAGAAGTTATGCAACAGCTTTTTTGCATATTAAATGGCAGCAATATAGAAATTTTGCGAATTTATATGCTAAATGTGTTATCACATTTTGAGTAACGAATTAAAATAATGAATTTCAGCGAATGCAAATACAGAATAGAAGATTCTTATCGGCAGGGAAAGTCCTGTGTTGGTTATGTTAGATTTTCATTGTTTTCTCTTTTTACTTTCCCTGCAATACACGGTAATGTATAGGGAAAGTATTGGAATCATACCGAAAATCGCAACTCGAGTTTTCGACGGATCTACACGTTTGGACACCTCTAGAATACGATAAAACCATTTTTAGCGTGACGTCTGTGTGACTGTCTGTCTGTGCAGATTTTGTATCCACTCTAACTCAAAAACTAATTGTAATTCACTCCAACTCCTCTCTAACTCAAAACTACCTACCGAATTTCATAAAATTTGGTAGGTAAGTCACTTGCGGGCGAGTCCGGTGCTGATTAGTTTTGGGTACAATTCGAGATAAAGGAATCCGCCTTTTTTTCCGAAATCGCCCTCAAAAATTGCTTGTATCCACTCTAACTAAAAAACTAACGGATCGAATTTCGCAAAAATCGGTTGATAAGTTGCTTGTGGGTCACCTTGGTGCTGATTGGATTTTGTTACGATTCGGAAAAAAATAACCTGTCTTTTTTTGCGGAATGTCCCGCAAAAATCGTCAAAATTTAAACTAAAAACTACGTATGCTTAAATATATCCATTAAATGCCTGTTTTATACATGATTTTTAACGATTAAAAGAATAAGACCAACCCTTATACACTAGGACTAGCCGTTCTTGAGATATTTTAGTTTTTTCGTATTTTCTCTACGCCACCTTTGAAAAAAATCTGATGTGGGCAACACATGACTTTCCTTCTATAATGCAATGAATTTACTACTTTTACAGTAAAAAAAAATCTGATGTGGGCAGCACATGACTTTCCCTGCAGACATATATCCACATGTTATTTTAATTAAATTTATTTCACTTTTAATTCAATTTTCTTTCTCATTCGGTAACCGGACTTATTTTCAAAGGTGGCGTAGAGAAAATACGAAAAACTAAAATATCTCGAGAACGGCTAGTCCTAGTGTAATAGGGTTGGTCTTATTCTTTTCTTCGTTAAAAATTACGTATTAAACGAGCATTTAATGGATATATTTGAGTATACGTAGTTCTTTAGTTTAGATTTTGACGATTTTTGCGGGCCATTTTGCAAAAAAAGGCGGATTATTTTTTTCCGAATCGTACCAAAATCTAATCAGCACCAGGGTGACCCACAAGTGACTCATCTACTGAATTTTGTGAAATTCGGTCCATTAGTTTTTCAGTTAGAGTGGATACAAACTTTTGCGGGCCATTTCGCACAAAAAGGCGGGTTCTTTTATCCCGAATCCTACCCAAAACTAATCAGCACCAGACTCGCCACAAGTGACTTACCTATCAAATTTTGTGAAATTCCGTCCATTAGTTTTTTAATCAGAGTGGATACAAAATCTGCACAGACAGACAGACACACAGACAGACACACAGACACACACACAGACGTCACGCTAAAAATGGTTTTTTCGTATTTTAGAAGTCTCGAAACGTGTAGATCCGTCGAAAACTCGAGTTGCGATTTTCGGCATGATTCCAATACTTTCACTATACATTACTATATATTGCAGGGAAAGTAAAAATAGGTTTTTCTTATAGTAGATACTTATATTCTTTCCAAGATATTGAATTTTCGACAATTAGTCGTTATTTTCATTGATTTAGCGTCATTTTCATTCATTTGGCGAGATTTTCGTTAATTTGACAACATTTCAAAAAGTCGCCAAGTTGGCGACATTCCGCCAAATTCGTCGCCAAAATCTCGCAAAGCTTTACTGACGGAGAATTAACTTATTCTTATAGCAGATTATTGGGGTTCAAATACAAAAGTATTACTCGAAGTATCTTTTCTCATGAATGAAACGAGCTAGATCCATGAGAATGATGTCACCAAATTTATCGCATGGTATTACATATGAAAAGTGAACATGTTTCTCAATAGGAAATATATATTTTTTATTTTATATGACTTTTTGATAATTTTTTTGAAAAATGTGCAATATCTCGAGAACGGTTCATGTTAGCGTTCTAAAATTTATGTTAATCGTTTTCTAATGAAAAATTGCATAAGAAATGTCTATTTGCGTAACTTTATTAGCAGGTTTTAATTTTTTGACTATTTTTTCAAAATTTCAGTCGAAAATTTAGGGGGGTTCTGAACATTCGATTACGTTTAAAAACAAAAGGCTTCCAGTGTTTATGGATTGTGATTTTTGTGCCAAATCTTGTTCGAATCGGTCCATTCGTTCGTCAGTTATCGTCCCCACAGGCTCACACACACACACACACACACAGACATCACTTCAAAAATGTTTGATTCGTGATCAGGGATGCTTGAAACGTGCTCTCCCGTCGAAAACTCGAATTCGAATTTTCGACCCCGTCACAATACTTTCCTTATACATTATGTATATAAGGAAAGTAATAAGTCCAGTTACCAAATGAGAACGAAAATTTAATTAAAAGTGAATTAAATTTAATTAACATAAAGAGAACGTCGATATAAGTCTGTAGCGAAAGTTATGTGCTGTCCACATCAGATTTTTTTATGTCTTATAGTGCCTCAGAATATCAAGTTAGAACCTGCGTTCGTGAGTAAAAATATTATTTTCTACTATTTTTAAAGCAGCGTTTCAAATATTTCTTTGATCCATCAAAAAACTAAAGTCAACAAACTTTCCGCCGACTTTCATCTTCTAAGCATAAAAAGAAAATTAAAAGGTAGGAAAAAATATCCTTTTCATCCTCATGTGGCAAATAGTGACACATGCTTGATAGATCCTTGAGATATCTCAAATGACGTCACCCGCGATTCGCCCAGTTATATTCCTCAGTCCAATCTTCCATTTTTCTGGGCAGCTTTTTTTTGTAGGAAGGAAATTGCAACGTCTGCGCGCATCGTCTGCGATAAAAGATTAAAATATCGGCTGCTGTGAATTTGCAATGAGAGAAAATCTCTGACCATAAGAATAGTGTGCTTGAACGCTTTCTAAGCATGGGACATTGACTGGAAAAGACCATGTATTCACTACATTTCAAAAGGTCAAAAGGAAATTATTTCATGTATCTTTTCAATTCTGGTGGAACTTTCGTACATGGTTTTGCCTTTTTCATTACTTTCCCTACTGTAGTATAATGTATAGGCAAAGTATTATGACAGGGTCGAAATATAGAATTCGAGGTTTTCAATGGAAGAGCATTTTAAACATCCTCGAATAGTACGTTTTTGAGTGATATATATATATATATATATATATATATATATATATATATATATATAAATATATATATATATATATATATATGTATTACTGAAATTTAAAATTAAGATCATTTTGTCTTATATGGTAGCATTGTTTCCTTTAGTCTGATATATCCTTTCATATCCTCTTTACTTAATTTTCTTCCGTATTGTTTTTGAACTAGGGTATGACACTGATCATGTTTTAAATTAGTCTTATTATTTTTATTTTATTTTAATTTTATATTTTTACTTTCCTTATATACATAATGTATAAGGAAAGTATTGTGACGCGGTCGAAAATTAGAATTCGAGTTTTCGACGGGAGAGCACGTTTCAAGCATCCCTGATCACGAATCAAACATTTTTGAAGTGATGTCTGTGTGTGTGTGAAAGTATGTGTGTGTGTGTGTCAGTGAGTCTGTGGAGACGATAACTGACGAACGAATGGACCAATTCGAACCAAATTTGGTACAAAAATCACAATTCGTAAACACTGGAAGCCTGTTGTTTTTATATGCAATCGAATGTTTAGAACCTCCCTAAATTTTCGAATGAAATTTTGAAAAAATCGTCAAAAAATCAAAACCGCTAATAAAGTTACGCAAATAGACATTTCTTGTGTAATTTTTCATTAGAAAACGATTGGCATAAATTTTAGAACGCTAACATGAACCGTTCTCGAGATATTGTATATTTTTCAAAAAAATTATCAAAAAGTCATATAAAATGAAAAAAAAAATATTTCCTATTGAGAAACATGTTCACTTTTCATATGTAATACCATACGATAAATTGGGTGACATCATTCTCGTGGATCTAGCTCATTCCATTCATGAAAAAAGATACTTTGAGTAATACGTTTGTATTTGAACGCCAATAATCATTTGTCTGCTGTAAGAATAACATATTTCTTCGTCCATAACGCTTGGCGAGATTTTGGCGACGAATTTGGCGGAATGTCGCCAACTTGGCGACTTTTTGACATGTTGCCAAATTAACGAAAATCTCGCCAAATGGATAAAAATGACGCTAAATCAATGAAAATGATGACTAATTGTCGAAAACTCAATATCTTGGAAGGAATATTAGTATCTACTATAAGAAAAACCTATTTTTTTACTGTACAAGTAGTAAATTCATTACATTATATAAGAAAAGTCATGTGTTGCCCACATCAGATTTTTTATTATATATATATATATATATATATATATATACATAATAAACACAATCCCCTTAGACATATATATATATATCACAATCCTCCTAGACATTAATGATCCCTCGTTTGCACTCCTTTTTTCCTTTTGATATCTTTCATACTTGAATCATAAATTTAAGTGTTCCTTTTTGGTGTGTATATATATATATATATAGTAGCAGTATGTTAGCCAATTTATGTCTATTTCATTATGAAGAATCCTTTACTTCAACAGATTATAAATTTTACAGATATGCTGATGATCTGATATGTTTAGTATTTACTGATAATTATGTCATAGATATAGATTTCTAACCGGATAATTTGGAATTAATACCTAATGAAACTTCTATTAGTAATAATATCAATTATTTGGATTTAAATCTAATTATTGAACCTACTAATGGGGTAGTTACTAATTTATATGATAAAAAAGACTATTTTAAATTCAATATTAATAAAATATTATCATTTAATTCCTGCAACTCGATTCAATTGTTTATAAATATTATACTTAATCAACTTTTTAGAATTTATAGTTTATCAGATAAAAAATTTCTTGCTTTGCACATTAATTATCTAAAAATTACAAGTAAATTATATGAATATCCAGCATATTTAGTAAATGGTATAGTTAATAAGTTTCGATTAGCTTAAAATTCTTAATCTCTCCTTAGTATCTTATTTTAGCCAAACATCTACAATCTCTTGAATATATATTATAATGTATTTTCATCCTCTTATACCTTAGCCTTTATGCTTGCTTTTTTATTACATGCCCCTTTATTTTGCAGCTTTTACTGTAGAATATATCACATTTTACTGCCTTTACGCTATACTGTTATTTATTACTCACAGTTGGCAACAGTAGATCTCTACCTTTATCTTTAACGAATGGCAACATTGGTCTTGTCATTTAATGCTCATCATGGTTGTACGTTTGAGGCGTATTTTCAGGTATTTATGTTTCCTATATAATTTTTCAATCGTCATGCTTGTAGTCCAAATAATACGAGTTTATAGATAAAATCTATCTCGTGTTTCAGGAACAAGGATTTTTGTGTTCATTTCGATTAGATATTTGGAATTGAAAAAGAATTTTTTCGAAATGAACAATTCTTAAGCCTAGAGTTTTTCCACGTGCAAGCTTTAATGCTTGGTATTTTTTGTATTCCTGTTTTCGATTCCACACCATTGATTTTTATTGATTATCTTTAGCTTGATGACTGCAGTAACATGCATTTAAATTTCCTCATTATGGTTGAATTTCTATTTATTACTTCTTTGTAATTTGTATTATGAGTTACAATTTGTCTATTCTATCAAGATCGTCATTCTATCTCGTCAAGAATGAAGGTAAATATATGTATGTATTTAGAATTCTAATTACATCCTTATTAATTAATATGTAACATACTGTTATATATGGTTTTTGTACTATCATCCTCTACTTTCCATTTATCTCTTATTATTTCCATTATTATTTCTATCTTATAATGTGTCGGATCTTTTTATGATGTTTCAACCACGTGGTTGCATCATTTTACGAAACACATTTAGAACCTCTGTGGATGTAAAGATCCTTGATAAGTAACATCTACAGAGGTTCTATCCAATTTCATCTATTCAATTTGCATCTTTTCTTTATTAATTTTTGTCATCTTAATATTTTGGGCCTCCAGCATTAACCAAACCTTTGAAACACGTGCTTAGATTGTATGTATCACTTTTGTAAACTGTTAATTTATTCCCATGTTTAATTAATTATATCACTTTTTAGTTTAAAATTAAGATCAATTTTTATTTTCTGGTATCTTTTTTTTAGATATTAAATTTGTATTTCTAATTCTCTTTGACGGATATCATTTAACCTCCATAATGCTATTGAACTAGGGTATAACAATTTTCATGTTCTAAATATTAGCTTCCTTATCTATATTTTTATGCTATTATCTATAAAAAATTCTATATACAATTTCTGTTAGATTATTTAAAGAACAAAAATCTATTTAAACTTAATTCACACTCTATTATTAGTATCAAACATCATTAGTATTTATCATTAATAGTATTTATCATTAATAGTATTTATCATTAAATAGTATTTATCATTAATAGTATTTATCATTAAACATCATTAGTATTTATCATTAAAGTATCATTAATATTTAAATCACTATACATATTAATATATGTATAGTGATTTAAATATTAATTATAAATTTTTGAAATTTCCTTATATTGTGCTTATTCCTAAATTAAAAAAAAACCCTATTAAATTTAGAACTGTCGCAAGTGGTTATAACTCTTCAACTACTGCTAGCAAATTACAACTTTATATTTTAAACGTACTAAATGATAGTTTACGTTATTCTAGTAATAATTACTTTATTCTAAATAACATTAAATAATTAAAGAATAAATTAACTTCTCTTGGTAAACTTATAGGTTTTTAAATTTTGACTTTAAAGATCTTTTTAATAATATTAATATTTTTGATCTTTATGATGTAATTTTAGCTCTTTATAATGCTTTTATTACTAATCACTCTAATCTTATTAAATTAAAAAAATTTCCTAAACTTCTCAACACCTTGTACTATCCGGTCGTCCATTTTGTTGCTCCAAGTCCTCTGGACGAGCCGGACGGCCTGGGGCTTTCACACCTTGTACTATTCAATAATTATATTTTTCAAGTCAATAAATTATAATAAATTATACTTACAAGTCTCTGGGATTCCATAAGGTGGCTGTAGTAGCAGTATGTTAGCTAATTTATACCTTTATCATTATGAAAATAATTTTACTTCAACTGATTATAAAATTTATAGATGTGTTGATGATCTGATTTGTTTAGTATTTGTTGACAACTATGCCATAGATATAGATTTCTATCCGGATAATTTGGAATTAATTCCTAATGAAGCCTCTATTAGTAATAGTGTTAATTTTTTGGATATTATAATCTTATTATTGAAACATCTAATAGGATAGTTACTAATTTATATGATAAAAAAGACTATTTTAATTTTAATATTAATAAAATATTACCATTTAATTCCTGTAATTCTATTCAATTGCTTAGAAATATTATACTTAATCAACTTTTTAGAATTTATAGATTATCAGATAAAAAATTTCATGCTTTGCACATTAATAACCTAAAAAATACCAGTAATTTATATAAATATCCAGTATATTTAGTAAATGGTATAGTTAATAAGTTTAAATTAGCTGAATATTCTTAAATATCTTCCTTAGTATCTTATATTAGCTAATTATCAACTTTCTGTAGTATTAGCATTACAATGCAAAATCTTCTTAGACATTTGCCTCCTTGCTTTCATTATTTTTCACGTCCTTTACTACGCAGTTTTTACATGTGAATGTGAATATTTTATTTGCAATACTATTATTTATATCTCGCAATTGGCAACAGTTGATCACCACTTTTATCTCCTGCGAATAGTATTGTAGTCTCGTTCTTTATAGCTTTGCGACAACATGCGCAACATTTTCTCAGGTAAAATAGCTTTGATTCCTATTTTATCTTTCCATCTTTAAGCTTCTTGGCCTAGTAAATTGAATTTATAGATTATCTATCTCAGTCTTCAGAAACGAGCTTTTTTTGGTCATTTTGAATAGATACTAGACCTTGATAACGAATCTGTTCAATATGAATTCATTAAGCCTAGTGCTTTTCCACGTGTTTGGCTTTAATGCGTGAACATTTTCTGTTTTTCAATTTTGAAATCTCACCATTGATAATTGTAGATTATATATTGCTTGATGACTGGATATTTGCTTTTTATTCACTCTTTTATAGATTCTAGATTTTTTTACATCTTTATACGTAGGTATCTTATATTTTAAGTTATGGTTATATGAGTTGCAATTTACCTCTAATCTATCATTAGTATTGCATATAATATTATATATATATATATATATATATATAAAATATATATATATATATATATATATAAAATATATATATATATATAAAATATATATGTATATATATAATATATATATATACACATATATATATATATATATATATATATATATGATTTAAAACGCAAACTTATTTCCAAGTATAAACAATTTTTTGATACTCATCAAAATTTAAACCTTCCATATTTAGTAATCATACCAAAATTTCACAAGGACCCAGTAAAATTTAGAACCGTTACCAGTGGACACAACTCTTATGCATCAAAAGCTAATAAAAAACTTCTCAAAGTCTTAAATATTCTTTTTCATGCTATTTCCCTTGAGCCACATTGCATTATCCGAAATAGCTATGAACTTATTCAAAAACTGAAATCCTTTTCTGCCATTGATTCATTCCAAACATTAGATTTTAAAGATCTTTTTAATAACATCGACATCAAAGATTTATTTTCTGTCATTAAACAACTCTTCGATCAATTCAAATTAAATACTCTTACTAAATATGACTCGTCCACCTTCAATAATTTATTGCATTTTGTGCTTTTTCACAACTATCTTGTACATGGCAATGCTGTATACCTCCAAACGATTGGAGTACCGCAAGGATCCACTAGTAGCTCCATGCTTGCCAATATTTATCTCTACTTCTACGAAAGAAAATCCACTCTGTTCACTCGTAACATTTCTATCTTTCGATACATTGATGATGTTTTTCTTTGTTTTCATACTGCACACGTTTCTTTACCCACACTTAATATATATCCATCCAATCTTGAATTAATACCGAATGAATCCCACCCTTCCAAATCTGTAAATTATCTTGACATCACCATTGATATACATTGTAACTCTTTCACTACTACTATTTATGATAAGAGACATCAATTTAAATTTAATGTAAAATTCTTCCCACATTTCTCTTCTTGCCTTAGCAACCAAGTTTTTAGAAATCTAATCACTAGCTATCTGCTCCGCATTAAACGCCTGGATAGTAATAAGTGTACACTAACACACATTAATCGTCTCAAAAATCTTTGCTTTATGTACAATTTCCCCCCCTTATTTGTAGATCGCAGTATAAGTACAGTATTCTAAAGTCGTGGAAACACCATAAAATAAACACCGCCCCGGCGGGCAAAAATAGAAATGTAAAAATATTAAAAATCAGTAATTTCGATTACACTAAAAACAAAAAATTTTTAAAAAAAACCGCCTCGGCGGGTAAAGAAAAAAGTTTAAAACACTCTTAAAACCGTTAAGGCGGATATCTAAAAAGCTAATAAAACAAAAAACAGGCTACGGCTCCAAAAAACAGTGTTATCCATTCTTTCAAAGTTTTCGATAATCGTGGTCACATCTCGGTCAGTTTCTAAACTCTTGGGTTTATCTCTCCGAAAGTATGTACTGCCACTTCCTCTGGTCTGGATTATTCCCACGTGGTAGTAAGCGAGGTAAGCGTTCAAATTGTAGCATGTGGTGGACTCATTTGAAGATTTTTCACGGTGACGACCTTTCGACATGTGAGTTGCTCTTTTTTGCAAATTCGTATATTTGTGCGCTATATTTTTCATGTTCATGTCTATGTGGTATTTTATATTTCATGTTTATGTGGTATTTTATATTCTATTATTGAATTTTATCCTATTTGTTTTTTTTCTGTTATTCCGTTGTTGGGCACAGATTGCATAATATTTTAACCACGTGTTTTTATGCAATCATAGAAACAACGGATTTTAGTATATCTGTCTAGAATGTGCCCCTGAAGACGTTTCTGGCAGATATACTATTCTTTAATATGTTTTCCTTGTCCTGGCCTCTCCGTGCTCTACTTTTTCGGCCCTTCCTCGTTGCTTTTTGCTTTTCACAACACGCTTTATTTTGCTCGCGGTTTGATACTGTGGTTACTGATTCACACTCTTGCACTTTAGTTTTTGTTATTTTAATTTATATATATATATATAAATTGAAAGATTTTAAACGAAAACTATGCACAAACTACGGTAAGTACAAAAAACCCCATCTCTGGCATATCTGTTACACATAAGTAACTATAGACCAAGACTAAGGATAAAAATAGAAGGTAACTTATCACTATAATGGAAAGGGGATAAGGAGAATAATCACAAGTATAAAAAAATCACAATTAAAAAGGTATATATATATATATAAATATATATATATAAAATGAAAAAGAAAACATGGCAAAAATGAGAAAAGGCAATAATAATTAGCTCAAGATTAAAGATCAAGATATGGAGAACAATCAATTGAAACTACTCAAAAAATGGCGGTTAGTTTGAAATTGCATTCTCGTCAGGACAGCCATACAATTCAAATTAAAACCGATAGAATAACCGGTTTCTGACAATGACGATAGTATTTAACTATATACACCATTGGAACTGTCTACTGGCTATTGGAAGGAGAAATAATACAAACCAATTGAATTATAAATCATAAATATAAAATAAAAACAGAAATATGAACTCACAGGCACAGCTACCACGTGGAAGTCGAACATTTTCGCAGAGGAACAGTCGACAGAGCATGTTACCTCACTTCGTCGATGCGAGTGGGCACCGGAATGAATACACTTGAACGAAACATAATTCGTATGAAGACTTTAGTAATCACTATAGGACTCAGGACAAGTGGAAAGTAGTCTTTCGAAAATAGCATACAGTATCAGACTCAGGCCTAGTGGTAAGTTAGGTGATAAGAAAAAGTGAAATTCACAAAAATGAGTTATCCAATCAAGTATAAATAATGCATTTGTAAAATTATTACGTGGTATATTTGAAATTATTAATAATATTATTTACAAATACTTCCGGATAGTGGTAATTTTGACAAATGCGTTTAAGATTATTGATGTGGAGAAAGTGAAACTGAGGATCAGAAAGTCGATGTATTCGAAAGAGCTGGTTTAAAATGATGTTTCTAAACAATTGAATAGAATTATAAGATCGATATGATAGCAGCTTTATGATAGTGAAGTTGTAAGAATATTTTTTATCATATAGATTGGTGATAACATGATTATTAAGGGTATCTAAATTTATAGGTCTAAATAATTTACAGTTTGACTAACACTAGGCTTATTAGGCATTAATTCTAGGTTAGATGGGTAAAAATCAATATTAATTGGATAGGAATTATCAATGATAATACAAATTAAGTCGTCAACATATCTACATATAATATAAGAATTAGAGTTAAAATGACATTCATAATAATAAAGATATAAGTTAACCAGAATACTACTACTACAGCCCCCTTGTGGTACACCAGATGCTTGTAAATAAATGTTATCACCTTGGATAATATAATTGTTGTATAACACGAAGTGCAAGAGCATAGGAAAGTTTTTGACATTAAATGCAACATTATTGGAAGATAGATAATCATGATAAAGAGAGATAATAACTTTATATAAATCTTTAATATCAATATTATTAAAAAGGTCTTTAAATTCAAAGGTATGGAAACCAAGAATTTGTAGAAGCTTGCTAAGGTGATTAACTAAATCGAAACTATTGTCCAAAATGAAATATCCTGAATTCCTAAATTTAAGAGATTCATTAATTCTATTTAAACAGTCTAGCAAGTACTTACTAGCTGTAGTGGTAAAGGTATTATGACCACAAGTGACCGTTCTAAAACTGAGAGGTGATTTGTGGAATTTAGGAACCAAAGTAACATATGGAAATTTATAAAACTTGCAATTAATATTTAATTGTGTATATAATTTTAGCATTTTAGTTTTGATTTTGATAGACTTATTATTAATGGGTTTAAAAATATGATTATTTTTTAAATAATTCTGTAACAGAGAAACATAATGTTTTTTACAAATAATGGCATAATTATTAGAAGCTTTATCTACATAAGTTATAACAAAATGTTATTGTAGTTCTTTAATAGCAGATAGGCGTTGTTTATTTCGCGGGCTATTTCATAAAAAAAATAACGCCGGTCCTATTTTTCATAGGTCTGCCAAATTTTAATGTGTTAAAATGTTCTACTGAGCTAAAATGGGTACCAAATTTCTGATCTTTAGGAGGTAGGAAAGTATGTTAAAAATGCCATCAAAGAAGCTGAAGCAGACAGACGGACAGATAAACAACCATCAGTCGTGACGAATTCAATAGAAGATTTAAAAAATAGTTTCGACAGTTATAAATGTTAATAGTATCGAAATGGTTTAAACAAAATGCATTTATCAATGCTATTAAGCTGTTGCAAACTTAGATAACAAATCTGATGTGGGCAGTACATAATTTCCTAAATATAATGCAATGACTTTACTTATTTAACAGAAAAAAGGATGCACGGCACAATGATTTTAGCAATAAATGAACACCATGTAAATTAAAATTTGGTGATTTTGTAAAGCTATACCCGAATCTGATAATGCACATGAGGATAAATACACGAGTCTAAACAGAGCGATTTATTCACGTAAAATCAAATTCACAAGTCTTCCATAAAAATGAAATGGACTGGTAATGAAATGTGACTATTTTTGACGTCAAAATGCAAACCTAGTACATGGAGTACCTTTTCTCCGTGAATGGAATGGATTTGATCCATGAAGATGATGATAGCAGATTTATTGCTTAATATTGCATGTAAAAAGTAAACATACTGAATGATACATACCACTTTTTTAATTTTATGTAATATATTTTATAAATTTATATGAAAAACGAGCAATATCTCCAGAACAGTTTTTGCTAGTTTTCGAAAATGGATGTGTCATTGGTTTTCTAATAAAAATTACGTATTAAATGATTATTTATCATTATTGAAAGGCATAACTTTAAGTTTAAAAAAAAAAATTCTTTCGAAAATTGGTAAAATTTTCGAACATTTTATCGTATTTTAAATTAATAGGATTCACTGTTTGTAATAAATGCACCTCACAAATTATTTTAGAAACGCTTCATTTGTTCTTGAGATATCACATTCACAGAGTCGCACACACATACACATAAACTTATATATACATACACACTATCATATATACACACATAAAGTCGTCTCCTCCAAAACGTTCGATTTGACTTCAGGAATGATTCAAAAATGCTCTTCCCTCAAAAATTCGAGTTCGAATTTTCGACCCCGTCACGGTATTTCCCTATACATTACACTATGTATGAAAAGAAAATAATAATAAACTTTTAAACCGTTTTTACGAAATATTTTAGAAGAAAAATTTTGGTACGAAATCTTTAAAAGTAGAGCACTTTTTTTTCATTTTGATATGTGAGGAGAGATCAAAACACCATGAAATGTCACTGTGTAGGAAATTCAATTGGAGACTCCTACTCTCTATATTTATTTATGCAATAAATTAAGAATCTCTTCATCCATTTTTTCTTTTATAGATTCACTTCATGTATAATGTTATCTCAGTTGAAAGGCAAAAGCGAACACAAAACATGCAGATACAGAACGAGATAAGGAATACACACAAACAACATCTATCTAGAAAACGTAAGCGAATTAATTAAAACAAAGCAGCGCTGACAGTGATGGCGCAGGAAGATAGACTTGTTGCCATATTCGAAATAGGAAGGCGGAAAATCCCGAAAACCAGCAGACGATCACACATCCATCTCTTTTATTACCCACCTGTCCATCTATTTTAGAAGGAAGAGAAGACCCACCAACTGTGACCGCTATTTTTTATTTCTTCGCCAAGCGATTTTCACGTTTAAGCGGTGAAAGTATTAAGAGCGCTTTCGATGGTAACATCTATACTTGTTGCAAAGCTAATTTAATTGTAGGGAGGTATCGGAAAAATATAAACCTCTGCTAAGTTATAGAGTGCATAACACTATTAATAATTAAAATGACTTGGCACCCTTCGATTGGAGAAATACGATGGAAGCATTAAATGTTTGGAAAATATCAGTTGAATGGTAATAACTATAATTGTAAAGGTGCACAGTGAATATGTTTTGTTCCGTGGTTGATAAAGTGTGAAAAACCCAGACCACACGACAGACCCGAAAGCTTACTGTAGCTAAGTGTGTGGCCGGGATATTTAAAGTGTGTAAAGCTTCAGCCTTATAGGTTATTGGTAGATTTCTGGAGTGGGTGAGTAGAAATACGTTTAGACCCCCCCCCCCATTATTTTGCCTGCTATCGGTAGAAAAATCATAAATCTGGCTTCGTTAGGTTCTGTCTCGAGGTCGATACTATAAGGGTGCAGAGACTCAGCCCCCTAAATTAGCGTGAGATTTCTGAAGGGTACGGAAAATTCTTTTGATAACCGCATTTCGTCCGTAAATATTCTATGTAGTTTTTAACATATCTACGATTTCGTTCGCTCTCGGTAAGGAGTCGAATATCTAGCTCCGTTACGTTCTGTACCGTGTATGATACTATAATTATGCAAAGATTCATAATTCCAGGTCACAGGGGTTTCCAAAGTGTCTAGTAAGACTTTTAGAAAAAAAAAATAATTCCTCGAAAATTATTATTGTAAAAACAAATTCTTAATCTAGAACTGGGATTTTCTACTGAGAACATTTGTGTCGCTTCCTGTTCATATCTATCCTTTAGAGTTTCGAAGAAGTATATAGTTCCATATTTTAAAAGTAAGCAAAGGGAAGCTAAAACTCGCTCGGTCTAAAACTTTTACTTCTTCGAAAAGAAAAGGTTCAAAATATTAAATATGGAAAATTTTTCTATATGTACGTAAATGGTACTATATTTTCGGCAAAATTGTTTACATTTTTATCTATTACGTCCGGAGATGTAAACGCCCATAGTTTTCACATTTTTCGTAACGCCCCAATTTCAGTCAGAGATATCCCCAACCATAAATGTTATTGACATCAAAATCTAAGCAGTGTTTTGATTTCATATTGTGAATATTTTTTGGGGAAATGTTATATGTTAATTTGATGAGAAAAAAAAAAAAAAACGCGTTTTATTTCTTAATTGACAAAAAAGTAGTCTAAAAATATGTAGTTTACAAAAGGTTTTAATATCAATTTATATTTGAAAATTATTTAACATTATATTATTTAATATTATATTATCTAATATTATATTATTTAATATTTATTAAATAAGAGAGCCTCCTAATCCCTGAAAGATGCTACGAATGCAAAGCGCAGATCTCGGGAGGCAAACTTTTGGGGATAATGACAACACATAAAAAATCTGATGTGGGCAGCACATGACTTTCCCTGCAGACTCAAATTCATATTTCCTTTATTTCTTTAACAATTTATTGAGTTTAATTGAACCAAATAACACTAAATTTGCATTTGTATTTCAATTTTTGTTTTAATTTGGTAATTGGACTTTTTCCGAAATCGGCGTAACAAAAATGCAAGAAATCTCAAATATCTTAAGAACGGTTAGTCCTAAAGTATAATGGAGTGTGTTATATTATTTTCCTCTTCAAAAATTTCGTATAAAACAAGAATTTAATTGATACATTTGAGCATACACTACTTAGTCTTTTTTTTTAGATTTTGGCGATTTTGGCGGGCCATTTCGTAAAAAAGGGCAGGTTGTTTTTTTCCGAATCGTACCAAAATCTAATCAGCACCAGAGTATCCCACAAGTAACCTATCTACGAAATGTTGTGAAATTTGGTTAATTAGTATTTTAGCTAGAGTGGATACATGAAATTTTTGCCGGCCATTTCGCAAAAAAAGACGGATTCTGTTTTTACGAATCGTACCAAAAACTAATCAGCACCGGGTCACATCCAAGTGACTTACCTGCCAAATTTTATGAAATTCGGTCCATTAGTTTTTGAGTTAGAGTGGATACATACATTGCACAGACACACAGACAAACACACACACAGACCTCACGCTAAAAATAGTTTTTTCGTATTCTAGAGGTCTCGAAATGTGTAGATCCGTCGAAAACTCGAGTTATGATTTTCGGCATGATTCCAATACTTTCCCTATACATTACCCTATACATTGCAGGGAAAGTAATAATACAATTTTAAGAATTTAGAAATATTGTGTTTAACTTATTATTTATTGCAAGGTATATATTGCAGGAATTGAACTTTGGAAGTCTGATTAAGTTTAAATTTTATTAATTACTTTCCTTATATACATAATGTATAAGGAAAGTATTGTGACGGGGTCGAAAATTCGAATTCGAGTTTTCGACGAGAGCACGTTTCAAGCATCCCTGATCACGAATCAAACATTTTTGAAGTGATGTCTGTGTGTGTGTGTGTGTGTGTGTGTGTGTGTGTGTGTGTGTGTCAGTGAGTCTGTGGAGACGATAACTGACGAACGAATGGGCCGATTCGAACGAAATTTGGCACAAAAATCACAATCCGTAAACACTGGAAGCCTATTGTTTTTATACGCAATCGAATGTTCAGAACCCCCCTAAATTTTTGAGTGAAATTTTGAAAAATTCGTCAAAAAATCAAAACCGCTAATAAAGTTACGCAAATAGACATTTCTTATGTAATTTTTCATTAGAAAACGATTGACATAAATTTTAGAACGCTAACATGAACCGTTCTCGAGATATTGCACATTTTTCAAAAAAATTATCAAAAAGTCATAAAATAAAAAAAATATTTCCTATTGAGAACCATGTTTACTTTTCATGTGAAACACCATGCGATACATTGGGTGACATCATTCTCGTGGATCTAGCTCGTTCCAGTCATGAAAAAAGATACTTTGAGTAATACTTTTGTATTTGAACGCCAATAGTTATTTATCTGCTGTAAGAATAACTTATTTCTTCGTCCATAATGCTTGGCGAAATTTTGGCGACGAATTTGGCGAGATGTCGCCAACTTGGCAACTTTTTTAATAGTTGCCAAATTAACAAAAATCTCGCCAAATGGATAAAAATGATGCTAAATCAATCAAAATTACAACTAATTGAAGAAAATTCAATATCTTGGAAAGAATATAAGTATCTACTATAAGAATAACATTTTTTTAACTGTAAAAGTAGTAAATTCATTGCATTATATAAGGAAAGTCATGTGTTGTCCACATCAGATTTTTTTTATAATTTAAATAAAGTGACTCGAACTGCAGTAAATTTTTAAGTACTCACAGAAACCCACCTAATGGGGGGAATTCCAAAAGATAGAATAACGCTCACATTGCAGCTACCAGTAGCGATACTAGCGTTATCCTAGCTTAGGGAACGCCTCCTTTAGGCGGGTTCTGAAAAAATCAATGTTTGGTTTCGGCCATAGTCACACATCGTGTAGTCTGACCCCAATTTCTTAGACATTTATTGTCGACTGCGTGGTAAGACTGAATTTGTCTGTCTCTATAGAAGATCACAAATCTCTATAGAAGATCACAAATCTCTATAGAAGATCACAAATTTCGGGAATATAGCAAGTTTTCGTGTTGCGATTGCACATCAGGTAGTGCAGCGACTAAAAAGAGCAAAAGCGGTCCATGGATGCTGATATTTGAAATGAGTACGCATTCCTTGTATGTATTTTAAACTGTTTATGGTTAAGGAATGTAAAATATCTACAATTATGTAAATGCAACCGTCGTTTGTATGAAATTATATATGTTCCGTGTTGGTATAAAAATATATTTCTACTTCCTTCGTATACATAAAATGCATGGTAATATGTATAAGTAAAAACATGAGTAAAAAATCTGATGTGGGCAACACATGACTTTCCTTATATAATGTAATAAATTTACTACTTTAACAGTAAACAAAATAGGTTTTTCATATAGTAGATACTTATATTCTTTCCAAGATATTGAATTTTCGACAATGAGTCGTCATTTTCATTGATTTAGCGTCAGTTTTATTCATTTGGCGAGATTTTCGTTAATTTGGCAACATTTCAAAAAGTCGCCAAGTTGGCGACATACCACCAAATTCGTCGCCAAAATCTCGCCAAGCGTTATGGACGAAGAAATAGGTTATTCTTACAGCAGATAAATGACTATTGGCGTTCAAATACAAAAGTATTACTCAAAGTATCTTTTTTCATGAATGGAACCAGCTAGATCCACGAGAAGGATGTCACCCAATTTATCGCATGGTATTACATATGAAAAGTGAACATGTTTCTCAATAGGAAATATTTTTTTTTTATTTTATATGACTTTTTGATAATTTTTTTGAAAAATGTGCAATATCTCGAGAACGGTTCACGTTAGCGTTCTAAAATTTATGTCAATCGTTTTCTAATGAAACATTACATAAGAAATGTATTTTTGCGTAACTTTATTAGCGATTTTGATTTTTTGACAATTTTTTTAAAATTTCACGCGAAAATTTAGGGGGGTTCTGAACATTCGATTGCGCATAAAAACAATAGGCTTCCAGTGTTTACGGATTGTGATTTTTGTACCAAATTTCGTTTGAATCGGTCCATTCGTTCGTCAGTTATCGTCTCCACAGACTCACACACACACACACACACACACACACACACACACACACACACACCACTTTAAAAATGTTTGATTCGTGATCAGGGATGCTTGAAACGTGCTCTCCCGTCGAAAACTCGAATTCGAATTTTCGACCCCGCCACAATACTTTCCTTATATATTATGTATATAAGGAAAGTAATACTGTAATAGTGTAGAAAATCAAAATCCAGTTTTTATCCAAACTCTGACAGTCTTGACGGACTGCGGGTACTGGCTTTATTTGGTCATTAAAACAAATAGTTCATATAAATCTTTATTATAAATTACTTTACAAAAGGCATCCTTCTCTTAGCAGCAGGACTCAATTAACCTTGCCTTATAAAATTTCTTTCCTCTCCTCCCTTCAAAATGGACATTTTAATCTTTTAAGTAATCTTTTCTAGTATAAAACTGTAATGAAACTAATAAAAATGATAAATTCCCAAAGAAAGTATTATTTTACAAGTTTCTCTCTACCGTGTTTTAAATTTCAATATTGTAAAGAACCTTGCTGCCCCAACCGGAAGTCGACGCACGGATCTTCGTATAGGCCAGCTGACGCTCTATACCGTTGAGCTGGGACAGAATTGTAAGCTCAGTAAATCTTTTGCCCTGTCACCGCTTTGTTAACTTTCGCGGCACACGTTTTTCGCCGAAATTCTGCTCAAACAGTTGCGAGATATTTTCTGAAATATAAAATGCAATGCTTAGATTATATTAAAACTAAATTTAATACCCAATAAAACATAGAATATATTACTTTCCTTATATGCATAATGTATAAGGAAAGTATTGCGACGGGGTCGAAAATTCGAATTCGAGTTTTTGACGGGAGAGCACGTTTCAAGCATCCCTGATCACGAATCGAACATTTTTGAAGTGATGTCTGTGTGTGTGTGTGTGTGTGTGTGTGTCAGTGAGTCTGTGGAGACGATAACTGACGAACGAATGGCCCGATTCGAACCAAATTTGGTACAAAAAACACAATCCGCAAACACTGGAAGCCTATTGTTTTTATACGCAATCGAATGTCCAGAACCCCCCTAAATTTTCGAATGAAATTTTGAAAAAATCGTCAAAATATCAAAACCACTAATAAAGTTACGTAAATAGACATTTCTTATGTAATTTTTCATTAGAAAACGATTGACATAAATTTTAGAACGCTAATATGAACCGTTCTCGAGATATTGCAGATTTTTCAAAAAAATTATCAGAAAGTCATATAAAATAAAATAAAAATATTTCCTCTTGAGAAACATGTACACTTTTCATATGTAATACCATGCGATAAATTGGATGACATCATTTTCGTGAATCTAGTTCGTTCCATTCATGAAAAAATATACTTTGAGTAATACTTTTGTATTTGAACGCCAATAGTCATTTATCTGCTGTAAGAATAACTTATGTCTTCGTCCATAAATGTTTGGCGAGATTTTGGCGACGAATTTGGCGGAATGTCTCCCACTTGGCGAGTTTTTAAATTTTGCCAAATTAACGAAAATCTCGCCAAATGGATAAACATGACGCTAAATCAATGAAATGACGACTAATTGTCGAAAATTCAACATCTTGGAAAGAATATGAGTATTTACTATAATGAAACCTATTTATTTTACTGTAAAAGTGGTAAATTCATTACATTATATAAGGAAAGTCATGTGTTGCCCACATCAGATTTTTCTTTTTTAATCCGAAATATTTTTGGTGCTGCCATCTGTTGTCGTAATTTAATTCATACCGATTATTTTTATTTTTTAATGAATATTTCTAAATATATATTCCTTCTAATACAGTATTAAATACAACAACAGATCATATATAATATCAGAAAGGTAATTTCTCATTCTGTAAATTTGATAAGGGGATGTGAATGTACATCACTGAGGGCTGTAGCCTTATCTTCAAGTTCCTTTGTCTTCAAGTCCAAGTTCAATTACGTTTCCGTGATTGTGGCATTATTGTTTATGATCTGTTATATTTAATAGGGTATTAGAAGGAATAGACATTTAAAAATGTTCATTAAAAAATAAAAATAGTCGGTATGAATTAAATTACGATAACAGATGGCAGCACCAAAAATATTTTTAATTAAAATGGAAAATATATTCTAAGTTTTATTGGGTATTAAATTTAGTTTTAATACAATCTAAGCATTGCATTTTATCTATCAGAAAATATTTCGCAACTGTTTGAGCAGAATTTCGGCGAAAAACGTGTGCCGCGAAAGTTAACAAAGCGCGGATAGGGCAGAAGATTTACTGACGCTCACCCTTAAAGTGGACTCTGCAGTGCATCAAAATTAACAAGTTTCTTTAATGTTTAAAGAGTTTTTGCTTTGCAAAAGGAATATGGTATTATTTAAACCTGCTATCAATTCGCGGCGCCTCAATTTAGGTGTCGTCTTGAATTAAGGAAGGAAGCAGTTTAACAACTAATTTCCTGAAGGTATGTTTCAGAATTATTTTATTGCTTAATTCAAGTTGATTTGCAGTACTGAGATGATACATTATTAAAATTGTGCTTATATTTTCTGATTACAAAAGCTGTGTATTTCTTTTAACGCCCAGGATCTAAAACAACATTTCTGAGAAAAGTACAGTGCTTTGTTTTAAAACAAATTTTAGTTTTTTAACAACAAGGAGGCTCCGTCCCGTTCTCGCTAAGCTTCCCAAATATCCGTAATTCGCTTTGCGAGTCGGGAGGCTTCGCCTTCTACTCGCTGGTGCTCCCTTCGCAAGCTACTTTAAGCCAAACTGCAGTTTAAATATGAAACGGTTTATTTCACCGTGTTTTCCATATTATTTCTCTACAAATGTAACAAATTTCATATTTTTATATGTTATAGTTTTTGTTGTACAGGACACAGAAACTGAGATGGACTCGTCAATATAGAAAAACATTTTTCACTTCAGAAATGCATAAAAAGTAGAATAACTCGTAAACTGCAGCGGAATTAAAAAAATCTGATGTGAGCAACACATGACTTTCCTTATATAATGCAATGAATTTACTACTTTTACAGTTAAAAAAAATCTGATGTGGGCAACACATACATGACTTTCCTTATATAATGTAATTAATTTACTACTTTTACAGTACAAAAAGTAGGTTTTTCTTATAGTAGATACTAATATTCTTTCCAAGATATTAAATTTTCGACAATTAGTCGTCATTTTTATCCATTTAGCGAGATTTTCGTTAATTTGGCAACATTTCAAAAAGTCGCCAAGTTGGCGACATTCCGCCAAATTCGTCGCCAAAATCTCGCCAAGCGTTATGCACTGAGAAATAAGTTATTCTTACAGCAGATAAATGACTATTGGCGTTCAAACACAAAAGTATTACTAAAAGTATATTTTTTCATGAATGGAATGAGCTAGTTCCACGAGAATGATGTAACCCAATTTATCGCATGGTATTACATATGAAAAGTGAACATGTTTCTCAATAGGAATTTTTTTTTATATGACTTTTTGATAATTTTTTTTTAAAAAATGAACAATATCTCGAGAACGGTTCATGTTAGCGTTCTAAAATTTATGTCAATCGTTTTCTAATGAAAAATTACATAAGAAATGTCTATTTGCGTAACTTTATTAGTGGTTTTGATTTTTTGACGATTTTTTCAAAATTTCATTCGAAAATTTAGGGGGGTTCTTAACATTCGATTGCTTATAAAAGCAATAGGCTTCCAGTGTTTATGGATTGTGATTTTTGTACCAAATTTGGTTCAAATCGGTCCATTCGTTCGTCAGTTATCGTCTCCACAGACTCACTGACACACACACACACACACACACTTTCACACACACACACACACACACACACACACACACACACACAGACATCACTTCAAATATGTTTGATTCGTGATCAGGGATGCTTGAAACGTGCTCTCCTGTCAAAAACTCGAATTCGAATTTTCGACCCCGTCACAATACTTTCCTTATACATTATGTATATAAGGAAAGTAAAAAGGTCTCCGTCATATGAACATTCATCTATGTAGGTACAAGCCTACAAAAATTCGTGGTCTTGTTATCCTTAGTCTGTACAGTACTCGAACTCACAACTCAAATATTTTGTCTTTGACATTAAATATTTCTTAAATCAAAATTCAACTCGGAAAACGGTTTATTTCAGCGTATTCTATAAGTGTACCCAATTCTATGTTTTTATATGCTGTAGTTTCTGTGGTGCGAAGAAGAGAAACTTGAGAAACGGGAAATTTGTCAAACAGTGGAGGAGGTGGTGTCAGTTAATTTTTTTAAAACTGATAGATAATAAAAACTTAAATTTCGGCACCCTTGTGATAGTGGCCAAGGCAGTCGCTTCGCCGCTTAACCCCTCGTCACGGCCTTGTGACCACTAGAGCTACCGCTATAAGAAGGAAACAAAAAACTGATGAAATTAATCCCAGATATTAAACAGCGGATGAAGAATTTTATTTTCGAATAATTTTTCGAAAAGATGAGCATGCTTGCAGATTTAAATAATGAATTTTAAAAATGTCCACTGAAAGATTAAAGTAAGGAAACTATATTCAATATATGTGAAAACTTCCAAAAGTTTGATGTGCAAATTACTTGTATAAACATATGTTAGTTTCTTCTGAAAAGTAAATTTCAGAGCTTTGATTTTCTTTAATATTTGACTGCAAAGTACTCTTATCCGATAGTGTTAGTATATTATTGTATAAAACTCTATATTAATTCAGAAAAATAAACATTGAATTCAGAAAAATAAGCATTGAAAAAAAAAATATTGAATTGCTGATCATTTTCTGCTGCTTTGTTTTTATGTTCTGAATTTTGAGTGCAACTGGAAGCTACAACAGCTTTATTTTCTTTGAATGCACGATTTTTAAATGGGTTTGACATAAATCATTATTGGGTAATCATTATTGACATAAATCATAAATCATTATGGGTTTGACATAAATCATAGTTGGTCGGAGAGTAATGCTATAAACGGTGCTATAAAACTGTGCTATAATGCTATAAATGGTGCTATAATGCTATAAACGGTGATTTATTACTTTCCTTATATACATAATGTTTAAGGAAAGTATTGTGACGGGGTCGAAAATTCGAATTCCAGTTTTCGACGTGCGAGCACGTTTCGAGCATCCCTGAACACGAATTAGACGTTTTGAGGTGATGTCTGTGTGTGTGTCAGTGAGTCTGTGTGTGTGTCAGTGAGTCTGTGGAGACGATATCACACGAATGAATCAAGCGATCCGAACAAAATTTAGTACAAAAATCATAATCAGTGAATACTGGAAACCTATTGTTTTCACATGCAATCGAATGTTCAGAACCCTCGTAAATTTTGAAATGAAATAAAAAAAATCATCAAAAAATTAAAACATTCAATAAAGCTACATAAGTAATCATTTCTTATGTAATTTTTCATTAGAAAATGATTGACATAAACTTTAGAACGCTAGCATGAACCGTTCTCGAGATATTGCACATTTTCAAATAAATTTATCAAAAAATTATTCAAATATCGCCAACTTGGAGATATTTGGCCCCACATTGTCGAAAATATAGTCAAAATTGCAAAAATGAATCCAAGTTAATGAAAATGACGCATAATTGATGAATTTATTATTAAAATATTTAAATATATGGGCTATATTGCTTATTGAGGATGATATCAATATTGATAATTGTTAATTTAGAGTTGCGTAAAATATAAGTTAATTGGGTGCGAAATAGTTTTATATGTTGTCATCCGGATGTACAATTTTCCGCGCCAAATGTACAATTTAACGGTACAAACACTGTGCCGTAGATCTTTTCACCACTTTTTTACCGTTAAAGAAGTAAATTGCGTTATATAAGGAAAGCCATGTGCGTGCTGCCCTCATCAGATTTTTATTTTTACCCCAGAGGGCGAAGAAAATTTGGGGAGGGGTTAAGAAGTCTTTCCAGAAAGAACCATAGATCTAGAAGTCCGAGACCTAGAAAGTTGAACCTTTACATACTTATAGGATCGACCACGGGTGAAAACTTAACGGAGCCTGATTTTTGATTACATCTCTGGGAGGGGGTGGGGGGCGTAAAAAGTGGGGTAGTTTTGGAAAGTCTTTCCAGACACTCCAAAAGTCCCCGTTGACCTAAAAGACTGAATTTTTGCACATTTATAGTATCGACCATGAAACAGAATCCAACAAAACCAAATTTTGGATTTTCCCCCTGAAGGGTGGAAAAATTTGGTGCGTGTGTGTCGGTGGTGGTGGTGGTGGTGGTGGGGGGGGGGGGGGGGCAAAAGTCTTACTTGGCCCATCAGAAGCCCCCGATGACTTGGAACAGTGCCTCTCAACCTTTGTGAAATCGCAACCCGGAAAACAATTTTTTATAAGACGAAGTCTAGATCCTAACAAATTGATTCGTAAATACCTTTCTAATTTAAAAAAAAATTATGATATTATTCAGTATGACTGTGTTATTCAGTCTACTGTGTTGGTTTGGAAAAAAAAAATCTGATGTGGGCAGCACACGACTTTCCTTATATAATGCAATGAATTTACTATTTTTACAATAAAAAAAATAGGTTATTGTTATAGTAGACACTTATATTCTTTCTAAGATATTGAATTTTCGTCAATAAGTCGTCATTTTCATTGGTTTAGCCTCATTTTTATCCATTTGGTGAGATTTTCGTTAATTTAGCAACATTTTAAAAAGTCGTCAAATTGGCGATTTTCCGCCAAATTCGTCTCCAAAATCTCACCAAACGTTATGGACGAAGAAATAAGTTATTCTTACAGCAGATAAATGACTATTGTCGTTCAAATACAAAAGTATTACTCAAAGTACCTCTTCTCATGAATGGAACGAGCTAGATCCACGAGAGTAATGTCACCAAATTTATCGCATGATATTACATTTGAAAAGTGAACATGTTTTTCAACAGTTAATTTTTTTTTTTAATTTATGGGTTTTTTGATAAATTTATTTGAAAAATGGTCAATATCTCGAGAATGGTTCATGCTAGCGTTCTAAAGTTTATGTCAATCGTTTACTAAGGAAAAATTACATAAGAAATATCTATTTGCGTAACATTATTAAAGGTTTTGATTTTTTGATGATTTTTTCAAAATTTCACTCGAAAATTTAGGCGGGGTTCTGAACATTTGATTGTGTTTTAAAACAATAGGCTTCCAGTATTAACGATAAGTACGTCCAGTATTCACGATTACAGGAAGCCGATTCAATAGGCTTGCAGTAATTTTTGTACCAAATTTCATTCGAATAGCTCCATTCGTTCGTGAGATATCGTCTCTACACACACACACACACAGAAACATCACCTCAAAAACATCTTATTCGTGTTCAGGGATGCTTGAAACGTGCTCTCTCGTCGAAAACTCGAATTCGAATTTTCGACCCCGTCACAATACTTTCTTTATACATTATACTATGTTGTTGTTGTTGTTGTCGTGTCCCTAACATTACATTATACTATGTATATAAGGAAAGTAAAAAACCGGTATTGAGAGACAAAAATATTCATCCATTGTAATTCACCATAGAAGTCAGCTGAGCAGTTTCTAATTCATATTAAAATTGAAATGCAGCTTTTTCACTGACATTTACTGCACAGATGTTATTTAAGAGTTCTGGTTCCGAGCTTTTCAACACATTCACGAATATTATTCTCCTTAGAATATTTCCATTATGAAATATTTATTCATTAAAATGATTAGAAAACTAAAACGACACATTCCAGGAGAATGGATGCCACGGCCGGGCGGTTGAGAAGTACGGGCTTAGAAGACTGAATCTTTGCTCACGGTTAGTATCGTCCACTAGACAGAGCCTAACAGGTATCGGATTTTCGATTAAGCCGATTATATTCGCCGGTAAGAGTCATATACTGTTACATAAATAAAACTCATTAAAATAAGTTACACATTTATTTTTTAAACAGTGTTAGTTTCCCTGTCATCTAGAGACTTAAATACTAGTCAATGAATAAAAAGACTGCGAATGAATGTCTGTATCTGTTTATTATTTCACCAATGTTTTCGACTGATCGCCGCAACAGTGATTTCGAGAAATATCTCGCCAAATGCAGCAACCTTTTCAGATACAAACCTGCTCAGGTAGAAACTATCCGAGCAATGGAGATCGGACTCTCACTTTCCCAAGTTCCGTCTTAGCCAACAGTCACGCTTCTGACGGAGGCGAAGTTTTTCGTCTTACGTTGTTCTTTTTTCCAGTCATGTGTCGGGGTCTAGTCCGTGTGTTTTTGAAGAGCCGAACTTATTGAAAAACGTGTCTTGGATTGGAGGAGTTCTCAGCTTCCGGTTGTGCTCTCGTGCAAACGGATTTTAATGCAAAAAATTGATGGAACACGGATTGCAGATGGATTTGTGCAATGAATATCTTACGTGAATCAACTAAGGTTCATTTTATGTGATTGAATCTTTAATTGCTCAAAAATCGAGATGTGAAGTTAGTTGCGACTTGTCAAGACGGGAAAAAAATTGAACTTAGTTTTATTTGCTCATTTTTTTACAAGTTTTGCATGGAATAAATAGCCTTCTATTACGCAACTTGATAACTAACATTTAGAAGCTAAATTATTCAACGAAGTTATAAATTCTAATTTTTAGCAGATTTATATAATATCATCTTATACCTTGTTTTGAATTTAAGTGATTTTAAGCATTCTATTAAAAAAAAAAATAATAATTAAGTTGGTTTCTACTGAAAAATAAAGAAAAATTCAATCATTTAAAGATCCATTTGATATTACTGAACTATTTGTAATAAATTTAACTTTTTCTTTTTAATTTGAAACTGCAACTTTGAGCAAAGAATCGGCGCTCTGGAGTTTATTCAACATTTTTTGGAATCAAGTTTGAAAACATCTTTGTGGAATAACATCACAGGATTATTTTATTATCGTCTGCTGTGATTAATGATGCCAAGGTATATATTTTAAATCATGAGTTCCTTATCTGGAATTAAATGCTGGGGCGAACCTCTGCCGCCTCAGGAGTTTTTGAGAAAGTTTGCTCTGCCTCAGGTGGTGAGGGTTTTGGAGGGCAATAAAGTACACGGGCCTTCCAGGGTGGATTTGGACAAACCTCTTCTTCTGCACAAAGCCTACATTTGTCAGCAAGTTCACGCAAGGAGCATAGATCGTGACAAAAATGGTGGAATTACCTACGTTGGACCTCCGCTGATATTACCAGATACATATCCAGGTATGTTTAAAATTTATAGTAGTTTATTATTTTGTTTAATTCGTGGTCTGCAGGGTAGGATAAAGACAGATTATGGGCCAAAGCACTGAAAATTTAGCCCCTTTCCTATACATTGTCAAATTTGTAGAGAATATTGATATAGAATTATAATATGTTAGTGTGGTTTAACATTTATATTTCCTAAATAAAATTATTAATGGAGAAAATATGTCTTGTGTAACATGAAAAAATAAAAAAAAAATAAATTAATAAGATTTTTCTTTTCTCATGCTATTATAGAGAGAGTGTTATTTACCCGAAAATTTTCGAACTCGAGATTTTGATTGGTAAGCATGGTTTAACAGCTTCTCATTTCGAAACAAATTTCGATACCTCGAGAACGGTTCATGTTAGCGTTATAATATGAGTGCCATTCGTTATCTTTGAGTGAATTACGTGTAAAATAATGGATTGTTTAACACGATTGACTGTCCTGATTTGTTTTATAATTTTTTGAAATAGTCTTTCCAATATTTTGGTAGGGGAGGGGGGGGCTCCGAATCTTTAAGCATACCTATAATAATTTACAATCAATATTTATTGATTGGGATAATCGCACCAAATTTCATTCGAAATGATTAATTTGTTCGTGAGATATTAGACAAATGTAGACAGACGTGAGATCGTAGATAGATTCACGGACATTCATTCACAACCATTCGTACACATAAACACACACTCACATACTCGCACCCATATATACACACATTAACATACATACACACATACTCACATACAGTACTAGCTTATTCACATACACACTCACACATGTATATCACTTCAAAAACTCTTTTTATAATAAATTCCTATACTTTAAAAACATTTACTATTAGCAAGGTTTAGATCTGTCCACTAATAGGTTTAATGTTATCGTAAACGGAATTTTAAGCGCCATTACATTTTATGAATCAAATTATAGCAAATATGACATTTTTATTTTCCCTACAATATATGGTATATGTGAAGGAAAAGTTTGCTGGGGTATGCGGGAAGGGTCGAACATCCAACCCTCGGATTTTGTTAGATCTACGGTTTTTTAATACCCATAAATACTAATCAATCACTGTTTTTTCGATGCATACATACATACAGATAGATACTGCTGAAAATTTTGGTGATAAAAATGCTCGTTTTAAAACCCGAATACATTTCTGACATTCTGATGAAAAACGTTCATACATGTATGTCTAAGGTTTGGACGCGACAATGCAAAAACGAATACCACTTATTTCTATGCGTGGATATATTCATGGGTATATGCAGGATTTTTTTTCCGGGAGGGGTGGGGGTGCTGAAATTGATTGCATTTAAAATTTAGCGATTACTATCAACATTGAAATATAGTTAAATTTGAATAGATGGTATGAGCATCACATTTTAAAAATTAGTCTGTATAGCACTTTTAAGAATTAGTATGCACCAATGTTCAACAAGAAAGATCAATCATGCATAAGCATTGATTATGAAACACTTTCCAACTGAAATGCAATTTCATTTAAAAATTTTTAAAATGTGATACATTCAGTGGTGATATCTTTTACATTATCACAGTACTACAGTAATTTATTATACTTAAATATTTAAAACTGTATCGAAATATAAATCATCTGATTCTCTATGCAAAATCAATGAATATTTCATTCATATAACTTGTATTCCAGTCTCCAGAGCTAAATAATTTTGTGTGAAAAAAATTCAGCAATTCTTCTGTAACTCACCTTGCAATCGCTTCAGATATTTACATTCTGCATAAGTATAAAATTAGGCTTCGTTGAAGAAATAATAAAAGTTTAGGGATCATTTAAAATCACAACTATTGTAATTGCATAGGCACGGAATTTAGATACACAGATAATACACAGATACGCAGATAATATGTGTGTGTATGTGTATGTATTCAAAGTATTGGCATCGTGCCGAAGATTGGAACTCGAATTTTCGAAGAATCTACACGTTTTGGGACTTCTAGAACACGAAAAAACTATTTTTAGGAAGACGTCTGTGTGTGTAAGAGTGTATCTGTGTATGTTTCTGTGTGTCTGTGAGGATATTACATCCACTCTAATTGGAAAACTAATGGACCGAATTTCATAAAATTTGGTAGGTATGTTTTTTGAGGGAAATCCTGATGTTCTTTAGATTATAGTACGATTCGTAATAAAAGAATCGGCCTTCTTTGCGAAATGGCCGGCAGAAATTGCCTTTATCCACTCTAGCTAAACACTAATGGAACAAATGTAACAAAATTTGGTGTATAATATTTCAATAACCTACAAGTGATTTATATACCAATTTTTTGCGAAGTGGCCCGCAAAAATCGTTAAATATAAAAATAAAGGCCTACGTGTGCTCAATTATATCAATTAAATTCCTATTTTATACGTAATTTTTGACAACAAAAAGAATAAGACTAACCCCATTACTCTAAGACTAGCCGTTCTTGAGATATTTTAGTTTTTTCGCGTTTTCGCGCACACCAACTTTGACAATAAGTCCAGCTATCAAATGAGAACCAAATTTAAGTTTAACGTGCAAATTCAGTGTCATTTAAAATACTTATGGCTGTTATTTTGTGCAGATTAACTCAAATTATTATTGAAGAAATAAAGAGAACGTGAATATGAGTCTGCAGAGAAAGGCATGTGCTGCCCACATCAGAATTTTTAACAATATTACAACAATGATTTATAGAAGTGAAAGGGGATTATTTGCAGGCCATTTCGAAAAAAATGTATGATCTATATTTAAAGATCCAACCAAATTTTTGTAGAATAAAATGTTCAACAAATTTGAGCTGTATACCAAATTTTAACTCTCTAGGACGTAGGAAAGTGCATTAAAAATGCCATCAAATAAGTATATCATGAAGAGTTATATAAAATTAAAAAAAGAATTGAAAAATTGTTATCTACCAAATTTATTTTAAAATGTGAAATCTCTCTCATTTTGGAAAGATATTTATTATATAATATATCTCTTTTTTTTTTCTGGAGGATATCCCAAAAGTCAGAATTTAATAGAGTTTGTTTTTTTCCGTATATTAAATGATTTTTAATGATTTTTAACTACTTAACATATTTTACTGAAATTTCTTATATATATTTTATAGGATAATGTGAATATTTCCTAAACATTTCGAAGCAATTTGTGAATTTTAAATTTGCTTAAAAAATGTTTGAAAAATTAGGTCCCATAGGGTTCAATGTATTTCATTTTTTCATCCCGGGTTCAATAAAAAACTAATT
The DNA here is from genome assembly GCA_951213105.1 of Amaurobius ferox. Taxonomy (NCBI): domain Eukaryota; kingdom Metazoa; phylum Arthropoda; class Arachnida; order Araneae; family Amaurobiidae; genus Amaurobius; species Amaurobius ferox. Next base: position 6,923,565 of record OX578147.1, read on the forward strand.
GGGTGATATTATTTATTTATATTCCCATAGGTCCCACAGACCGTCTGAAAAACATACTAAAATTTCATTTTTTTTCAAAATGAAATTTTAGTATTGCCTCAAAAAGTCATTTTTACGGCAGTTATTGTGCTAACGGACGGACAGACAGACAGAAGGAACAAAGTCATAAACACTTTTCAACTATGTTGTAAAGTGTTAAAAATTTCATTTTGATAAAGTCATTTTTACGGCAGTTATCGTGCTAACGGACAGACAGACAGACAGAATGAACAAAGTCATAAACACTTTTCAACTATGTTGTAAAGTGTTAAAAATAATTGTATACCACCTTTAAAAAGTATTCCCCCTTTCATAACAGAATTCTAACCTTTCTGGAGAGCAACTAAACTAATAAATTGGACATTTATAAACATACCAAATGCAATAATCCTAAGTTTTCCATTTAGGTACAAGTTTAAATTTTTTGGTACTTACGTATTATCGCAACCATGACAAAACGTAATTGATGTATCGTCCAATAAAGGTCCCGATCGATTCCAAGGACAACATGCAACAAAGTGATCTGTATGAGGACCCACGTTCGAGCGGGCTCGAACTGGTTGGGGGACGTACGCACCGCTGGGACTGTGTCGTCAGACAGGCCGGCTTCGCCGGACCAAGTCACAGAGCATACTAGACTCGCTTCTGGGACCGTCGCACGGCGCAAGGACCGTGACAACATGCAGCCAAGTGATCTGTATGAGGACCCACGTCGAACTGCTTGAGAAAAACCCAGAAGCGAGTCCCAGAAGCGAATCTAGTATGCTCTGTGACTTGGTCCGGCGAAGCCGGCCTGTCTGACGACACAGTCCCAGCGGTGCGTACGTCCCCCAACCAGTTCGAGCCCGCTCGAACGTGGGTCCTCATACAGATCACTTTGTTGCATGTTGTCCTTGGAATCGATCGGGACCTTTATTGGACGATACATCAATTACGTTTTGTCATGGTTGCGATAATACGTAAGTACCAATTTTTTAAAAAAAATACACGCGAGAGAGGAGGGTACGGGCCCTGTGGATGCCTCCCCCACTGGGTTCCGGTCTAAATTGGGTGGCACTTCCCGACCGTCCAAACAGTTACCTTACACCTTTCTGGTAGGTCGGACGGTCTGGGTTTCAACAACAACAACAACAACAACCCCTCTGACCGTTTTTTCGGTCATTCAAACAGCTGCTCGTACCCTAGGGTGTGTCGGGTGGCCTGGGTTTTCAATCCCTCTGACTCCCTCTCCCCTAAATACTCCCGTGGATATATTGCATATAAACTAGAACTAAATAAAGTCTTCTGTAATTCGCGAGTTTAGATTACGAATAATTCGAAATTAAAGATTTCCATAGCGTTATTTTCTTTAAGCATTATTCTGATCATTTTTACTTTCCTTATATACGTAATGCATAAGGAAAGTATTGTGACGGGGTCGAAAATTAGAATTCGAGTTATCGACGAGAGAGCACGTTTCAAGCATCTCTGATCACGAATCGAACATTTTTTAAGTGATGTGTGTGTGTGTGTGTGTGTGTGTGTGTGTGTGTGTGTGTGTGTGTGTGTGTGTGTGTGTGTGTGTGTGTGTGTGGATCAGTGGACGATATCTCACGAACGAATGTAGCAATTCGAATGAAATTTGGTACAAAAATCACAATCCGTGAATACTGGAGGCCTATTGTTTTTAAACGCAATCAAATGTTCAGAACTCCCTTAAATTTTCGAGTGAAATTTTGAAAAAATCATCAAAAAATCAAAACCTTTAATGAAGTTACGCAACTAGACATTTCTTATGTAATTTTTCTTTAGAAAAGATTGACATAAACTTTAGAATGCTAGACCGTTCTCGAGATATTGTACATTTTTCAAATAAATTTATCAAAAAATCCCATAAATTAAAAAAATATATTAACTGTTGAGAAACATGTTGCCTTATACGTAATATTATGCGATAAATTGGGTAACACCATTCTCGTGTATCTAGTTCGTTCCATTCATGAGAAAAGATACTTTGGATAATACGTTTGTATTTGAACTCCAATAGTCATTTATCTGCTATAAAAATACATTATTTCTCCGCCCATAATGTTTGGCGAGATATTGGCGACGAATTTGGCGGAATGGCGCCAACTTGGCGACTTTTTAAAATATTGCCAAATTATCGAAAATCTCGTCAAATGGATAAAAATGATGCTAAATCAATGAAAATGACGACTAATTGAAGAAAATTCAATATCTTGGAAAGAATCTACTATAAGAATAACCTTTTTTTTTGCTGTAAAAGTAGTAAATTCATTGCATTATATAAGGAAAGTCATGTGCTGCCCACATCAGATTTACAGAATTATAGTTTTATAGTCTATGTGCGGGCCAGTGATTGTTAGAACTATATGTAATACATTAAAATAGTGAATATTAGCTCAAATTTATCCAATGTATCCAATTAATTTGAGTGACAGATCTGTTGTTGAATTGAAAACATAATTTTTCCATTTGCTGATTCTGATCACTTTACAATTGAACCTAAATAATGTAGAATATGGATGCATGAAAAAATCGCTTAGAGATTTGCACTCTAGATGTTGTTTATGTTAAAATCGGTTCCGCTAAATTGATAAATTAAATGTATTTAAGCTGATTTATAATATGTTTTATTGCATGGTAATGTATTAACCGTTATCATTTATAACTTCGTAATATATGATAACGGTATTAACAGTTATCATATATTACGAAGTCTAAAATCTTTTTCCTGTATAAAATGTACTATCCGTTTCCCAAAGGGATAGTTGTTTTATAATTATTACTTTCCCTATACATTATCATGTATTGCAGAGAAAGTATTGGGACCATGTCGAAAATCGCAACTTGAGTTTTCGACGGATCTACACGTTTCGAGACCTCTAGAAGACGAAAAAACTATTTTTAGCGAGACGTCTGTGTGTGTGTGTCTGTCTGTCTGTCTGTGCAAAGTATGTATCCACTCTAATTCAAAAACTAATGGACCGAATTTCATAAAATTTGGTAGGTAAGTCACTTAGATGTGACCCTGGTGCTGATTAGTTTTTGGTATGATTCGTAAAAACAGAACCCGCATTTTTTGGCGAAATGGCCAAAAAAGTTTCATTTATCCGCTCTAGCTAAAATACTAATTGACCAAATTTCACAAAATTTGGTAGATAAGTTGCTTGTTGGATACTCTGGTGCTGATTAGAATTTGGTACGATTCGAAAAAGAAGAACCCGTCTTCTTTTATGAAATGGCTCCCAAAAATTTCATGTATCCACTCTAGCTAAAATACTAATTGACTAAATTTCACAAAAGTTGGTAGATAAGTTACTTGTAGGATACTCTGGTGCTGATTAGATTTTGGTATGATTCGGAAAAGAACAACCTGCCTTTTTTTTACGAAATGGCCCTCCAAAATCGCCAAAATCTAAAGACAAGGCTAAGTAGTGTATGCTCAAATGTATCAATTAAATTCTTGTTTTATACATAATTTAATAAGAGGAAAATAATATAACACACTCCATTATACTTTAGGACTAACCGTTCTCAAGATATTTGAGATTTCTGGCATTTTTGTTACACCGATTTCGGTAAAATATCCAATTACTAAATAAAAACAAAAATTGAATTAAAAATGCAAATTTAGTGTTATTTGGTTCAATTAAACTCAATCTGATGAATTATTAAAGAAATAAAGAAAATATGAATTTGAGTCTGCAGGGAAAGTCATGTGCTGCCCACATCAGATTTTTATAATTGTTGTTATAGTTGCTTTCAGTCTTCTTGAGTTGAGCAAGAGAAAAGTATGCTGATTGCAACTTGTACTATTTTTCACGATAGAGATGCTTTTAGCAGTAGATGTAGTAAACTTTTAATTTTAACCGATGTACTAAGAAAACCGATGTACTAAGAAAACCGATGTACTAAGAAAACCGATGTACTAAGAAAAGTACGATGATCGTAATTTTATCACAGTTAAGTTTTCACAGGAAATACATTGGTAGTATAACTAGATACCATAAATGACGTTTGTGTGTGTGTGGGTAAGTTCCATATATTGTATAGATATGAACGCAGAAAAAAATAAATTTCGGAAAATATATAGTTGTATAAAACAGGATTTTGTTAAAATCTCTGGTGCTTCGTAATTTCGAAAACCGTTGAAACGATTTGGTTAAATTCTGGGTGGTACTGCGTATATTATATAGAAAGAAAATAAATTTTGAAAATGCATATTGTTTGGCCATAAAACAAAATTTTAGTATTCTCATTAACATTATAAACAGGCAATACTCTGATAATGTGGGATGTTTACTATAGTGCTTTCTTTTTCTGAATCTAATGACATCCATTTTATTAAACTGTGAGAAATTGTTTACGAGATATCATGCTAAATCCATTACACTAAAATGATTCTCAAGCATTTTCCGAGCGAAAATCGTAGCTTGTGTATTTATATCTTTGTTCATTCATTATCCTATCTTACATTAATATTTTTCAACCTCTTTTTGGTCGTGGAGCCCATTTGAAATTCAGCTTGATGGCGGAACCACCCAAATGAGTAAAAGCAAATGAATGGTGATACAAAATATACATTCAAATTTTCCGCCTTTTGATATTTAAGAAAATATATGCGAAATAATCACGCGAGGGAAACCAGGTATTCCGCGGAACACGTTTTGAAAAACGCTGTCTTACATAATAAATGTTGTCCATGTGTATAAGCACAAATAAGCAGCGTCTATAAGCACAAATAAAAGCAACGAGTATAAGCACAAATATACACTGAGCAACATGTATAAGCACAAATAAAATGGTAATACACTTTGCTCAAGTTTTCCTCATCTTTCGTACAAAGTGTATATATGTCCATCGCCAATTTTGGCACAACCTAGTAAAAATTTCCTGGGAAGAAGATTTCCTTAGAACACAATTATTTACTTCAATTGTTATGTTATTTTTACACGAAAACTTTGAAGATTTTCCCTTAAATTTAAAAATAGTTCATAAATTAAATAAATCATGTTATAATGTTTTTAAGTACTGCAACAGCGGTTTGAAAACCACTGTATATATATATATATATATATATATATATATATATATATATAATATATATGTATGTATGTAGATATATGTATATATATATGTGTATGTATGTAGATATATGTATATATATATATGTGTATGTATGTAGATATATGTATATATATATATGTGTATGTATGTAGATATATGTATATACATATATATATATATGTGTATGTATGTAGATATATGTATATACATATATATATATGTGTGTATGTATGTAGATATATGTAGATATATGTATATATATATATATATATGTATATATGTATATATGTGTATGTATGTAGATATATGTATGTATATATATATATATGAATGTATATATGTGTGTGTGTGTATGTATGTAGATGTATATATA